>OY987198.1:3258423-3596240 GCA_963920755.1 Cartodere bifasciata
AACAACAAATATGGAGGCTGAACATTTTTTTGATAATCTGAAAATTCGCTCCAACCCGTTAGTTTAAATTATAATAACATAAATTTTAGTAACAGTACACAAGGACTGAATATACATACATTTTTCTTATAAAAAGAAAAACGTACATAAAAAATTTACCATGTTCTGTTGCGTTCATTGTGAATTTCAAAGCAAATCAAGTAGATCCTTAGAAAGACATGTAAACTTTGCTCACACAACGAAGAAAGCAGAACAAAACTGCGATATACTTGAGTCACCTTTAGATGAAACAAATTTCGAGCACACCAGTGATAACGTGTATGAATTTATAAACAAAAGTATAAATTTATTATGCGCAAATGAAAACAAGCCGCTTGATGAATTTGATAATGAAGGAACTCTTAGCACAGATCCAGAAATAGAAGCACTTATTCGAGACTATAAACAAAAAGAAATTAAACAATTAGACGATGATGAAGAAACTCTTAGCACGGATTCAGAAATAGAAGCACTAGTTCGAAACTACGAACTAAAAGAAATGAAGAAACTAAGGTATAGCAGACCAATATATCTACCAAGAATACAAACAGAGAAAGTAGGAAAAGAAATAATTATTGGAAGCGAGGCAGCACCAAACCAAACCCATTTTGAAATATGGCTATTAGATTGTTTGGAATGTTCTTATCATGCCGTTAATAAAAAGAAACTAAAGGCACATATTAAGCAAAAGCATATCGATAGAAAAAGTAGAAAATGTGGTTATTGCTCAGGCATTAGATTGGCTGATCACGATTACGCACGTGTGCCTTTTTGCGTACAAAAGGCACCGCGTAAAACATATGACATTCTTAGACGTGAAATCCATTTTAAGGCCCATTTCCACTGCCCACATTGTCCGTATTTGGCCCAAAATCAAGATAGATTAGAGTTTCACCTAAGGACCAAGCACCTAAATAAACCGTTTGTAAAGTGTTTATATCATAGATGTATTATTAAAAAAAGATGTAATTTGACGCTTTGCGCAGCCTATCGAGTTGTTTAAATTTGAAGTCCATTTTATACTACATATCTAGTGTTTTTACATTTCTTAGGTTGGAGGTTGCCACCACTGCTTGTCATGACATGACATTATCAGCCGTTTGATATATAAATCTGTGGTTTACAGTTTACATTTTATTAAAAATTGTGCATTTTCGTGTTGTTTTGATTTAATATGCCAAAAACACAAACTAGGATATGAGTTGCTACGTAAAAAGTTGAAAAATTAGCAAAAAACGGCTCTTGAAGGTATTTACGTTTTAAAATTTTTTTTGCATTAGCAACTTGTTGGGTATTTCAAGAGTATAAAAATAGCCAAAACATGTCGATTTTGCGTTTTAGACAGTCTGTGGCCTCCCATAAAACGTTTTATTTATATTTAATTAATATGAGGCAATAATTTAAAATTCGCGGGCATTAGAATAGTATAAAATGGCGACCATCACCAGCTGATCAGCTGATGTTATATCTATGGTTATTCTAGATCTATGACTCTACCAGCTATCGTGACTAGGCATGTTTTACTTGAACATTCCGATCACGAAACAGCGACTTTTTCTTGCCCAAAATGTAAGTTTAGGTCAACTTATCTAAACTCGATTAGGCGACACATTATAAAAAGTCATAATATTAAAAAGAAACGGAATGAAAAAAGGTTTTATTATTCACACATCCTTTTTAAAGAATGGCGACATCAAGATTATGTTAAGTATTTGTATCTTCTTAACATGTTTAACTGGAAATAAATGACATTTCTGTGGTAAATAGGCAAAAGGGGATAAGTATAAAACTCATTTGTACATGTCAAAAAAATTAATTACTAAAAATTATTATACTCTTCGCAGACAAAGTCGAAGAGTATTTTGCGATTGGTCGGACCTTCTCTAAAATCGTTAATATTCGTCCTAGAGCAAAAATGTTTACATATTCGTTCGATTCATGAGTTTTTAAGACTTTAATTTTTTGTCCGTCTGTCTGTCTGTCTGTAACAAAATTTGTGATCACCATAACTCAAGAACGGTTTATCTTGAGATTTAACACAAAAATCAATCCCATTTAGAGGAAGAGCCCTATTGTTTTTGGAAAAAATCAAGTAATAAATAGAGGGTTAAAAACACCCCCAAAGTAGAAAAAAATTCATAAAATAAATAAAAAATATCTTTATTGAGTTAAACTCAAAAGGCCATTGACCGAGGTCCTTCAGCCAAAATAATTCATATTTTCGTTAATATCAACTTTGAGAAAAAAAATATTCTTAATAAAATTAAAGATTAAATTTTTCCTTATAAAAAAGCATATTGTAATTTTTTTGTATCCCCACCCGTTTACAAAAAAAATAAGTTTTACGTTTCTTTCAATAAAATAAAAAATGCACCTTTTTAATCATCTACTGCGAAGAGCATCATATAGAATGTGTAACAATTATAAAACAAAAAAAAAATTGTCATAAAAAATGAGCTATTTGCGAAGTTTATCTTTTTAAATGATCTATCCCTCTCACTGATCTAACCCGCTCTTGTTTTATTGCAAATATTAAACAATATTAATGCAATAGTGAAAAGCATGCTGAAGAAATAGGTTTCAAAGTACGTATATGGCTGATCCATATTGTAAATATCTAAATGTTTCTATTAAAATTCAGTTTCCGAAAATCACATTTTTTAAAATGACAAAAATACTTAGCCCGTTTTGCCTCCCTACCACAGATTTGTCTAAACTTAGAAAATAAATACTCTTTATTGAACCATTCGTAAACATTCAAATTTCAAAGGTAGACTTACATTGTAATATTAAATAGATAGTTAAGTGGTTCTGCCATTCGTTAATGTTTTTGTATATGTTTTTTTACTTTCTCTTTGTTTTTAAATAGGTTGAACCACCCATTGATGTGATAATAGTAAATAAAAATTATTTGCAAAAAAAAATACAAGAAATGTTTTTATTAAATAAGAGCGGATTAGATCAATGATTGTATTTATCATTTAAAAAGTTACCCTTTGCAGATAGGTATCTTTTTTATAACTATTTGTTTATTGTTATATAATTGTAACACATTCTAAATGATACTTTTCGCAGTAAATGATTAAAAAAAAATTTATTTTATTAAAAAAAACGTAAAACATATTTTTTTTTGTAAACTGGTGGAGATGCAAAAAAATTCCTAGATGCTTTTTTATAGGGAAAAATACAATTTTTAATTTTAATAAGAATATTTTCCTCGTTAAATTGATATTAATCGAAATGATTTAAAAAAAAATGGGGTTCTTCCCCCAGAGATTAATTATTGCACCAAATCTCAAGTCAATTGAATAAACCGTTCTTCAGTTATCGTGATAACAAATTTCGTTAGAGATAGACAGAAAAAGTCATGAAACGAACGAATCTGCAAGTTTTGCTCTAGGATGAATATTAACGATTTTAGGGAAGGTCCGACCAAATGAATATACTCTTCGACTTTGTCTGCGAAGAGTATAATAATAATCGGTGAAGGGTAAATAGCTGTAGAGTGCCTTGAAGAATTGACAGTTATTGTCGCCTTATAGAGTGGCGACATGCATCATTCTTTCTCTGTCATACAGATAACGTCATCAACGTTATAGCCAAAGTGACAACAATTACAACTTACAATCACAATTAATGACGTTATCTGTATGACAGAGAAAGAATGATGCATGGCGTCACTCTATAAGGCGACAATAACTGTCAATTCTTCAAGGCACTCTAAATAGCTGGGATCCGACAAAAGTATAAAATTATTAGTCCCAAGCTATTTACCTTTTCCAATAATGTCGGTTTATAGCCAAAATAAATTTATTTATTTACTGAAAAAAAAAGTTACTTCCATAATTAATTATTTATTATTGTCAACTTCACAAACCTACAAAAGTAGCGTCCAAAAATAAGTGCAGTAGTTACAAAATCCTAAGAGTATATTTGAACGCGCCCTTGTTGTGTTGATCATACGAACTACTGTCAAATTAAAATAACCCAACTTTCTCAATCATTCTTTACGTATTTAAATTTTTACCAATATTTTCTTTTTTAACTTTGTATAATAATCTGTTAAGCAAAACCAATCTATTTTATTTCAACATTCAGTTGGTAAGCAGATACACTATTGTTTTTCGTTACGTATAAATTTTTATAAAAAAATGTGTTTTAGGCAAATGTTATCATTATTAACAAAACTGTAATGCGAGCTGTGTGATTTTAAACCTTCAACAAAACCACACAGAACCTACGGAGCAATCTAAATATTTAATAATTATAATCAAAGAAGTTATGGACATGCAAAATAATAAATTAAAAATCATGGATTATTTACTAATTCAGTTAGAGCACAATTACTTTAAAAGGCTCTCTATTAAAAGTATACAACAAGAGGTTACCTCTACACAAAACCTGCAAAATAAGCAAGTATCCAGCACTGATATCTTACCTTTTACTTCACATGCATACATTAACACAAACTACAACATTCATGAGTGTAATAACACCAACAATCTTATGATTAACAACAATGAACCTAATATTAAGAAGGAAGTAGAGGACGACATTAATGAGCAACTACTTCAAAACGTTGGTGAAGATCTTTTGATCAAGAACGAAGAAATTGATATTAAGAAAGAAATCACCGAGACGCTTAATAAAAACTTGGAATATTCACTTGTAAATAAGGACATAATAGAACTAGAACACGATTATTGTAAAATGATATTTGGCAATGTTATAAGAAACCATGTTACCCCTACACATAACCTACAAAATGAGCAAATACCCAGCACGGATATTTTACCTTCTCCTTCACAGAAATCCATTAATAAAGTAGCAAAAATGTTACAATGCGAACTCTGTGACTTCAAGACAGCATTTAGACATGGAATGAAAAGACATGTAACCACTAAACATAACAAACTAAACAGGAAAGTACTCAGCACAGATATATTACCTTCTACTTCACATGGATTCATAAATAAGAAAGACAAAATGTTAAACTGCGACTTTTGTAAGTTTAAGAGCGCATCTAACAAAGGTATAAAAATACATATAACCATAAAACATAACGCACAAAACAAAGAAGAACATGGCACAGATGTTTTACTTTCAAATGAATCTGTTACTAAAAACGTTCATGAATATGATAACACCAACAAAACGGATAACAACGAAACTAGAGTTAAAGAGGAGGAGGAAATAGATGAAGACATAGATGCGCAATCAGAAAATGACCCAGAATTCTTAGTTTTAGAAGAAGGTTCTACTGATGACGAAGAAATTAATACAGAGGAAGAAGTCACAGAAACGAATAACGACGATTGCAAACATGTTTGTGATAAATGTAGTTACAAGACTAACTTTAAACATTGTTTTGTGCAACATATGGACAGAAGTCACAACGATGAAAGTGTCACATTTTCGTGTGATCACTGCGACTATTCAACCTATTCTAGATTTAATTTAAAGTCCCATTTAAATTATAAACATAAAAGTTTATATTGTTGTGAAAATTGTAACTACACAAGTGGTGAAAAACGAAATCTAACTCTTCACATAGACAGAAAGCATAATGATAAAAGTGTCACATATTGTTGTGAACATTGTGAATACACAAATCATTCTGAATATGCTTTAAATTTCCACATTCGCATGAAACATAATAAAAGGAATAACAAGAATGACTTAAGTAAACAGAATAATGGCAGTAAAATATATTCATGTAATCAATGTGACTATACTGGTACCTCTAAGTTTTATGTTTTGAAACATCGACGAAAACATAAGGGTGCACATAACATGATAAACAAACAAATTAGGAAAGTATCCAAAGATAAGCTATTAAAAGCGTTAAAATGTGACTACTGTGACTTCAAGAGCTTCTTTTCCAGAGGCCTGAAGAGACATGTTACCAGGAAACATAACCTACAAGATAAACAAGATAACTTAACTTCTACACCAGTTAAACTCGAGGAAATCGAAGAAAATCCTGCCATTAAGGAAGAAGCTTTGGATATTGCAAGACATTTAGACCTAAATCAGGATGAAACAAATGAAGAACAACCTATATGTAAGGAAAACTTAAATGATGCGACAAAACCATATAAATGCCTCAATTGTGACTTTAGCACCAAATATAGAGAGGGTTTAAACAGACATATAGAAACTATTCACAACGATGGTAGTGTGACTTATTCCTGCGATTATTGTAACTACAAGAACATCTCCATATACTATTTAAAACATCATGTACATCTACAACATGAAGGCACTATTTATGCTTGTAATAAATGCGACTATAAAAGTGGGCGAAAATTTGACGTTCAGCAACACATGACCAGAAGACATAACAACGGTAATGTCAAAGTTCATTGTGATAAATGCACCTATACAACTACTTGTCATGCAAACTTGTTTCAACATGTTTGGTCACAACATCGTAAACATACTATTCGTCGTTGTCGTAAATGTGATTACAAATCAGGCCATGCAATTAATTTAAAAAAACATATGAGATTCATGCATAAGGAAGAGAATTATGAATTGTTTTGTTATCATTGTGACTACATAGGAACGTCTTTAAAAAACATACGGATGCACAAGTATAAAAAACATTATCCAAAAGTTATGCCTAGAAAACGTAAGAATGTTCCCTCTACACATAACCTACAAGTTTCAAAAACAGACATCTTAACTTCTACTTCACGTAATAACACCAACAATGCTATGACTAACTACAATGAAACTAGAGTTAAAAAGGAAATAAATGACGACAATGAACAGCAACTAAATCCAAATGCAGACGTTTTGGTTAAAAACGAAGAACTTGACATTAAGGACTCTAATGAAATATTAATAGTACGACGAAAAGGCATAAAAAAACGTGTAATAACTCGAAGACGCCCATATCGAAAAAGAAACCCTCATCCAGATCCTATAGGAACAGTTTATAAATGCCATCATTGTGACTTTACAACAAAGTCAAAGCACAGTCTTCCAGCGCACATAGAAAGAAGACATACTTCCGATAAATCCGCTTATTCGTGTAATGAATGTAACTACTCTACTCACACCAAAAGTAACTTAAGCGTTCACAAAAAAGCTAAACACAATCCAAAAGAAATTCACCGCTGTAACAGTTGTGACTACACTTCAACTTTCAAAGGTTCTCTAAGAAAGCACATAGATAGAAAACATAACGAATCCAATGTCACATATTCCTGTGATAAATGCAAGTATACAAGTGGCTCAAAATACAATTTCCTAACACATAAACTACAAAAACATACAGGGACCATGCGTTCTTGTCAAGAATGTGAATATAAAAGCGCTGATTCAAGTAACTTCAAACACCACATGGATAGAGTGCATAATCACAGTGTCACTTATTCTTGCGACCATTGTGACTATACTAGTCACAATAAAATAAACCTTAAACAGCACAATTTAAAACACCACGTTTCAAAGAACGATGTTCATCGTTGTCATAAATGTCCAAAAAGGTTTGCAAGAAAATTGGAACTTCGGAAACACATAAATAAAAAACATGGAGAAAGTAGTGATACTAGTAGTGATAGTGATTCTAGTAGTGATGTCAACACTAAAACAGAAAATAAAGATGCCTCAACGAAAGAAAAAACGCTTAATAATGCTTCATAAAAAAATTAAATTTCTTTACCTGAGGGAGAAATTACTAGGGACACTATTAAGGAATACTTATCGAGATAAATATTGGGTATTTTTGGCAAATTTTCTGGTCATTTTAAGAATATTTGTAATACTTTTAAAAAGTGGAACTGTTTTTGGAAAAATTTTAAATTTTTTTAAAATAGATAATTGAGGGTATTATTGAAAAATTGTGAATTATTTTTGCGGAAATTAGTGTACACTACTTTGGTATATGGTACGTTAATCACCCTCTTTTAAAACCCTGATGATAACTCAAGCAGTTTTTACAGAAGCTGGTGATAATTTTTTGCTTAACAACTTAAAAACAAAAAAATAAGCTTTAAAATAAAGCATAAAAATTGAATTTTTAGAAATAATATTATTAATTTATTATTATCTTATAGAAACAAGTTTTAAGTATAAGTTTTAAAGAAATAATATTAATTTTATAAAATATCTAAGATTGCAAAATAAAAAATTATCATAAAACCGTTTTTAATTTATATTATTTTTTGTAACGTTTGTTTGGTTTTTGTCAAATTAAGCAACATCACAAACCTATAACATAGCGTCCAAAAATAAGTACAGTAGTTCAAATGTTACTTTTGCCCACAACTTTTACGTAAACTTTATAGTCCGTTTACATAGCAAAATATTCGTTCACGTTAACTTAGAGCTTTAAAATTTGGTATACATATAAACGGTAAAAAAACCTTACAAATAGTTAGTAAAAGTCGTGACTTAATTCAGCAAAACGAAATTAATTCCTGTTCTGGGTGAAAAGATGCGAAAAAAAATGTTTTTATCCCGTACTACTTTTGCTCAATATTTGTGAGGCCTTTTTTCTAAGTAACCGTAATACAAAACAAAAACAATTTCTTTATAAATGGGGCTAGAGTGCCTGGAAGAATTGACAGTTATTGTCGCCTTACAGAGTGGCGCCATGCATCATTCCTTCTCTGTCATACAGATTATGTCATCAACGTTATAGACCTTTTCCGTTAGTCCGACATTGATTGTTAAATTTGACATAAATCATTTGTAATACAGGTGGTCACCACCAGTGTCACAATGACTTATGTCAAATTTAACAATGAACGTCGGACCAACGGAAAAGGTCTATAGCCAAAGTGACAACAATTACAACTTACAATCACAATTGATGACATAATCTGTATGACAGAGAAGGAATGATGCATGTCACCACTCTATAAGGCGACAATAACTGTCAATTCTTCCAGGCACTCTAAATGGGGCCATCAAAATATTGCAGAAAACCTGGTTAATGGTGTTGAAACTAATTTTTAATGAATAAATAGATTCGTGATCCAAATTATTGATAATTGAAGAAGAATTAGTGGGGTAGGATCCAAATAAAACAAAAATCTGCTTTCAACGAGTCGACGTTTCGATGTATTTTACACCATTCTCAAGACGACAAATTAATGTAGATTTTCATTGTAAAAAACATTGATGGTTAAAAGCAAACGTGGTAAAATAATAAATAGACACGTTACACAAAATCACATTAAAATTAAAGTAAAAATAAAATAATAAATAGGTACAGTTAAAAACAAAACAAATATGACTTGTACGTGTCGTCGATCAATAGCTACTAATTTTTAATTATTAAAGCCTCATTATTTCAGAAATGGGGCACACCCATAACCATTTTTGTCAGATATTTTATGAATGTGGTCAACAAGGTGTATACTAAAATTTGCTCTAAGTTAACGTAAATGATTTTCATAAAAATTTGTTGGTATATGCAAAACAAAATTTCAAAGTTTAAGAAGTTTTTTTTTAATATATTTTATCGTAAAAAATTCAACAAATTTTGTAATAAACTTAGTTTAGGAGTCGCTATCCGTGGTGTCGCTGTCATTACCATCATTATGTTTTTTTATTAGATGTTGCTGTAGATTATATTTTCTCTTTGTTTTAAACTTACATTTAGAGCAACAATAATCCTCTTTTTGAACATGAAGCCTTGATATGTGTTGTGACAAGTTTGCTTTAGATATGCTGGTATAATCACACTCATTACAAGAAAATGCGACTCTACCATCATTATGCATTCGTTCCATGTGTATGTTAAGATGGCCGGTTGTTCCAGTTTTGTAGTTACATTTACGACAGCGAACAACTTGCCTATGTTTGGAATAAACATGTGCTGACAGGTTTCCCTTGGAGAAACAAGTGTAGTTACAGTCGTCACAAGAATAAGTCACTCCTCCGTTATCATGTTTTCTATCCACGTGAATTTTAAGGTGACCTAAGATGCCAGTTTTGTAATTGCATTTATGGCAACTGTGAACATTTCCATGGTTTCTAAAAGCGTGTGCCGACACGTTTGTCTTGGAAATACTGGTGTATAAGCATTTATCGCAGGAATATGTTACAGAACCGTCATTATGTCTTCTTTCTATGTGAATAATTAGGTTGCGACTTTTATTAGTCTTATAGTCACATTTGTGGCATTTGTGAATGGTTTTACCTCGGGTTTTACTTACATAATCGGCATTAATATTGTGCTTTTTGTCTTTTTCATAAAGTTCCTCGATTTTTATTTCATAATCACCTATTTCTAATATTTCTTCCTTAATTTCAAGTTCTTCATTTTTAACCACAACATTTTTGTCATCAGGATCTATTTTTGTGTTTTGAAATAATTGTTCCTCGGTGTCGTCCTCTATTTTTTCAAGCTTTACTGTAACTGTATGGTTGTTAGTCATTGGTGTGTTGGTGTTACATTTGTAAATGTTGTAGCATATTCTTATGTATCCATATTTGGTAATAATAATGTAAAATATTTGTGCAGTGTATTTGTTCGTTATTGGGCTAGAGAGACTTGAAGCTGCTGTGTTCGCATTTTGGTTCCATATTTATCGCCTAAAACGTATTATTTTGTGTTATACATATCTAAAAGGCAACAATAATGTATTTGCTTACTTTATAAATCAAGGTGAATAATCTTTGATTTCACTTAGCATTAGAAATAGCAAAAACTTTTGTTGAAGTGCCAACAAACATGTAACGAAAAGTAAAAAGATTCAAGCGTTAAAAGTTATAATAATACACATATAAAAATACAAAATTTGTATAAGAAAAAATGACGATAAACGATCGTAAATGATTAAAGTTAGGTTATGTAATGTTGCAACTACATTACTTAGTCTTGGACGCTACGTATTTGCTTTAAACGCGCCTTTAAAAATGGATCATATGATCTACGATTAAATTTAAAAAACCTAACCCAACTTTACAATTTTTCTATTTTATTTTCATATAAATATGAGCTGGTGTTTTATCGAATGTATGAAAGAGCCATTCATAAAGTAAATTAGACAGTGCTATGGCTAATAGTAATTATAAAACTACAGTTAAGCTTGAGGAAGTAGAGGACGACATCGAAGGACAACTAAAGCAAAACGAATATGAAGACTTTTTGGTAAAGAAAGAACAAATAAACGAACAGTTGATAAATATGGAAGATGACGATATAAAAATTGAACATTCTGACGTTAATCAGGATATAATAAATGAAAAGCACAACGATATATTCAAATATCACAATAGTGTGACTATTCATACTGTTACAAAACTGGATGAAAGTCACAACTCCAAGGTAGACTTGTCAAAACACGTTACTGAGAGCAAGCATAATCAAGTTAATCATTGCCCTAAATGTGACTACAAAACAATAAATGCTACTGACTTAAATAAACACATAGATAGAAAACATAATGACGAAGGGGTCACATATTCCTGTGATAAATGTGACTATACTGGTAATTCTGCAACAAACCTGTCACTACACGTATCAAGACAACATGGACAAGTCGTACACCACTGCAAGAAATGTGACTACAAAACAAATATTGCGTATAACCTCAACAAACACATAGAAAGAATACATAATGATTTTACTATCACACATTTTTGTAATCAGTGTGACTACAGTAATCACTCTAAATACAACTTAAGCGAACATCTTCGAAGGCACAAAAGTGACACAGTTACAACCGCCGGAGTTAAAACACATTCTTGTGAAAAGTGTGACTACAAAAGTGATATTAAAACTAACGTTACTAAACACATAGAAAGGATGCATAATGATGGTAGTGTCACATATTCTTGCGATCAGTGTGACTACAGTAACGTATCAAAATACAAACTTAAAAGTCATATGCGAGTGCACAAGGGAAATACTTATTTTTGCCATTTATGTGATCACAAAACTTCTAAAAGAAGCAATTTAAATAGACACATTGAAAGAAAACATACATGATTCTAGTATGTTTAAATATAAGCACAAGCGAAGGTTTTATAAACGAGTGAATAAAGACGATTAAAGTAAGGTAACATGATTTAATGGATCCTGTGATCCGTAAACAAAAACAAGAGCGGGTTAGATCAATGAATGGATTAGATTAGTGAGTGGGATAGATCATTTAAAAAGTTAAACTTCGCAGATAGGTCTTATTTTATGACTTTTTTTTTCATTGTTACACATTCTATATGATACTCTTTGCAGTAGATGATTAAAAAGGTCAATTTATTAACGGATGGGAATAACGGATGGGAATAAAAAAAAATAACTAGATGCTTTTTTATAGGGAAAAATACAATCTTTTATTTACTTAAGAATATTTTTTTCCGTAAAATTGATATTAACCGAGATATGAATTTTTTTTAACTTTGGGGGTGGTTTGTACCCTCTATTTATTATTTGATTTCTTTCAGTTCTTTCCCCAAACGAGATTGGTTTTTGCACAAAATATCAAGTCAATTGAATAAACCGTTCTTCAGTTATCGTGGTAACAAGTTTCGTTAGAGACAGACGGACAAAAAGCAAAAGTCTTAAAAAGTCATGAATCAAACAAATCTGCAAATTTTTGCTCTGGGATGAATATTAACGGTTTTAGAGAAGGTCCGACCAAATGCAATATACTCTTCGACTTTGTCTGCGAAGAGTATAATAATTAAAGCAAAAAACTAGCATTTACAGTATTTGCAGGGGCTAAAGAATAATTGTTTTAGGTTTAATCAAGTCGTGCGATAAGTCCTATTTAGAAAATAACTTTTATTCTATAATCGATTTTTAGAACATTAACATTTAATGATTTAGAAAATAAAGCTAATTAAGTAGTGGATCGTAAACTCATTTAACAATTAACATTTAATTTAAGAAAACATTAAAATTTCTCATTTGTCAAAGGAACCAATGAGCTGCTGTAGATTTTGTAAATTAAATGTTAAATGAGTTTACGTAAATCCACTATTAGTTGTATAAATTGTAATAAAAAGACTAAACACTTAAATGCCTTTAACTGAAGATGTATTTATAAATTTTCTTCTTTAATATCCAATATTTCTTCCTTTATTGCGATTTCTTCATGAATTTTAAAGTCTTTAATAGTAGTTCCCTTTTCATTAGATGTGGTAGGCATTTCAACGTTACCAAAATTTAGGTCGTTTGCTTTTTGTGTAGTTCTTGATGTAGAAAAAGTAATTGGTCTCTTATGAATTATAAATCCTGATCTTAAATTTTTGTTATATAAACGTTGATATACATTTTTCATTGAAAGGTTATGTGTTTCCAAAATAAAATATTTAAATTTTTTTATTTTAGTGCTATGGTTCTCCAAATGTTTAAAAAAGTTAACGTCAGTTAAATTTTGTTCTTTGCAAAAACAGCAGCAGTATGAATTTTTGCTGGAGTGACAAAGGTACACGTGCAAAATAATTGCCGAGTAATAATACGAGGAAATATTACTACAATGTGGACATTTCAGAATTTTTTTAGCTAGAAATTTTGCTTTTTTCTGGAATGGATAAAGAGCATATGAATGCTCCATTTTTATATTGATCTGGCTCTGTCTTATTCTTTTTTCTTTATCTTTTAATTCTTTTTTTGAAGTTTTCTTTTTGCCAGCTACATTTTTTAAATATGGTCCTGTTTTTATTGTGTGTGAACTGCTTTCAAGAGAATCGTTTGAAGTCGATTCGTTTTGCAATAATTTTGTTAGTAACGGATATTTTTTTTGAGGGCGTGAGTTTTTCTGAATTTCTTTGGGTTTATCAAAACAGAATTCATCATTAACATCACCAAGTGTTTGAACATTCATAAGTTTAGTGTCTTCATTTATGATTTTTAGTTTTTGTTTCACGTCTTCATTCGTAATTTCAATGTTTTTATTCTCAAAAACTGCACTTGTAGGATTAAAAACACCTAAATTAATGTTCTTATTTTCGAAAATGTCCACTAGTTCGTTTTTTAGTTGTTTATCTTCAACTGTGTTTTTATTTTTAGTTTCAATGTAATCTCTCTTAGGAATTTCTGGAATAGTGTTATCTAAATAACATACTTCGTCGTTTATGTTTTTAGCTTCTTTTCTAGTTTTATCATCGTAAATGTCGAGAGGCTCATTTTTAATATCCAAATTTTCATCTAATTCGTATTTTACCTTCTTGACAATTTCTACTGTTTCAATTTTTACTGCTATACCTTCAACTGCTGGATTTATCGTTTCAAAGTTGTTTCTTTTAAAAACTTGAGTGTTTTTATATAAATCACCTTTGATATCCATAGATTTGGCATTAATATCAATTTCTTTATCAATATTAATGTCCAAAGGCTCATTTTTAATCTCAATATTGTCGTCTGTTTCGTATAGTATTTCCATGTTTGAAAAGTCAAATTTGTCTTCATAAACATGATTATTTGTTTTCGTTGTTTCTATTAAGTCCGGGAAAGGGTTTTGTAATGTCTGATCTATCTTCATATTTGTGTTATGATTAATTTTACAGTTTCTGCGAGAGTTAGTCTCAGCAATACTTAATTTGGTATCTATTTCTGTTTCTGAAAAGAATGGCATGATAGTTTTTATTTTAGTAAGAATTGTTTTATTTTTTCTAAGATCAATTTTTAAATTTATGTCACTATTATTAGAGTTTGTATTGGTCTTAGCTATACTTAAATCAATGACCATGATTTTTTCTTTAGGCTCGTTACGTAAATAGTTCTTAATACCAATTTGTTTCAACAAATAAAGTGTGTTTGAATTTTTGTAAGATATGCCAAATTTTCCATCTTTAGAAATTTGTAGCAGTTTTACTAAATAATGGAGACAACTTATTAGGCCTTGAAATTTGTTATTATAAACAAACGTGGTAGTTACGTTACATGTTTCACAGGTAGGTACTTTATGATTATCAACATGTTTAGCCATGTGCGAATTAAACAAAACTAAATTGCAAAAAATGCAGTAGCTCCAATCTTTCTCTTTAACATGTTCTGTATGAATGCCTTGATGAAAAATCCAATCAGCATAAATACTAAACTTGTAATCACAATCTGTACAATTGGCGTACCCCAAGTCTATGCTCTCTATCAGATGAAATTTCTTGTTTTTGTAATTATTTGGCAGCGCGACATGTTCCGTTTTAAAATGTTCTTCCATGATTTCGTTGATGTCAAGATAAAAACTGCACGATTTACAAAATATTAGCAGTGAAGAATCAAATGGTTTTAGGTGATGAGGTATGTGAATTAGAAAGTCGCTCGTTGATTGAATTGGTTCAGGACAGAAGTTGCAAACTCTTACAAGCTTGCTTTGGACGTAATTAGTATGAGTGAGAGTTTTAAAGTTGTAATTGCTTATCAGTCTAAAAGGATACTTTGACTTGGAATTCTTATGTGTTTCTACTTGATGTCGTATCCATTTCTTGCGGATGCTGAACTTGTAATCACATTTTGAGCACGAAGCAACTCCTGATTGAATACTTTCTTTAAGGTATAAAGTGTGTTTCACAGGATTTATTATGATATTATGTTCCTTTAAGTGAGAGTTGATTTCTGTTACAACATCAATTTTAAAGTCGCATCTGTTGCAAAAGATTCTTTCAGGTGAAGAGAACGGCCTCAAATGTTGAAATATATGTTTCTTGAAGGTTTCAACTGGGGTCACAAACCCACAGAAATTGCACACTATTAATGTCGAATCGTATGCCGCATGCGAAAACCACATCTCAATTTCACAGGTAGAGTGCAAAAACTTTGTAACGTAGTGGCAATCCAAATAATGATTAATATACGAATTGGTAATATCCAAAGGACATCTAAAAGTGCACAAGTTGCAGGAAAACATTTGATTCTTCCAAGTATGAGTATGTTCGTTGAAAAGTCTGGAACTTAAGGTTTTGAAAGAGCAAAAAGAACAACATTTGAGAAATTGGTGGTTGTGCAATTCGTGCTTTGTCAAGTTGTGTACGTCTTTTGTTGTAAATAAACAAAAGCGACAATGAAATAAGTCTTTAAAATTATGATTATCATCTATATGAATACACAGCTTATTTACCTCCACACTTTTGAACGGACAATGCGGGCATTTTAATAAAAATATTTTAAAATTGGTACCTGCTTCTACTGCCTTTGGTACCTTTCCCGTTATTTCTTTAATAACTTTCTTTGAAGTGTGTGCCTTTATCGATTTTGAAGCTTCATTTAAGCATGAAGTCTGATGTGAAAGTAAATGTTTTGTGAACTCTGCTGAAGGTACTTTCGTTTTACAATACAAACAATTTTCTTCAGATAAGCCCAATTTATCTGCATGTAACACGGCTAGGTGAATTCTTAAACTGTTATCAGATTCAGTGGTAAAAGAACAATGTTCACAAATGAAGTTAGCTTTTGAAGGGTTTTTAATTAATGCAGCGCTGCATTCCTTATTTACAAAAACGTTATGTAGACTTGATCGACTTACGCCGTGTTTAGTTAAAGTTTGTACTTTCGCGTCTTCCATTATTCTTAAAAGAAGCACTACCTGTTTAATTATTTTGTGTTTTTTAAGTGAATTATTTCCAGAATGTTTTCCAGTTGCATTTTATACTAAAGTCTTGCATTCATAATGGTCACATTTTGTTGGATGGCTTTTCTTAATTTTCAAAACCTGTAAGCAATTAAATATTTCATAAGTTTTTGAGTCTATGTATTGGCAAGTTTGTTAAAAACATTTACATACAAGAATATAATTTCATTTACACCACGTACTTAATAGATAAAAGTATCATCCAATAATTCGGTACTTTTATTTGTTTAATTTTTCTAGAAAATCAACAGACAACACCGTTTTCGCTTTTCGTTCGCTTGAAAGTTGAAACTCAAAAAACAAGAGGATTTTGTTGCTATTTTGGTTAACATCAGCTGTTTCTAAACAATTGAACTACTATAGTAGGTATAATGATTCTTTCTATCAACAAATGTTTGAACTACTATCATGGACAAACTGGACGCTACATTTGACATTTAAGAATAGAACACGATTGGAAATTTGTTTTATTGGTTGCCTATTTTAAAGGCAAAAGAACAGAACGAATTTTAAATTAAAAAAAAAAATTAACTTAAAAAATAGTTTTTATTAATTTATAACTCTTTTTGATAAATACTATCCTAAATACTTAAATAACGAACACAATACAGTTTTACAATCATATAGGCCAAGATAGATAAATTTTTACCTTGCAAAAAATAAACAATAGTCAGCAAAACAATTTTTTCAGGGAAATATTTTTTTATTTTTACAGAATTTTTTTTTAAATCTTATTTGGCATCTATTTGTAAAATTTGGTGCAGATCCATCCTAATCTAATGTTGCAAATTAAAGGAGGCTTTTTGAGGGGCTTTTACGACAACCCTAAACTCTAATTTGTGTGCATATTGTGGATTTAGCATTCTAAAGGGATGTTCAAGCACATATAAAAAATCTAACTGTTGTGTATTTTTGCAAGATTTGCTATGTTTTTTAACTATCTTGGCCTATCAATCTATAGAATGTTTAAAAGAATAAATCTA
Source organism: Cartodere bifasciata (assembly GCA_963920755.1). NCBI lineage: Eukaryota > Metazoa > Arthropoda > Insecta > Coleoptera > Latridiidae > Cartodere > Cartodere bifasciata. The sequence continues at coordinate 3,275,981 of OY987198.1, forward strand.
TGTTAAAAGTCCATTGCATATACTTTAATTTCTTTCATATTACACAAGTCAATGTTTTCTTCTTTAATTTTGTCCCGATTTATTTCAAGCATATTCAAAGGATCTTCCTCATTTATTTCTTCAGTTTTGATTAAATTTTTAACATCAACAATTTCTTCTTTGATTTTAATCTCCAGTGGGTCTAATTCCGATGTTCTGTTTTCAATATCCACTTCCGTATTCATTCGAAAGTCTAATTCATGATTTTCAGTGTCAGCTTTTGAAACTGTTTTACTTAAACTATTTACATTTTGAAAATTTTGTGAAAATGAATGATTATGACATGATTTGTGATATTTTCTTAGTAATAAAACTGGCTCCGAATGTTTGTGTAAATGCTGAAGATAAGTAATTTCATCTTTATGCTCCCAAGAGCAAAAAGGACAACAGTATTTGTTTATTGAATGGATCTCGTATACGTGATCAATTAACAATATTCGGCTGGTAAGTACGGAACAATAAGGGCATTGATATTTTTTTGTAGGTACAAGTTTTAGCTTTTTAACTATTGGAGTATTTTTTAGAGGTGATGTGTCCTGTTGATTTTGTTCTTTGGTACTTACGGCATTAGTCAAAATGTTTTTATCGTTTGGTTTTTTTCGGATTAAGATAAACTTTTTGATCACTACATTATCAGTCAAATTTAATGCATCTTTATCATTTAAAGATGACTTTTTACTTTGATCACTTTCCATATCTTTTACCTGGCACTTTTTAGTTTCACTTAGTTCAAAAAGTTTTCTCACATTTACAGATATAGTTTTTTTGAGTGTTGATAAACTTTTACATTTGATTGAAACATCAGGTCTTATTTTCGATAAAAACGGACTGCTTTCTTTGTTCACAATATCGACCGTAGAATTGGTTTGATTTTCGTAAATCTCAGAAATCTTTTTGTTCGCAACATTATTATTAGAATTTCTTTGATTTTCCAAAATACCTTGTTTTGCAACATTAATAGGACCTACATGATTTTTGCTTGTTAAATCATCGTTACTTTTATCATTTTCCGAAATTTCAGATATTATTTTTCTTGCAAGATCATTGCTAAGACTTGCATGATTTTCGGAAATTTCTTTTTCTTTAATTTCATTTGTGCTTGCAGAATTGTGCATAGCAGCATCTTTTTTGGAAGATTTTAAAATCACTTTTCTTGCAACATCATTGGAAGAAGTTCTTTGATCATTGATACCAGGATGATTTTTGGAAATTCTATTTCTTGAAAATAGTGAAGAATTCGTAATAATTTTGGTAATTCTTTTGCGTGTAACGTTGTTAACAACATGTGGATAATTTTCGGGTCTGTTTGCAACATTTGAAATAGAATTTGAATGATTGTTGGAAATCTTTTTGCTTGCAATATTATTAATAAGATTGGAATTTTTGGAAACCTTTCTTTTTGCAACATGAAGATTTACATCATTTTTAAAAATCTCCTTGCTTGCAACATCAATGAAAACATGATTTTCGAGAATTTCCGAGGAAATCTCTTTGCTTGCAGGTGCAAAACTTCCGGAAATCTCAGTAGTTCCACCAGCATTAATAGGATCTGCATAAGTTTGGGATATTACTTTGTTTGCAACTTTATTAATAGGATCTGCGTAATTTTTAAAAATCTCTTTGCTTGCAACATTAACAATAAAATTGGAACGATTTTCGGAAGTCTTATTGCTTACAACATGATGATTTACATTATTTTTGGAAATCTCCGTGCTTGCAACATTAATAAAAATCATCGCATGATTTTCGGGAATGTCTGAGGAGATTTTTTTGCTTGCATCTGCAAAATTTCCAGAAATCTCAGTCGTTGCATCCTTAATAGGATCTGCATGATTTTGGGAAATTACTTTGCTTGACAAATCATCATTAATAACGTTAGCATTAGTTTGCGAAGCCTCATAAGTCACTTTGCTTGCAACATTATTAATAACATTGGAGTGTTTTTCGGAAATCATTCTGTTTGCAACATGATGATTTACATCATCTTTGGAAATTTCTGTGCTTGCAACATCAATAAAAACAATAGCATGATTTTCGGGAATTTCCGAGGAAACCTCTTCGCTTGCATCTGCAAAATTTTCGAAAATCTCAGTCGTTGCAACATCATTAATAGGATCTGCATAATTTTCGGAAATTACTTTGCTTGTCAAATCATTAGTATAATTTGCATTAGTTTCTGAAACCTCAAAAATATCTTTGCTTGTAACATTATTATCTGCATAATTTTGGGAAATCTCTTTGCTTGCAAAATTGTTAATAGGATCTACATCATTTTCTTTGCTTGTCGAATCGTTAATGGAATTTGTATTAGTTTCAGAAACCTCGCTAATTTCCTCGGTAATCTTGTACCTTTTACCATTTATGTGGTAATATGGATTATTTTCTGACACCTTTTTAACATTTGAGGGTTTTTTTCGAAGTATAAGCGGACGTTCCTTTTTAAGTACATGCGAGGATATTTCTTCGGCCCAAATATTTTCGTCTAGTTCATTAAACTTTTCTGGACCAACCAAGGTCTCAACAGAAGTGTCAAATAATTTGTTGCAAATAGTTTCATTTACAGTATTACATAAAGTTTCTGTACCTTCCAATGGGTCAATAGTAGCAACTTTTTTTCTTCTTTTTATAACTTTTGAAGTTTTTTTCATAGGTTGGCTTCTTTTTTTACTTGGAGAGATTGTATCTGGCTTTGATTTATCCTAAAATTTAAACCGTTTTGTTAAGACGGGCGTTTCAAATTCATAAATGATGTTCTGTGCACTCAAAAGTTCGTAAAAAGTCATCTTCCTGAATGTCATTTATTTTAGAAATTTCAACAAAATATGTCAAAATACGGAGTAATACATCAATAACTATGATTAAAAATATGTAGGATAATGTTGGTGATACATAGAAGTGGTACTGAGTGCAAGAAATAATAAAAATATGGTAAAATAGTACTATTGGTGTTTTTAGTTGTACATTTAAATCTTTAAACGAGCACATCTATATTAGGGAAAAACGTTAATTGCAATTTTAATCATTTACAAGCTTAAAAAAACCATTGTAAATAAACGTATTATGATTTGGCATAGACCACGTAATGTATATACACAAAAAAATGTATCCGTAGTCGAAAAAAAAATCAAAAATAGTGTAATAATTTTTGAAGTCAGATTTTCGATACAAAGAAATAACCGATTTAAATGAAACCATAATACGTTTGTAGCCCCATTTTTGTAGTTTTCAAAACTACGCTTAGTTTTAATATACGATGGGGCCCTCATGTAGATATGCTACTTAGTAGAATTGGCGGGAGCTCAACGGAGATGCCTTATACGAGCTTCTAGGAGCACAGATTCGAAAATTTGTGAATTTGAAACCCACGTCTTAACCGTGCTTTTTAACCATCAATCCCTAATGAATTGATAACTTAAAGTAGCGTACTAAACACTAAAATATTACAGCCTTAAGAATGCCCTAAAAAGTACGATGTTGCCAGCAATAAATGCATTTACTAGCCCCTAGCACGGTATTGAATTTTCGAAACTCGTGTCTTTTATAGAATATTTTTATATTTAAAAGTGGTATAAATACTTGTTTATTAATTTAATGAACATTTTTTTGGATCATAGTAGTTCTAAACATGTGTCTTTTATGCCCGGATTCACCACACATTACATTCTTAAGTGTTCCTTAATGTTAAGAGACTCTTTACCATAAACAGAGTTTGACAACTTTGACAGCATTGACTTTGTTTAAAATTGTACTTTTCTATGAAAAACAGTCACTTAAATTTTAAGGAACAGTTAACAATTGCAGTGCAACCGGCCCTTACAGAATGTTTTTTAATTTAAAACTGGTTATACCCTTTTTCCTATTTGCCACAGAAATATTCTATAAAAGACACGAGTTTCAAAAAACCAAGATGGCAACATTCTACGTTTTAGCGCATTCTTAAGTACATTAAAAACATTCTTACCTCCTCAGGTTTTTCTAAAATTTTAGGAATGTTTACTTTCTCTTTCAATTTTTCCTCTTCAGCTCTTTCTAACGCGGCTTTTTGCAGTCTTTCAAGCTTTTGTTTTTCTTCTTTTTTTCTTTTTTTCTCTTCTTTAGCTCTATAATAGGCGGCTCTTTGTAGTCTCTTAAGCTTTTGTTTCCTATCAAAATCTGAATATTGACTATAGTTAGGATCTCCTTTGTTACCATCCAAATTTTTGTGGGGTAGTACTTCGTTTTTTAATTTTAGTTTAGTACCCATGAATTTAAAGTACAACCAGTTTTCAGTATCTTGTGTAATCTGTAATACACAAATATTGTATAAAATGTTACCCCTTACTTTAAAAAGACTAAGTAAATTGATGCTTTCTTAACAATTAACATTTAATGCAGTAGCCAGTAGGGAATGTTTTACTTACATCAAAATGATCTTCACAACAAAAAAGATGTTTAAGAATAAATGTAGTCTTTAAAGTTTCTTGCCAGAGTTTTGCCATTTCGTTTTGAGTGGGAACACAAAAGAAGATTTTCTTACTGATGCTATGGTTATTGTTTTCGCACAATGGTACAACACATTTTACTTTAAGTTTGCGGTCCATTATTACGTTCTATTATTATTATTTTTGTACTAATGTTTTTATTTAAGTAGGGTTATGTTACGGGCGATTCGAAGAGCTTCCAAGTTGTATGTATAAACGAAGGTAATTCATGTTCAATTTGCTAATCAAATTGAATCTTACGTTTTCAGCTGTTCTCTGCTTTTGTAAATGCAAATCACATCAAAATTGCGTTCAATGTTAAAAGTAGCCATTAGAATTTACAGCCATTTGCATTCTGCAACTGTTTGAACCATTAGAACTACCATCGCATTGTGGACATTTGGGGAGAACTACTGTGATTGAGTATATGGACGCTACTATTTTTTAATAAAGAAATTACTCTCAGAATTAAAACTAAATTTTCAGTGTTACTAGATTCTAAAAAGGTAAAAGCATGGTAAACCAAAAAAAAGTAACAAGAAACCACTACAACACATAGAAGATAAATAGGATTTGCAACGCAATGAAATGACGGTTACACTACCACTCATCTCCACCTCTAGAATTTTGTCACCAGACCCCCACTCTTTTTCCCCTCTCGAGTCTTGCATGTTGTGCTACTGGACGCTACTCAATGCTATTTATATGCATTTTTATGATTATTTAACAATGTATTGCTTTATTTTTAATAAATTAATATAAATTTGAGTCTTAACTCGTTTAAGTTTAATTCAAAATACCTAAAAACACTTATTTTTATAAATGTAATAAAGAAAATCTAGTTTAATGGTTTCCCTTTTTACTTAAACAAGTTCACAGGTATTAGATGGATATCATAAAAATATAAATTTACAATTGTGCATTTTTTTAACTGACTCTATAAGGTAGGTAATACAAAATCTATGGAGAGGAACAATTTCTGGTTTGGTTCAGAAAAAATAAATCTTAAAAGAGTGATGACTTAAATGTGTTTTTCTTGATTTGGGGTGTCTTCCCCCAACTTTTTTCATGTTTAAAAAATTGCAAAAATTGTATTTTTGCATAGGATTGTTAAAACAAAAAAAATTGGAGAGGGACAATCCCTGGTTTGGTCACAAATCAAAATGGAGGTAACTTTACAGTGTTTTTCTTGATTTGGGGAGTCTTCCCCCGACTTTTTTCATGTTTAAAAAATTGGTAAATGTGTATTTTTGCATAGGATTGTTAAAACAAAAAAAATTGGAGAGGGACAATCCCTGGTTTGGTCACAAATCAAAATGGAGGTAACTTTACAGTGTTTTTCTTGATTTGGGGTGTCTTCCCCCAACTTTTTTCATGTTTAAAAAATTGCAAAAATTGTATTTTTACATAAGATTGCTTAAACAAAAAAAATTGGAGAGGGACAATCCCTGGTTTGGTCACAAATCAAAATGGAGGTAACTTTACAGTGTTTTTCTTGATTTGGGGTGTCTTCCCCCAACTTTTTTCATGTTTAAAAAATTGCAAAAATTGTATTTTTACATAAGATTGCTTAAACAAAAAAAATTGGAGAGGGACAATCCCTGGTTTGGTCGCAAATCAAAATGGAGGTAACTTTACAGTGTTTTTCTTGATTTGGGGTGTCTTCCCCCAACTTTTTTCATGTTTAAAAAATTGGTAAATGTGTATTTTTGCATAGGATTGTTAAAACAAAAAAAATTGGAGAGGGACAATGCCTGGTTTGGTCACAAATCAAAATGGAGGTAACTTTACAGTGTTTTTCTTGATTTGGGGTGTCTTCCCCCAACTTTTTTCATGTTTAAAAAATTGCAAAAATTGTATTTTTATATTTGCGTTCTATAATATGCACATTATGAAACCCGAAATTTGGTTTTTTAAAGTTTCTGAATTGCTTCATTATTAAACCCAAAATTTTATTTTATGGGTTGGTTTTCCTGATGCAAAAAGATGAATTATTTTCTTGCAAGGTACTTTTTATTTACAAATTTTATTATTATAATCAATCGGGGGACATAGTTTTTTTGTAGAGGGAATAACTAGAAGAATTGGAGAAACGATATCAACGGCACCGACGATAAACCATTACATGGTCCTTGTCAACGGTTACATTTTCTCAAAAACGCCTATTCATTCAGTATTAAATGAGTAAAGTTTACAAATGCCATTATTCAATATGTCAAACTTAAATTTATTTTATACTTCAAAATGTCAATGTTATGCTATACGGTTGGTCATAAAAACAGAATTTCATCTTGAGTTTTTAATTCAAATTAAAAATGCTTTTTAATGAATTAAATGAAGCAAATATAAAAAATAGTATAAAAAACTCGTTTTATAAGGCGTTTTTTATCACTTGTCCATTGGAAAACTCGCCGCTGCGCGGCTCTTTTTCCAAACCTGGACGCGTGCTAAAAAACGTTCCTTATAAAACTCACTGTTTTAATATACTATTTTACATAAGATTGCTTAAACAAAAAAAATTGGAGAGGGACAATCCCTGGTTTGGTCACAAATCAAAATGGAGGTAACTTTACAGTGTTTTTCTTGATTTGGGGTGTCTTCCCCCAACTTTTTTCATGTTTAAAAAATTGGTAAATGTGTATTTTTGCATAGGATTGTTAAAACAAAAAAAATTGGAGAGGGACAATCCCTGGTTTGGTCACAAATCAAAATGGAGGTAACTTTACAGTGTTTTTCTTGATTTGGGGTGTCTTCCCCCAACTTTTTTCATGTTTAAAAAATTGGTAAATGTGCATTTTTGCATAGGATTGTTAAAACAAAAAAAATTGGAGAGGGACAATCCCCGGTTTGGTCTCAAATCAAAATGGAGGTAACTTTACAGTGTTTTTCTTGATTTGGGGTGTCTTCCCCCAACTTTTTTCATGTTTAAAAAATTGGTAAATGTGTATTTTTGCATAGGATTGTTAAAACAAAAAAAATTGGAGAGGGACAATCCCTGGTTTGGTCACAAATCAAAATGGAGGTAACTTTACAGTGTTTTTCTTGATTTGGGGTGTCTTCCCCCAACTTTTTTCATGTTTAAAAAATTGGTAAATGTGTATTTTTGCATAGGATTGTTAAAACAAAAAAAATTGGAGAGGGACAATCCCCGGTTTGGTCTCAAATCAAAATGGAGGTAACTTTACAGTGTTTTTCTTGATTTGGGGTGCCTTCCCCCAACTTTTTTCATGTTTAAAAAATTGGTAAATATGTATTTTTGCATAGGATTGTTAAAACAAAAAAAATTGGAGAGGGACAATCCCTGGTTTGGTCACAAATCAAAATGGAGGTAACTTTACAGTGTTTTTCTTGATTTGGGGTGTCTTCAACCAACTTTTTTAATGTGTAAGAAATTGCAAAAATTGTATTTTTACATAAGATTGTTAAAACAAAAAAAATTAGAGAGGAACAATTCCTGGTTTGGCACAGAAAAAATAATTTCTAAAATAGTGATGACTTAACTGTGTTTTTCCCGATTTGGGGTGTCTTCCCCCAACTTTTTTTATGTTTAAAAAATTGCTAAATGTGTATTCTTACATAAGATTGTTTAAACAAAAAGAATTGGAGAGGAACAATTCCTGGTTTGGTCCAGAAAAAAAGGAACTCATAGTGATGACTTAACGGAGTTTTTTTCGATTTGGGGTGTCTTGACTATTTTGTCTATAATTTTAGAAGACACCACGGGTCAAGTAGGGACTTATTATAACACTACAGTTTTTCTCTTTTTAAAATAATAAAAGTTTTCTAAAATTGACTACCCTGTCCTATTTTTTTTTTTGTTTGAAGTTTAGATTTAAAAGTTGGTTAACAGTCCTAAAAAATGAAAATGCTTAGACAGGTCGATTTTCTTTTGGAAAGAGGCAACCAAGAATACTATCTCCTAATTTTTTTTCAACCCTCTAACCGGGGTGATTACCCGTCAAAAATCTTAAATAGCCCAATAATTTTTGTATTGTCGTTTTGAGAATGGTGTAAAATACATCGAAACGTGCGTCGACTCGTTAAAAACAGATTTTTGTTTTATTTGGATCCTACCCCGCTAATTTATCTTTAATTATCAATAATTTGGATCACCAATCTATTTATCCAATTTTTTTTTTCTTTTTAATAAAGTTACTACTTTGGAAATCGGACTAAAGGGCGATATATATTTCACTTTACTTCGGCGTAACTTCACTTCCGCGTAACTTAACAAATTTGCTTAATTTATAGATTGTAAAGTTACGTGAAATTGGGAACAGGTATGCGCATGTGTCTGAACTCGCGACTTCTGGCTATTTACACTTGGGCCGTAATTACGGAATATCGCTTCGTACGAAACCTACATAAGAATACCAGCAGGTTTCGTACGAAGCGATATTCCGTAATCACCACCCTTGACAATAAGGGTGAATATCTCATTTTTGCAAATTTTGCGCATGATCGATCAAGCTCGGCTTTTGACAGTACTACTTTTACAGCTAAATGAATCAGCAAAGTAGCGCTAAAGTAAAGTATAAATTTGCTAATATATTCCTATGTATTTTATTTAATTTTCTGTAAAGTTACGCCGAAGTAAAGCGGAAGTAAAGTGAAAGTAACGTTCTATAAATCGGCCTTTAGTTTTTTAGCTTAAAATTATTTCTTTTGAAAAATATAAAAGTTGTCAGATTTTATAATTAAAGAGACCCCAAACTTTTTGGATGTATGCATAGTACATTACATATTCGATGGGAAATTGCTTTATTACAGCCGAGGGCAGTTTGACCGACCGAGTTCGAAGCTTGAGGGTGGCAATGGGCCCAGGCTGCAAAAAAGTATTTTACCTGGGGTATGTATACTATTTTATTTACAATGAATTCTGTAATTGCCTTAAATAATAAAAGTTGAAAACAATAAGCGATAACTCAAGCATTTCTTCATAAAAGGGCGGCGAAAATAAATGAACCAGTAATTGTTTTTATTAAACATTAAAAAAGTTAGGGAAAGACATCCCAAATCAAGAAAAACACAGTTAAGTCATCACTATTTTAGAAATTATTTTTTCTGTACCAAACCAGGAATTGTCCCTTTCTAATTTTTTTTGTTTTAACAATCTTATGTAAAAATACAATTTTTGCAATTTCTTACACATTAAAAAAGTTGGGGGAAGACACCCCAAATCAAGAAAAACACTGTAAAGTTACCTCCATTTTGATTTGTGACCAAACCAGGGATTGTCCCTCTCCAATTTTTTTTGTTTTAACAATCTTATGTAAAAATACAATTTTTGCAATTTTTTAAACATGAAAAAAGTTGGGAAAAGACACCCCAAATCAAGAAAAACACTGTAAAGTTACCTCCATTTTGATTTGTGACCAAACCAGGGATTGTCCCTCTCCAATTTTTTTTGTTTTAACAATCCTATGCAAAAATACACATTTACCAATTTTTTAAACATGAAAAAAGTTGGGGGAAGACACCCCAAATCAAGAAAAACACTGTAAAGTTACCTCCATTTTGATTTGTGACCAAACCAGGGATTGTCCCTCTCCAATTTTTTTTGTTTTAACAATCCTATGCAAAAATACACATTTACCAATTTTTTAAACATGAAAAAAGTTGGGGGAAGACACCCCAAATCAAGAAAAACACTGTAAAGTTACCTCCATTTTGATTTGTGACCAAACCAGGTATTGTCCCTCTCCAATTTTTTTTGTTTTAACAATCCTATGCAAAAATACAATTTTTACAATTTTTTAAACATGAAAAAAGTTGGGGGAAGACACCCCAAATCAAGAAAAACTCTGTAAAGTTACCTCCATCTTGATTTGTGACCAAACCAGGGATTGTCCCTCTCCAATTTTTTATGTTTTAACAATCTTATGTAAAAATACAATTTTTGCAATTTTTTAAACATGAAAAAAGTTGGGGGAAGACACCCTAAATCAAGAAAAACACTGTAAAGTTACCTCCATATTGATTTGAGACCAAACCAGGGATTGTCCCTCTCCAATTTTTTTTGTTTTAACAATCCTATGCAAAAATACACATTTACCAATTTTTTAAACATGAAAAAAGTTAGGGGAAGACACCCCAAATCAAGAAAAACACTGTAAAGTTACCTCCATATTGATTTGAGACCAAACCAGGGATTGTCCCTCTCCAATTTTTTTTGTTTTAACAATCCTATGCAAAAATACACATTTACCAATTTTTTAAACATGAAAAAAGTTGGGGGAAGACACCCCAAATCAAGAAAAACACTGTAAAGTTACCTCCATTTTGATTTGTGACCAAACCAGGGATTGTCCCTCTCCAATTTTTTTTGTTTAAGCAATCTTATGTAAAAATACAATTTTTGCAATTTTTTAAACATGAAAAAAGTTGGGGGAAGACACCCCAAATCAAGAAAAACACTGTAAAGTTACCTCCATTTTGATTTGTGACCAAACCAGGCATTGTCCCTCTCCAATTTTTTTTGTTTTAACAATCCTATGCAAAAATACACATTTACCAATTTTTTAAACATGAAAAAAGTTGGGGGAAGACACCCCAAATCAAGAAAAACACTGTAAAGTTACCTCCATTTTGATTTGAGACCAAACCGGGGATTGTCCCTCTCCAATTTTTTTTGTTTTAACAATCCTATGCAAAAATACACATTTACCAATTTTTTAAACATGAAAAAAGTTGGGGGAAGACACCCCAAATCAAGAAAAACACATTTAAGTCATCACTCTTTTAAGATTTATTTTTTCTGAACCAAACCAGAAATTGTTCCTCTCCATAGATTTTGTATTACCTACCTTATAGAGTCAGTTAAAAAAATGCACAATTGTAAATTTATATTTTTATTATATCCATCTAATACCTGTGAACTTGTTTAAGTAAAAAGGGAAACCATTAAACTAGATTTTCTTTATTACATTTATAAAAATAAGTGTTTTTAGGTATTTTGAATTAAACTTAAACGAGTTAAGACTCAAATTTATATTAATTTATTAAAAATAAAGCAATACATTGTTAAATAATCATAAAAATGCATATAAATAGCATTGAGTAGCGTCCAGTAGCACAACATGCAAGACTCGAGAGGGGAAAAAGAGTGGGGGTCTGGTGACAAAATTCTAGAGGTGGAGATGAGTGGTAGTGTAACCGTCATCGCAATGAAGTACGTGAACTACTTTATAGTTGTTGGACGCTAGTTTGACTAAAAAAAATAGGTAATTACTATTTGTAATTGTTTCATTGTTAATTTTATTTGTTATTTATAAGTGCAATAAAATTATGAAAAAAGTGTTCTTTTACAACAATTTATAAACTACTATACTAAACAAAACCCATTTGTCATTTGCACCGATAGTGTGCGTTAAAACTACTTAGTTATAGTACTTGGACGCTACTTACGTTATTTCTTTAATTAAGGAAAAGCTTACAAAGTGTAGAAGAGTTCATTGTGAAATATTTATTATAATTATTAAACATTATTAAAAAAAATCACAAAAATTATTTCTATAAAAAAAAATACAACGGTACTTGCTAGTGCATTCTATTTATTCTTAAGAAAGTAAAAATAAATTATAGTGTGAAAAGAATATAAATAGTACATTTCATATATTAATTTACAATTGATGCGTAGAAATTTTATTGTAAACTTTGTAATTTTTTCCGTAGTTCTTCGGCAATTTGTAACCGTGGGACTTCAACCTCGTTTCTTGTGGTAATTTCTCTTAATTTGACGATACCTTTTTGTAATTCAGACTCCCCAAGAATTATAGCCAGAGGAATGCAATTGTCTTCGCAGTGTTGCAATTGTTGCAGAAGCTTTGGATTCGCCTTGTAAGAATATTCAACCTGAAAAACAGTTTTTAATACAAATAATTTTACAATTTAAAACAATATTTGACAAACCTTAAAACCAGCTTCCCATAAATCTTTGCATAGCTCCATGCGATGTTCAAGTAAATTCTTTTGGGCAGTTGCAACATAGACCTCAACTTCCGTGGTGCGAACCTTGGTCTTTGAGGAAGCATTTTGGAGTTCCAGAACTGCAAAAAGTCGCTCAATACCAATAGAAACGCCAACGCAGGGTACGTTCTTTGATTTTGGGTCGAACATAGAAACCAGATTGTCATAGCGACCTCCTCCTGCTACGGACCCCACTGAAACATCTTCGTCTCCACCACCTAAAAAATAAAAAAAAAGAATGATAAAATGTTGATGGCGATCCAAAATTATAAATTAATGTTTGTGGAATAGTAGGAATCGGATAATTCAGAAATGTCAATAAATGGTCGAAGTTTCGATATACATATTTGATATCTTTCTCAAAAGACTATCATAAATAAAATCAAAAATAATTATTCATAAAGCTCTTCTTTACTGTGGTTTATATACTATTTTATTCACTACTAGCACATGTCCAAAAATCGTTTATTTACAGTAAAAATTATAAAAACATAAAAATCTGTTCGAATGGCAACTAAATGGGTCCCATTTTTGCGACTTTAAAGTTACTTTTTGGCTGTAACAATTATACTTAATAAATCTAATTTCCTACAAATAATTATGTATTGTACACCACGGCATAATAATGTAACACAGGATGTCCCCAAAAAGAGTGCATCTTTTTAGAGGGTAGATAGAGGTCAACAAACTAGACAGAGAACACTCGATATGACCTGGCTAGGGGGCACCGTTTAGAAACTAGAACCCTTTTTGTCTAGTATACTAAAAAGATTGAAAATATTTTACAAATAGTTTGTCAAACCATAGCAAAATTGATGGAATCTTTAACAATATCAATAAAAACGATCCTTTTAAACTTTTTTTGACATTTGTAGTACCCCTTAAAATGGGGTTCCATAGGTAGAGTGCATTAAAAATTCTCGTAACTTTTTTGTTTTTAAAAATTTTGTAATTCTATTTATTGTTGCTGGTATATGGGTTCAATAAGAAACTTTCTTATCACCTAAAACCTTTCTAGTGTTGTGGATTTACCGGTAAATTAAAATTGCGGTTAATTAACCAGTTAATTTACCGGTTAATTAACCGAAAAATAATTAAAATGCTACTGGAAACTAAATTTAAGCTTAAAACGTCTTTACGATTTGTATAAGACCAAAAACATATGTGTTCTTTCTTATTTTTTTAATTTTGAAGAAAAAGTACAATAAAGAATAAATAAATAAAATATTGTAAATTTAACCTCACTTATCAATTAACGTCAACGCCCCCAACATGTGACCCTAAATAACGTACATTGATTGGATTCGACGCAACCAGCCGCGGGAAATATAAATGGTTACGTTCTATCTTTTGTAGTTTAAAATTTTTAACTTTTTTGACCAATCGAACTTGTAGGTTAACGGAAATAAATAAAAAAGCTCGTAAGAAAATGAGATACAAAAATAAAAGAGTTTAATTTACTGGAGAATTAACAGGTAAATTAACCGTTAAATTAAAATCCCACAAAACTAAACTTTTCTCATAACTGTGCCGATTTAAAATAATTATTAAAAAGGGGTTTATTGTATCCCTCGTTGTATCCACTATTTTGCACTTTTTTGTAACTATTTCGTCAGTGTCTACTGTTACTCAATTAAAGCAAGTTTTTTGTCTAATTTTTAGCAAGATAGTTAATTTAAAATCCGACTTACCGACTGACAAAAGTACCGCTTCGTAAATTATTCCCGTGTAATAATCGAGTCCTCTTGCTAGACTCAAATCAAAAGAAACCTTGTCAAGCACTCCGAATATTTGACTGTACTTTAGTACCAATTTTATTGCCTCCAAACCATCTACTGCAGATTTGGATTTAATCAAATTCGAATCTTGCAATAGTTTCTCTACTAGTTCAATTTTCCCGTTAAGACGTACATATTCTCCAATGTTATCTGCTATGTTTTCGGCTAGTCCTTTTTCATCCATCATTTCTTTTTTTACTTCTTCCCATGGCGACTAGAATTTTAAAAATAGTGTAAAACTTTAAATTTTTGAGTTGTTGCATAATTTTAAATTTTCTTTGTGTTGCAATGGAGCGTATTCACTTTTATTGCTGACTAAAGCGATACCGTTAGCGAGTAGCCAAACTAATTTTTGTGACGTCACAAACCTGGACCTTCTAGAAAATAAGGCCTCCAGGATTCAAAAAAATTAACATAAGAGTGCGTCGGCCTGATAAAATGAAGTATGCCTTGCTACGAATCACTTTTTGTCTGCCAAAAAATGTGACATTTCTCTTGTTGGAATTGTTAATTCGTACAAAAATAGGTTGGGGTATCCTAGGAGATCTGTCAAACCACCCGTCGTTTATGATGCTAATTGACATTACTTTTGAATTTCATATTTTTATCAATATAAAGCTTATATACCAAAAAACAACAAACTGTCTGTTTAAAACATTCTACGTATCATCTAAAAGGTTTGTATATCATTTAGAGAGTGCTTTACATCTTTAATTCTTTGTAATTAGGTAAAAAAAGGAAATAATGACCCATTTACAAAAGGATTTCCGTAAATGTCTAAAATAGTCCGCATTTTTTGGATGCACGGACTTTGCATTAAAAGTACATTTGTAAATAAGTCATTATGCCTTTTTTTAAATAAAATTATAAAGAATTAAAGTTCTAAAACACTCCGTAAATGTTATACAAACCTTTTATCTGGTACGTAGAATGTATTAGACCGGCAGTTTGTTGTTTTTTGGTATAGTAGCTTTATATTTCATAAAAAAAATAGAATTCAGAAGTAATGTCAGTTAGCATCTGAAACGACGGGTGGTTTGACAGATCTCCTAGGTTACCCCAACCAATTTTTGTTCGACTACGCTCCATTTAGTTTATAATTTAAGTTTTTTTGTGATGATTATTATTATTATTAACACATTACCTTATCAAGTTTGTCAACTGAAGAACAAATTGTCCTAAACTTGTCAGATGGGACTCCACAAGCCTCGAACATACCATCTAAAAGAGCTCTGTGATTTATCTTTATGACAAAGTTTTCCATGTTCAATGTTTTTAAGATTTCATACACGATTCGGATACATTCTGCATCGGGAATCATTGGATCGTAAGAACCGGCTATGTCAAAATCCTGTTACAATAAAACAATAAATAGATTTTTTCCTTGTAAAAAATACACAACAGCCAGATTTATTATACAGGATGTTCAAAAAATGACGCATTTGGAGGTATTCACGATCCCCATCAGTATCATTAAAATACTCATTATCATTATTTTGACAGATTATACAATATAATATCATTGTATAATCTGTCAAAATAATTATCACGATGGTTTGCAAGTTGTTTAGCACCTTATTTTGCATTTGTTTACCAAGTTTTGTAAATCCAACCTGATTGAATATTACTCTTCGGGGGACATTTGAGGGGCGAAGGAATTTTTTTAGTGAAATAATTTTTGCAGAAACCTTTTTAAAATCTTATTTGGCACCTATTTGTAAAACTTGGCGCAGATCCATCGTAATCTAATGTTGCAAATTAAAGGGGGGTTTCACGACAACCCTAAACTCTTATTTGTTTGAATTTAGCTTCCGGAAGGGATGTTCTAAAACATATAAAGAATCTGGCTGTTGTGTATTTTATTTTTGGCAAGATTTGCTCTGTTTTTTAACTAACAATCTTGGCATAGTAATTAAGAATAGGTCCGAGAGGCAATTCATTCAAAAGAATTAGTATACTTAAGGAATTTAGGAAATTTGCTAGGAATTTGTATATATTTTTTTGCCATTGAAATTCCCCTTAAATGGGTGAATATTTGATGATTTCTGTGGTGAATGTTTAATATAAAAAACAAAAATTCTCTCCAAACCACACTTTATTTAGAAAAATCAAAAATCTGAATACGTATTTCGACAGCTATGCTGTCATCTTTAGCAAAAGAGAATTATTCTTTGTTTTTTACCTTAAATGGCTTTTTAAAAAATTAATGTTGTTAATAAACTAAGTAAAAGGACTTACACATTGATAAAATTCACGATATCTGCCTTTAGTAATCGAGGGGTTATCACGTCGGTACACCTTTGCAATGTGATATCTTTTAATGCTCTTGATTTTACTCATGGCCAAATATCGAGCAAAAGGAACTGTCAAATCGTAACGCAAAGACAGAATTTCACCACCTTGGTCCTTAAGATCGTAGATAAGTTTTGAATCCTCCCCATATTTTCCTATGAGAAAAAAATAGAAGCAAAAAGTGAAAAAAAGGTTTTTTGAATTTTTTGCAATGTATCAAGTTTTTAATATAGGTCAAGTTAGGTAGATTTTTAGCTTGTAAAAAATACACAACAGCCAGATTTTCTATATGCATTAAAACATCTATTCAGAAAACTAAATAAAGAAAATGTACACCAATAAAGGTTTAGGGTTGGTGTGAATGCTCCCCAAAAAGCACCCTTTAATTTGCAACATTAGATCAAGATGGATCTGCACAAAATTTTACAAACTGGTGCTAAATAAAATTTTAAAAAGGTTCCTGGAAAAATTATTTCTCTAAAAAAATTCCTTTGCCCCCTAAATGGCCTCCGAAGAGTAATATGTATCATTTATCATGTTGGATTTACACCAAACTTGGTAAAAAGATGTAAAATAAGGTACTACAAACTTAAACTAACATTTTTTTCTTGAAAAACTTTATATACCCCTCTAAGGGCTCCCTTTCCAAAAGGTTTAAAGGAATTTTCTTAGAAAAATAGTATTACCAAGTTTGAAGTGAATCCAATATGATTAAATATTATTTTTAGGGGGGCCATTTAGGGATCAAAGAAATTGTTGTTGTTTGAAATTTAATTTAGCACCTTTTTGTAAAATTTGGTGCAGATCCATGGTAATTTAATGTTCCAAATAAATTAAAAGGGGTTTTTTAAATAACTCTCACGCCAACCCTAAACTCATATTAGTGTGCATTTTGTGAATTTACCTTACTGAAGAGATGTTCTAACACATATAAAAAAAATCTGGCTGTTGTGTATTTTTTTTTTATGTCGGAATTGCTATGTTTTTTTACTAAATATCTTGGCCCAATAACCAAATGACTATAATTTGCACAAATCTTACCTGTAAGAACTTCCTTAAGCTCAAAAATGGGTGTATCTATAGTTTCGGCCCCGTGTTTTTTAAAAACCGATATTATTTTCTTGAGGACTTCATTTCGTAGGGCCATTTGTTCAGGGCCATAATCCCTAGTACCTTTCGGTGTCTTAAGAGTAAATTTTTGATTTTGTGGGGCTGCAGCTCCCGATTCCCCTTCACTTTCCTTCAATTTTGCTTTGAGTTCCAGAAGCTTAGCAACTTCTTCTGAAATCTAAACAAACTATTATTACTCCTGTATACATTGTTAAATTAACTGACCTGTGCTTTTTGACTAAAGTTCGAGCTAAAATATAATGCTCGGAATTCAATAAGGAACTGTCTTTTTGATAAAACTTTTCGAAAACACATAGGTCTTGATAGAATTTGGTTCAGAAACATTTTTTTTAACTAGGTCCACTTGCAAATTGTCCTAAATTATTTAGACACTTTTGGAACTTTAAAAGGCACTTACTCTGTCTTTACTTTCTTTGGCTGCTTTAAGTTTTCGCACTAAATCCCCTTGCTGTTGGATTTGTTGATCTAAGCTCATGATTCCATTTGGTGTAGCCATATTTTACACTTTTTAGCACTATTAAATTATAAGAATTGTTCTTTAAAACGTAAAAATGCAGCAAACAGCTGGGAACAATGAAAGTTTTTGTAATGTTACACCAAATGTGTAATTATCTGCAAACGTGAAAGTAAAATTTAAAAAACGAGGTTAGATCATCGCCCCCTGTCAATCACTTAGGGTGCGTTCTTTTGCTGCAACATGACCTTTTTGTCTTTGTTCCTCTTACGAGAAAGAAAAGAATAGAAGAACGTGCAGGGATCTAGATTTTGTAATTAAGCCCTTATCTACTTGATGGCGCCACCATACAAAACTTGATGTCAAAAACATTTTTCAACAATTTTAAGGTTAGAAAAATAATATTCTTCGCGCTAAAACTTGAGTATTGTTTTGTTGTGTTCTTGAGCCGCAGTTCGTTTTTAATTACATTTCAGACAAATTTTGATATTCTGTTAAAAGTGTTTTAAAATGTTGCCATCACATAGTCCCAACAAAAAACAAAAGTAATGAACCGGTTAAAAATGTTCGGCTTTGGAATACATTAATTGTGTATGTTTGCAGGGTTTCGGAGGTCTCCAGACCCAAAGTAGGCCCCCTAAACGCGGGGGAAGCGTTTATTTTCCAGGAATTGGAGCTTGAACATTATTTGGGGGCTCCTTTTCGGAATAGTGATACTCAAATTCGCCTAGTTCCAATTATGAGGATGTTTGGCATTACTAAAGAGGGGCACAGTGTGTGTGCTCATATTCATGGGTTTTTTCCCTATTTTTACGTTAATTTGCCGGACAACTTTAAAGAAGATCAATTGGAAGACTTTAGAGTAAGCTTTTCTGCTGTTAGACGAGCATTTTAAATAATATTGTACGATTTTTAATAGATTGCGTTGAATGAAAAGGTATTAGCTGATAATAGATCAAAGGAAACTATTGTTTGTGCAGTTCTTAAAGTAGAAATCGTACTGGGGAAGAGTTTGGTTGAATATCAAGGAGAAAAAGACACCAAATTTGCTAAAATAACAATGGTTCTTCCGAAACTTATTGCAGCAGCCAAGCGACTTTTAGAGACAACAGTAGTTTACGACCCTTTGGCATCTCATATTTTTAGAGGCTTTGAGTCTAATATCGATATTGAAACAAGGTTTATGGTGGATACTCAAATTCTAGGTAAAAAACAGTTTTTGTAATGATTTTTTTATTCTCGATTTTACGAGGATTAGGTATCTTTTATATCTTGAATATAGACAAATAGGGGGCACCACCAACGTCACCACAAGTGCCAAACAAACCCTATAAGTTTATTAGGACTATTCCGAAAGTTTTGTTAGGAAACGACAAGTATATTTTAGCTACAATGATTTTTTTGGAGAGTTTCCGAAAAAGTAAAATTGTGTCGAGAAAATTTTTATGCAACATTTCTTCTTGACTACTTTCAAAGAAAATTATCTCCCCAACAATGTCTTGCCGAGTTTATTTTTTACTTTTGGCGGCGATGCACCTCATCAATAAATTATTTCCTGCTGATTCTTTGAATTTAAACATGGACCCACCAATCTTAGCGCCCATCCAAAGACAGCTCTACCAAAAACAGGAGTGTCTCGGAAATACATGGATGCTTTGCGCCAGTTAAAACCTGAAAATGCAAAAGTGACACACCGCAAGAGTAAGACATTCTTAGGCAATTGAATGATTGCAATTTAAAAAATCTTACATATACATAAACAGTTGAATGAACAAAATTATATTCTGTTAAACACCCCAATTTTTTAGAGACACAAAAGTAGACTGGCTTTAATTAGTGACTCGGAATTTTAAGTCTGTTCGGCAATGGAATTTTATAAATTGCATACAAAATCGCGAATGATGACCAATCATAAATTTACATAAAAAATTCGGAAATAACCGACAATAAGCTTCTAGGGGGTTTCATGTAAAGAATAAGCAAACAAGAGGTACCTAACTAAACAATTTACTGTGACAAAACCACTTGTCGTATCTTAACAAAACTTTCGGTATAGTCCCAATAAACTTAAAGGTTTTGTTTGGCACTTGTAATGCGGTTGGTGGTGCCCCCTATTAAAGTTTGACGCACACAGCAGTGCTCCCGTTTCTGACATTTTCTGCCTAATTGATAATATACATATAAGCACGGACACATACAACCAACAACCTCCTCTAAAGCCTAGCCACACTTTATTGGAGGTAGTGGGAATCGAACCCACTCAGGCTACCTTGCGATTTTTAACCGTCAACGGCTTGGACCGCCCGGCCATGCCTATTTGTCTATATGCAAAATATAAAAGACAACCCCATAGATCTAGAATAACCATAGATATAACATCAGCTGATCAGCTTTGAAAAGTTTTGATGGTCGCCATTTTATACTATTCTAATGCCCGCGAATTTTAAATTATTGCCTCATATTAATTAAATATAAATAAAACGTTTTATGGGAGGCCACAGACTGTCTAAAACGCAAAATCGACATGTTTTGGCTAATTTTATACTCTTGAAATACCCAACAAGTTGCTAATGCAAAACAAATTTTAAAACGTAAATACCTTCAAGAGCCGTTTTTTGCTAATTTTCCAACTTTTTACGTAGCAACTCATATCCTAGTTTGTGTTTTTGGCTTATTAAATCAAAACAACACGAAAATGCACAATTTTTAATAAAATGTAAACTGTAAACCCCCGATTTATATATCAAACGGCTGATAATGTCATGTCATGACAAGCAGTGGTGGCAACCTCCAACCTAAGAAATGTAAAAACACTAGATATGTAGTATAAAATGGAGGGCTTCAAATTTAAACAACTCGATAGGCTGCGCAAAGCGTCAAATTACATCTTTTTTTAATAATACATCTATGGACAACCCTCATATTGTACATACATTTTTTTGTAAGATCTAAAAGTTTTAATAATTCACAAATTATGTTTTAAGGTTGTTGTTGGATAGAATTAGCAAAAAATAAATGGTTTTGGAGATCATCAACTACAGATTTACCGATTGTTTCACGATGCCAAATAGAAACAGATGTTTGTTGGGTCGATTTTATAGCTCATTCGCCTGAAGATCACGAATGGTCCTCAGTGGCTCCTTTTAGGATTCATAGTTTTGATATTGAATGTTCTGGGAGAAAAGGTAAAATAAAACACTTTTTGTTATTTTACTAGAGTCAATATCATAAATATTCAGGGGACATCGACAAAACTCCGTGTAGGGTCTTATTGTTATACTGGAGGTCCAAAATGTAAAACCTCAAAATGGGTATCTCTACCTATCTTGGAAACGGGTTTATGTATGCAAGTTTACAGTGAAATTGCGCCAAATTTTACAAGAGGTCAAATACAGTTTTAAAATGATTTTCGTAGAAATTTTGTCTAAAAAATAATTTCTTTACCCCATAAATAGCCCCCAAAGAGTAGTATCTAATCAGGTTAGATTAACACCAATTTTTAAAAATAGATACAAAATTGAAAATACTATGCTAAAAAACTTTTTTTATAATTTTTTATCTAAAAAAATTTCTTCACCCTATAAAAGATAGGGGCCCTTAAGAGATAGACATTTAAAAAAAATATATTTATTTTGCATCTATTTGAAAAATTTCGTGTAAATCCAACGTTGATTGATTATTACTCTTTTAGGGCTATGATAAATTATTATTAGAGGAAATTTGTTTACAAAAATCTTTTTAAAACCTTATTTGACGTCTAGATGCAAAATTGGTGAATTTCCTTCGGGATCCTATATACAGGGTGTCCAAAAACATCTTTAAGATAACAGCACACATTATCGAAAGAAATGGCTAAATACAAAGGTACAATCTATCTGAAATTATTTTACAATTTGTTTATTCTTTAAATGGTCAAATTACATTTTTATAACCAATTTTATTTTACAAAAATTATATGAAATGAAGCTGACAACAATGTCATTATGATCCAAATGCAAAAATGTATGCTCAAGAATCTAGATGAGTTTTTCAAATGTATTTTACAAACTGTGTATTGCAACTTTGTTCGCATTTTCTTGATGAATATAACAGATGAATTTTCTAGATCCCTGAGAATGCCATCGCGTTTATGCGCCATTTTTTAAAAACCCTGTATTATGAATTGAAAGGGGCCTTTGGGGGACCACCACCCTGTTTCCAAGACAAGTAGAAATACGCCAATTTAAGGTTTTACATTTTGGACCTCCAGTGATTCACCTTTCCCGACGTTGGTCACCCTCGCGATCGTTACACTTGGGAAACGTCAGATATGCGTCAGATTGACTCAAACCATTGTGCTGCTGGTGGTCATTCAGTTTCCCAAGTATAACGACCGCGATTGTGGTCAACGACGGGAAAGATCTATAAGTGATAACATACCTTAAATGCGGCCCTACGGGATGTTGTTGATGTCCAAATACAGATTGACTGTACCATTTCTTAGTGCATATCTTATCTATCTAATTTTACAAATAATTAATATAACTTATCAAAAAAAATTTTTAGGTGTGTTTCCCGAGCCAAATATAGATCCCATTATTCAAATAGCTAATGTTGTAAAACTACATGGGAAAGATGATATTCTGATTCGAAACGTGTTTACTTTAAATACTTGTGCTCCAATAGCTCATGCCGAAGTGTTGAGTTTTAAAAAAGAAGAAGACATGTTAAATGCCTGGAGCGATTTTGTTAGAAAATTAGATCCTGATATTTTTACAGGTAAGTTAAAACTTAAAATTACATTTTTAAATTTGAATTTAAATAATACTTTTTCAACTTTTAATTGTTCGTACAATAAGCTAATCATTTTATAAAATTTGTGTTGCTTTTTTAAACAAAATAATACTGCAGCAAACGTCTTCATTAATATTTTTTTTACTATTTTCAGGTTATAACATAAACAATTTTGACTTTCCCTATTTATTAGATAGGGCTAAGCACCTTAAATTAAAGAACTTTGATTTTTTGGGGCGAATGCTTAATATAAGGTAAATTATAAAGAAAACCTTTTGTAATAACTTCTAATTGGCGATGAAATTTAAATATACTTTAATGAAACTTTTAGATCTTTTGTCAAAGAAACAACGACACAAACCAAAATTGGAAAAAGAACTTATAAAAGTATAAATTTTGAAGGAAGGGTTGCATACGATATGCTTATGGTGGTTAAAAGAGACTTCAAGTTAAGATCTTATACCTTAAATTCTGTTTGCCAGGAGATTTTAAGTGAGCAAAAAGAGGATGTGCACTATTCTATTATTGCAGATTTGCAAAATGGTGACGAACAAACCAGAAAAAGGTATAGTATAGGAGCTATCAACATGAAAATCCACATAATTAACGGTGTCATGATTTTTTGATATTACATAATATTTAATATTACTTTTCTTAATCCAACAAACTGGCAGGCCAAACAGGTAGCGTTTTTTTTTAAGGTAAAAACATTATAAGTGGGATCGTTTTCTTTGTACAACAAAATTGATTTTTGCACCTTCAAGCTATAACCCTGCCAACCCTTTTTGATGGGTTAATCGCTTATCAAATGTGCTTTCCAAGGACAAAAAGTCCTGTAATAAAAGTTTCTTATTTTACGCATAAAAGTCTACACATTACACAAAATTAAACATTTTCACTTTATAAAGGTCTGGCAGTGTTAAGGCTCATATTTGCACATATTATTATACTCTTCACAAGAGTATATTGCAATCGATCAGAAAATCCTAAAATCGTCAATTTTCGTCGTAGAGCAAAAATTTTTGCAGATTTGTGCGTTTCATGACTTTTTAAGATTTTCATTTTTTGTCCGTCCGTCGGTCGGTCGGTCTGTGGGATGTCACGTTTCTTGTAAACACGCTATCTTAAGAACCAAACTTCCAATCCTATTTAAATTTTAAGGAAAAATCGATTCCTACAGGAGGAAGAACCCTATTGTTTTTGACAAGAATCCGAGTACTCTAAAGCCCCCTTTTCAGCCCCCCAAGTGAAAAAAAAATCGTAACTCGATTATTATTAAATTTACAAAAAAAATTATTCGACATAAAACATAGGAAATTTAATTCTCTACAAAAAAGTATTCGTTGGTTTTTTTGTCAGACGCCCCCGTTACCCCCCACCACAAAAAAAAACCTCCTATCTCCGTTATTATTCAATTAACAAAAAAAAATCTTTTTCACAAAATTAATGAAAATTTAATTTTTTATTAAAAATGTTGGTTTGTTTTTTGTAAAGTTAGCCAGTGAGGCTAAAAAAACAAAAACTAAAATATTTCAGTAGCAAAAAACTTCTAAGTCCAAATAGCGTCACGCGTCGGTCAAGAAGGCCATGCCAAAAATATTTCAAACAAAGAAACAAAGCCAGCTGTCAGAAAAAATAACCTCAAATATCTTAAACGTCAGAACTGACGTTTATCCTCTTCGTTAAGTAAATTCTTCGTGTTTTTTGTTAATAGTTTGCACTCTTCGCAAATTTTATTTCTTTATTTATAAGAAACTATTATTTATCCTGTAATAATTTTCTTGCGAAGAGTATACCATAGAATGTGTAGCAATTATATAGAAAATAGATTTAGCTTTGATTTACAAAATATAAAACTACACTTCTACCGATTCCGAATTCTATTCGAGCTACTTATTTGCGAAGAGTAACTTCTACGCGTTTCGACTTCTACCCATTCTAGTTTTATTTCTTACCCCACTTATGATGTTAAAAAAAAGCGCTACCTGTTAGCGCTGAAAGTGTATTGGACAAAAGTTAAGAAATATTAAATATAATCTAATGCACAAAAAATCATGATAACATTCGATGATGTGTGTTTTTGGTTACCAGCTCTCGTACTAATATGTATGACAGCAATGTTTTGCGGACCACATTAAAGGGAGCTTTTTGGGGGGCTTCCCTAAACTCTTATTTGTGTGCATTTTGTTGTTGTTTAGCTTCCTGAAGTTTTGACACATACAAAAAATGTGACCATTGTATATTTTTTACTAGGTCTATTAATAAAGTTTGATTTTTTTAACTAGACTTGCAGTTTACTGTATTAAAGATGCAGAACTTCCAGTGCGTCTTCTAAATACAATTCGTAGTTTCACAAACGACATAGAAATGGCCAGAGTTACAGGCGTACCAATAACGAGTTTAATAACCAAAGGGGAACAAGTCAAAGTTGTGGCTCAACTTTTAAAACACGTAAGTAATAAAAATGTCCTATTTTTAGCTGTTAATTTAATCTTATTTAAAAATTCAAATAAAAAAGAAAACACTTTTTAAAAAGTTTATTTGAAATATAAATTGTCCACGAAAAATATTCTCTTTAAGAGCCTCATATCTCCTCCGACTACCATGGTGAGACGCGAATCGGTGCGGGGAACGCTAGCATGAGGGGGCCTACCGTCGAATGGAAAAAGAATGTATGTGCAAAAATCGGATTTTAAAATAATAAAGTTTTATTCAATATGCTTAACATTGAACTGCAGGTACACCCTCACGTATTAATATCTAAATATTTATCAATAAAATAATGTTTAAAGTATGATTATCGTTTTCGCATGGTCCAAAAAACATATAAATCAGTAAACATGTCAAAATCATATACATTCTTTTGCCATTGTACGGTAGAGGCTGGCGGAGGGGAGCCCATTCCTATGTAAATATTCACGTAATTTAGACTTTAAATATCTTTGCTAATTCTTATCGGATTTTTAAAAATTTGGTGGAGGTGGTGTCATTGGAAAGCTTATTAAAATTGTAATAATTGTTTTTTTAAATTTGTTTTTAAGCGCTCTATTTCTTAAAAAAAAATAATTGTTGTTTTTGGCATGGTTTACCCACCTTTAAACTGTTATTTTTGCTAAACTAGGGACTCAAATTAAAGTGTGCCAAACAATAAGTATTTTAAAAGAAGTTAAGGTAATACTATCAAAATTTCAAAGTCATTGCGTTAATAATAACTCTAATAACTGCGGTCTAAGTTGTACACAAATTTGCATAAGAGAAGGTGGGATATAGGGCTCTTAACAAAGCAGTTTTTATTTTGACCAAATGATTGTGAGGCTTTTTTTTAAGAATCTAATGTTTTAATCTTTTTTAAGGACTATAAAAAATGTTTTATTTATACGTTTGTAGGCCAAACAAGCGGGGTATTTTATCCCAGTTCATCACCCGGGCCCCTCTGAAGAACAGTTTGAGGGGGCTACAGTTATTGAACCCATAAGAGGATATTATAATGAACCCATTGCAACTTTGGATTTTAGTTCGTTGTACCCCAGTATTATGATAGCTCACAATTTATGTTATACAACTTTATTAAAACCTAATCAAAAGGATTCTTACGGGTAAGAAAATACCAAACAAAACAAAAAAAATGGGCTTTTTTATGAAGGCATTTTGTATTCAGTAAGCACTTCATTTAGATTTTGTTTAAATTGGGACCATACAAACTTAATAGTTTGTTGCACATTTCGAACATAAATCGGTTGGGATTCCCAAGGATATGTGTCCACCACCCGTCCTTTAAGATGCTTACTGACATTACACTATTATTTTAATACTTTTATTAAATATATCGCTAATATACTTAAAACAACAAACAGTCTTTTTAAAACATTTAATGCAACAGCTAATAGGTTTCTACATATAAATAAACATTGTCAATTTTAGATAATGGAAAAAAATGACTTATTTAAAAAGGAACTTCCATAGATGTGCAAAATAGTCGGCATTTTGTATGCTCGGACTTGCATTAAAAATTACTTTGTAAATAAGTTATTATGCACTTCTTTACCTTTTTTTTCTAAAATTGACAATGTTAAACACTTCCTAAAAATTTAAAGCGGAAGTTTATTGTTTTTTTGGTAGATTCGCGATATTGACCTTTTCCGTCGTCGACCACCTTCGCAGTCGTTAAAGTTGGGATTTTTTCCTGACTAAACATAAATTTTCCCTAATATTTCTTCAAAAGTCGATCAATTCGCTGACTAAGGCACTTTTACGATTTCCCAACTTTCCAGCTTTTCCAGATAGAGTGGCCACCCAACATCATCGTAATTTATAGAGAATAAAAAGTTAAAGAATTAATTTTACCAGAAAAAGAAAAAAGTGTCATATAATTTTGTTTTTTTTTAGTCTAAATGAGAGTGACATAACTACCACTCCAGTAAAAAGCTTATTCGTAAAATCATCAGTGAGGCCAGGATTGTTACCTCATATTTTACAACATTTATTGACCGCCAGAAAAAAGACAAAAGCATTACTTAAGGAAACCAAAGATCCAGTTCTTAAGGCAGTTTTGGATGGAAGACAGCTTGCTTACAAAATTTCTGCTAATTCTGTTTATGGTTTTACTGGCGCTCAAGTTGGTAGACTGCCTTGTCTTGAAATTTCCAGTGTAAGCAAAACTTCAAAAAAACATCACTTTAGTGACGTATATGGCGAACATAAAGAAGCACCGAGAGTAGCACTTTTCTGAACTATATCAATAGAGTTTTTATTTTGACAGCCGGCGACAGTAAACGTAACTTTTACTGACGCTACCAAAGTTTTTTTTCTTAAAACGTCAAATAAACATCACTTTAATGACGGTTATTTTAAACTAAATAAAAGTCGATTATAATAAGTAAATTAAATTTATTATAAAACCATTTTATTTAGAAGTTTTAAGAAAAAGTGTCGTTTACTATACAGAGTTAAAGTAACTTTGTGTGCCTCGGCAGAATTGTCTGCCTCTTTTCGCCCACTAGACAATCTTTCTTCCTAGCATCACTTTAACTCTTAGTACTAAAATCTACTATTGCATTTTTGAAAATGTCTTTTAGAAATATTTGTAAAATTTGGTGCATATCCATCGTGCTCTAATGCTGTAAATTAGGGGAGGCTTTTACGCCAACCCTAAACAACTTATTAGTGTGCATTTTGTAAATTAATAGATGTTGTAATACATACAATAAAATATGGCTGTTGTATATTATCAACGCACTTCCAATCGATTAATGACGCCTATTAATGCATGGGTACGAGAGCCCATAGTAACGCTCTTCTATGTTTAAAATTACTATCTATGTTTCTTCATTACAAATGTTAAAGTATATTTAATAACGGTTCAAGCAACAAAAACCAAAAGATATTAAATATTTACCGTTGGAAAGAATGAGAAGCAGATCCTTTTACCACATTTTAAGGAAATAACATTTATTTTCTATTCACAAATAATAAAAGCTCGGTGACAGTTCGACTTCTTATTCCTCAACTTTAATAAATTTGAATGGCCGACGCATTCTTTCTGTTTTTTGGTGAAATAACTGTTTTATTTTATAATTTATTTAATAATGATCTACGATGTGCCAAAAAGTATTGTAACCAGTTCGTATGTTAAATGGCGATTAATAAATTCACTTGTTAACAAACTGATTGCTCGCTTGTTTATTATACTCCTCGCAGACAAAGTCAAAAACGAGGAGTATATTGTGATTGTTTTGAAAATTCTAAAATCGTCAAAAATCGTCGTAGAGCAAAAATTCTTGCAGATTCGTGCGTTTCATCGAATTTTGAACAACTTTCAAAAAATCCGTCCGTCCGTCTGTCCGTCTGTCACGTTTTTTGTAGACACTCTAACTTGAGAACCAAAGATCCCATCAAGTTCAAATTTTCAGGAAAAATCGTTCTCATTAAAATCTAGATCCCTATTGTTTTTGAAAGAAATCGGAAAATAATAAAGGGGGCTGCGGCACCCCCCAAGTGAGAAAAAAATCATATTTCAGTTATCATAAAAATTACAGAATTTTTTTTCTGGTAACATTAAAGCCCTTTAAATTCTCTACTGAAAGTATATTTAAGTTTTTTTTGTCCGGTCCCACATAAGCCCCCCAATTTAAAAAAAAGCCGTATCTTCGTTATTTTTCAATTTACAAAAAAAACTTAAGTCATAAAAATGAAAGGAAATTAAATTCTGTATTAAAATATATTTTTTTTTTTTTTTTGTGAAGTTTTTAAGACAAAAAAGGTCAAAAAAAAGGTTTTTAGTGATAAAAAAGCTCTAAGTCACGTAATTCTAGGTTCGGTCAAGGTGGCTTTGCAAAAAAAAATTAAAACAAAAGCACCTTTCTAAAGCCAAATTAAATCCTAAACGTCAGTGTCAGAATTAATACGCATTTATGCTTTTCGCTAATAAATCTTTTTTTATAGAAAAGTTAATAGTATAACCTCTTCGCAGATTTTTTTTTGTAATTTTTAAAAATTATTGTTTATTTGAATTTTTCTGATTACTGCGAGGAGTATCCTATTTAATGTCGGCATTTTATAAAAAAACTCTAACTGGCTTACTGATCTAACCCATTTCTAGTTTATTAATCGCCTTTATTAACACACTTACTGGTTAAATAACTATTAATAAAGCTGGCTCAATAGATTTAAATTATTTTTTAGAGTGTAACATCTTACGGAAGAGCTATGATCGAGGCAACAAAAACGGAAGTTGAGCAACATTATTGCATCCAAAATGGTTACGAATCTGACGCCAAAGTTATTTATGGGGACACTGATTCCGTTATGGTTAACTTTAAAGTTAAAACACTTGAAAAAAGCATGGATCTTGGACGACATGCTGCAGAACTGATAAGCAAGAAGTTTATTTCACCGATAAAATTGGAATTTGAAAAAGTAAGTCCTTAAAACCTTATTTCATAAAACTCCTTTACAGGACTACAGAAGCTAGTAACAATTACTCCATTCATAATTCATTTACGATTTAAAAAAAACAGAGCAGTTAAGGGGTAATAGATTTTACCCTGTATATTGTCATTATTGTCACTTGTGTTTGCTGGTTATGTAAGAAAAGTCAAAAAAATTAAAACATGCATTCAAAAACAAGGCATCTGACAAAATTATTTTTTTTTATTAAATTACTTTTTCTACTTCCATCTTTAAAATGACACTTCTCGCACGACTTGATTAAACCTTAAACAATCCCTTAGCTATGTCTTGCAAGCCGTGGGTAAAATGGCACTTTACGCACAAGGTGAAGTTGCAACAAGCTCTTTACCCACGGGCCGAAGTTAGCGTTACTCGCAGAAAATGATAGATGACATTTTTGTATTTATTTTAGTTGTCAAAAACGTATTATTTGGTGTGTTCTTTTGATAAAAGTTAATTCCAATTAATGAGTCAGTGAAATATTTGGTATATGTTTGCATTTCTTAAAAATGAAAACCATTGCAAATGTTGTTAGTGTTAGTTCTTACGAATGTCAACAAGTCTGCTAGAAATACGCGTTGAAGCTAAAACCGTTAGTTGCTTTTGGAGTATTTTTATAATTTAAAACAGTATTAGTGCAGCAGATGTATGATTTGGATTTAACATAACCGTTTATTGAAAGTTACAACATATGTCTTCATTTCTAAAACCTAAATGTTTTTTTTAACCTAATTTTTCTTAAAGTCGAAATTTTCTTCTTCTAATAAGTCCGATATTGTTTGGTTTTGGGGTCGTAGAAAAAGAATAGTTCGTAACTCGTATTATAAACGTCTTTGTGATTCTTGGAAAATCTTGGTTTTGGATATCCTTATGTATATTTTATCTATCGTAAGCCTCATAAAATTATGATAAAGTTCGATGTTGGTTTTTTTTGGCACCAACTTTCTATCTACATGGGTCTGCTTTAAAATTTGTCTGAATTCTTTAGCGTAACATGATATTTGACTCTTTTTTTAGGTGTATTATCCTTATTTGCTAATTAACAAAAAACGATATGCAGGTCTCTATTTTACCAATCCAGAAAAGTTTGACAAGATGGATTGTAAAGGTATTGAGACAGTACGACGAGACAATTGCACCCTGGTGGCTGAAGTTATAAACACATGCCTTCAAAAGCTTCTCATTGACAGGTTTGTACAATATGTTTCAAATAAAAATTCTAAATAATCTGATATACAAATTATGCCGAAAAATTGGATAATTTCTATCATTTTTAACTTTTAGAGATCCAGACGGTGCAGTGGCCTATGCCAAAATGGTAATTTCTGATCTTCTTCAAAACAATGTAGATATTTCGCAACTTGTTATAACAAAAGAGCTAAGTAAAGCTGATTACGCAGCCAAACAGGCTCACGTTGAGTTAGCGAAGAAAATGACAAAGAGAGATCCAGGAAATGCCCCAAAATTGGGCGACCGAATTCCTTACGTCATTACAGGTAAATAAAAAAAGAAAATATGATTATCTAATTAATAGAGCATATTCGTACAAAAATTGGTTACCTAGGAGATCTGTCAGACCACCTGTCGTTTTAGATGCAAACTGACATAACTTCAGTATTTCATATTTTTATCAAATATAACGCTAATATACCAAAAAACAACAAACTGCCTGATTAAAACATTCTACGTACCAGCTAAAAGGTTTGTATAACATTTACGGAGTGCTTTACAACTTTAATTCTTCATAATTAGGTAAAAAGGGGCATAATGATTCATTTACAAAGGTACTTTTAATGCAAAATTCGTGCATCCAAAAATGCGGATTATTTTAAACATTCACGGAAATCATTTTGTAAATGAGTCATTATTTCCTATTTTACCTAATTATAAAGAATTAAAGATGTAAAACACTCTCTAAATGTTATACAAACCTTTTAGCTGGTACATCGAATGTTTTAAACCAGAAGTTTGTGGTTTTTGGGTATATTAGCGTTATATTTGATAAAAATATAAAATTCAGAAGTAATGTCAGTTACCATTTGGAACGACGGGTGGTATGACAGATCTACTAGGTAACCCCAACCAATTTTTTTACGAATACGCTCTTAGTAGACTATTTATTCTGGTTGTTTGTTGTAATATTCGTGTTATTTATTAGCTTCATCTAAAAGTGCTAGAGCTTTTGATAAAGCGGAAGATCCTATTTATGTATTAGAAAACAGCATTCCAATAGATTCTAAGTATTATCTCGAAAATCAATTGTCGAAACCATTGGTGCGCATATTTCAACCTGTTTTGGGCGAAAATGCCGAAAGTATTTTGCTACGTAAGTATGACTATTTACTAACTAAATTGTTTCAAATATAAAATTCTCAAGATTAGTAATTTACAATACACACGGTCAACTCCTACGTCACAGATCACAGATCCACATTAAAAAACTGTATGTGAAGTAGAATTTTAATTCTGTCAGATTTAGCCACTTTTTTAGAACAATATTTTGTGAAAATAAAAAGCTTTCTTAGGGAACCCTTGGTATAAAAATGTGCTATAATGTCTTAAATTCGATATTTCAAGTATAGTTCATTGTAAAACTCTATAATATACAGGTTATGTGTTAATGTTGTGCACCCTCCAAGATGAATTTTAAACGCAAATTGCTTGAGAAAGCAACCATGTCAAGAGGTTTGGTAAGAACCATTGTAAAATTAACATTTTTTTTTATTACCCAGAACAAAACATACTCCTTGATATGGTTGCTTTCTCAAGCAATTCGCGTTTAAAGCTGGTGGGTGATCATCATCATCAGATTAATAAGGGATTTTTTAATTCTTGCGGTAGAGTCTCGGGTAATTTTAAGTTAAAATATCGTAAATAAGATATAAAGTAACATTTTTACATCAATGAGACCAAAAAAATACTCTTTTATTTTTCTTTAAATAATGTTTTAAAAAGACCAATGTGAGAAACACAGCATAAGAAAAAATGATCATTATCTTTGGTCCGTAATGTTGGTTGCCTAAAAAAATTTTAGAGGCAGTATTTTAATGCAACACTGTAAACTGAGGACTTACAAGGTGCACTCGTTTCGGGGACACGCTCTGTATTGTGAACTAACTTATTCTTTTAGTACAGTCAATCTGTCCTAAATAATGAGTTACCTACATCAACAAAATTCCTGGTAGGGCTGCCTTTTTTATATGATGTAACTGGATGTCCAAAGAGTAATACCCCAAATTGGCGTATATCTACCTGTTGCAGAAACGGAGTTATAGCCCCCCAAAGGGCCCCCTTTAATTCATCACGGTGGAACTGCACCAAATTTTGAAAGTAGATGTCAATGGAAGTTTTAAAACAATTTTTATAAAAAAATAATCTCTAAAAAAATTCCTTCACCCCCTAAATAGCCCCCAAAGAGTAATAAACAATCACGTCGGATTTGCACCAAACTTTGCAGATAGATGCATAATATTAATATGATGCTTAAAAATATTTACTTATAACTTTTTTTCAAAAAATAATTCCTTTGCCCCATAAACGAAGGCGGGCTTTTAAGGAGGGCCTAGGATTTTTTTTTCAAAAAAAGTTATTAATAAATATTTTTTAGCATCTCATTGTACATCTATCTGCAAAATTTGCTTTAAATCCAACATGATTGGTTATTACTCTTTGGGGGCTATTTAGGGGGTGAAGGAATTCTTTTAAAGATTTTTTTTTATAAAAATCTTTTTAAAGCCTCATTTGACATCTATTTCCAAAATTTGGTGCAGTTCCACTGTGATGAATTAAAGGGGGCCCTTTGGGGGGCTATAACTCCGTTTCTGGAATAGGTAGATATACGCCAATTTGGGGTTTTACTCTTTGGACATCCAGTTATCATACAAAAAAGGCTACCAGGAATTTTGTTGATGTCCACATACGGATTGACTGTACTATTTTATTAATTAGTCGCGTCAAACTAGCATTTCACCTCTAACTTTGGGGAAACTCAATGGATTAACTTAATTTTTTTTGCAAAACATTCAGAAATAAATTTAAATCACTAATAAAAACTAAAATTGCGCCGCTAGTCCTTCCTGAATTTTTTATACTCTTCGCAAACTGTAACTTGCTTATTATTAAATCTACAGAAAAAATCATTCTTATGAAAATTAAAGAGAATAAAATTTTGTAATAAAAAAAATATTACCCCCCCCCCCGAGCTCAGCCCCCTTATAGTCCCCCAAATTTTAAATATTTTTTTTTCATGCTTATTTTTTAAGAAACAAAAAAAACGTTCATTATTTAGTAAATTAAAAAAAAATGCTCCCCCACTATGCCCCCCCAACTTGGAAAAATTTGTATCTCGCTTATTATTAAACATTTATATCAACATTTTTTTTTAATTTGGTAAATAATGAATGTTGATTTTGTTCCTTAAAAAATAAGCATAAAAAAAATTACATAAAATTTGGGAGGTTATAAGGGGGCAGAGCTCGGAGAGGGGCGGGCAATATTGTTTTTATTACAAAATTTTATTCTCTTTAATTTTTATAAGAATGATTTTTTCTGTGGACTTAATAATAAGCGAGATATAGTTTGCGAAGAGTATAAAAAATTCAGGAAGGACTAGCGGCGCCATTTTAGTTTTTATTAGTGATTTATATTTAATTCTGAACGTTTTACAAAAAAAATGAAGTCAATCCATTGAGTTTCCCCAAAGTTAGAGATTTTAAGGTTTTTCATGCTAGTTTGACGCCACTAAATGTATTTTTTTGTAGGAGGTGAACACACAATGACAAGAACAATGGTAACATCTAAAATCAGTGCCCTTAGCGCTTTTACAACCAAAAAAGAAACATGTCTAGGTTGCCGCTCTGTATTATCAAACGATTATCAGAAAGAAGCTGTTTGCAGTTACTGTAAGCCAAAAGAACCGCTTCTTTACCAACAGGAACTGGTCCACTTCAGAATGTTAGAAGGGCGCTTTTCCAAACTTTACACCGAGTGTCAAAGATGCCAAGGCTCCCTTCATGACGAGATATTGTGCACGAATAAGGACTGTCCTATTTTTTATATTAGAAAGAAGGTGCAAATGGAAATTTCAGCAAGTCAAGTAAAAATTAATCGATTTTCTGATCCGCTCGTTACTGATTAGTTTTTTTTATATATACGGCTGTAATTTAATATTGTTTTTTACTCCTTTGTGTTTTTAATAAAGTAAGTATTTTTTTTTAAATTGACTTAAACTGCTTCTCGAATTTAAGTTTGTTTTTATTTACAATATTTAACACCTAATGGACCATACTCAAACAAACATTTTTGCTTTTTTAAGTTGTTTTTTGTAAAATTACCTAAATTTTGATTTTTACATCAGTGATTAATTTATTGGCACTAGTTTTTGATATATTGTTGGACGCTACCTCAATGTAAAAACCAACCGCAAAATTACTTTGTTTTTGAAAAGTCCATTCTGTGAAAAGTCCAGATATAAATTAATTAATTTTAATTATTTTGTTTTTATTAACTAAACAACCTTCACCATAAAAAATTACCCGCTTTTAAGTAATAAATCAAAAGTTAAACTAAGGAAAATCCAATAAACCGTTTAATAGTGAAATTAACTATTCACCTTTCCCGCCGTTGGCCACCCTGGCAGTCGTTATACTGGAGAAACGTCAGATATGCGTTAGATTGACACAAATCATTGTGATGCTGGTGGTCATTTAGTTTCCCAAGTATAACGACCGCGATTGTGGTCTACGGCGAGAAAGATCTATATTGGCTTAAATTTTGACAGATCAGAAAGTTCATGCGTCCAAAACTCAATACAACAATACCTTACACACTTCCCATCTTTAGAATCTTAAAATCGCGCCCAAAACTTAAGCTTTAGAAGTTATCTAAGAGCCTAATTTTGGAAGTCTATACTCTTTTTAGACAAGTGTTGTATCCATTAAAGTTTGTTCGGAAATTTTTTTAAATCGTAAAAATTTATCGTACAACTCAAAAAAATTAATTTTAGCATTTTTTAAATAAAACAGGATAAGCCGGTTTTTCTTCGTAAATAATGTAATACCCACATTGGGTTATTACAGCAAATAAAATATTGCAGTTATAAAAAAAAATTTAAAACCCAACATTATTTGCTAAGAGTATCATCTAAACCATTTACTGTTCTAACCCATTTTGTAGGTACTTTCTTACCTTACATTTTTATAATTTTTATGTAATTTTTTACAGTGTCGTGATAGTGTGCAGTGCGTGCGTGTTTGATAATTTATAAAATTTAAAAAAATTTGAAGTATTAAACTATTAAATTATTATTAGTATAATAATTTTGGCATAAGAAGACGGTCTCACATATCCCACAAATTAAAAGACGCAAAATGGTTGAACATGAAAAATCGACGTATCTTGCACTCTGCGGTATTATTCAAACGTATATATGATCGGAAAAACCCTAAATATTTGTACAATAAAATTAACCTACGTGGAAACGCTCACTTAATCAATATTAGACACAAACACATTTTAACGTTCCCAAAACATAAAACATCATTTTTTAAACGATCTTTTTCCTATACGATAGCCTCTTACTTTAATAGGATTTTACCGGATATGGATTTCACTATTGGTAAAACTTTTATAAATTCCAACACTTTTAAAACAAAATTAAAAAATAAATTATTTAGGGATCAAGTTTAATATAATCTTGAGCATGGGGGTTCTCTCCTGGCCTCACTGTGTCCGGGAGTCTGATAGTGTGCTGCGGCGGCTGTGCTGTCATCCTCAGCAAAAGATTCTGTCTTTTGCTGAGGATGGTAGCGTGGCGGTCGTGGTGCGTGTTCGGGCTTCTGAATGGAGTGTGTCTTGGGGGTAATCTTTGTGTCTTAAATATTAAACATTTGCCAAAAAAATCATCAATATCCATTTAATTTCATTGTTTTACCACTTACTTCTTTAACTTTAGTTTTTTTTCTTTTTCAAGGGTCTTTTCTTTTAATTTATTTTGATTTTGATTTGGTAATTTTCATTTTTTTACTTTAGTTTTTTTTTCTTTTTCAAGGGTCTTTCTTCTCTTTTACTTTATTTTGATTTTGATTTGATAATTTTCATTTTTTTCTCTATTTTTTCAAATTTACTATTTTTATATTTATCTTTAAGTTTAATTTTAATTTTATATCAATTTTTCTTATTTTTGTTTAATGGAGGTGTTGTAAGATTGGAAACCTAGATCTTAGGATCTAGGTCTCCAAAACATCCTACCAATTTCCAAAACTTACATATTAAATTTATTGTTATTGTTGTATGTTAACTCGTTTTGGAAATAAATCTATTTATTATTATTATTATTATTATAAAAAAAATTATAGAGAGCAAAGTAAAACAAGAAAAAAAATATAACGTTTTTTTCTTTTAGACATTTGCGACAGCCTGTATAAATAACTTGTGTAGGTACTAAATACCAATTTTAATTTGTAAATGATTAAATCAGAAAGTTAAAATTTCAGTTTGTATGCTAATAAGGCATTGTTAATTAAAAAAAAAGCAATTTTTAAAAATGTAACAAAATAGTTATTTATATATCAAGGGCGAAAAGTAATTGTTTTTCGCCCGCTGAGTTATAGTTGTAACACGAGGCGAAGCCGAGTGTTACAATAACTCAAGGGCGTAAAACAATTACGCCTGTGATATATACACTATTTTTTTTACGACCGCAACATTTTTTAATATTCTTGTTATAGTCTTACAATATAAGTTAGAAAAAAATAAATATTTAAAACCTTACTTTACGTACACAAAGGCGGGCCAAAAAGTGCACTATTGCGCTCGATCGTGAAAAAAATTATAAAAATTTGAATTTTTTAATTGATCTATCATCTTGACATTTTGTTTTGCGGGCGCAAAAATATCTTTTGCGCCCGGCGGGCTTAAAAGACGCCCATGGTCGAAAAAACCTAACTTTACGGCCAAAAAGTGCATTACTGCGCCCGGTCGTGAAAAAACTTAATTTTTAGTAGTAAAATAGTTTAAACTTTTTTAAACCGGATGTATTTTTGCATAGTAACCTACTCTTGTTTAAACTGTTTAAACATTGTTAAATAGAAAACAAAGATTGCATAGTATAGTAATCTAAATAAAATATGAATAATCAAACAGCAACATTTAAAATATTATCAGTAATAGGTACCTACACATGTACCTAAATTCCTTATTTTCAATGTCAAGCGAAAAAACTCAGTTAAATTTATGAATAATGCCGGTCTAAACAGTTAAAAAGCGCTGTAGAATCTGCTTAGTAAGCGTGGGTCGATTAAATAACTTTTACAACGGTAAATTCGCAAAAAGAATCGAGCAAAATTATCATAATTAAATCTTCTAAAATCATAAATGGAATAAATCAAATTGTATTCAGTTTATTGTGTCAGAATCTCGCGAATGTATCAATTAAAAATGATGAATTTATTGATTGAAGTACTTTAAAATCAATTCAATTGAATGGACGCAATCAATGGCCTTTAGATTAAAAAGTTAATAGTATAACGACAAATATTTTGATGCGTCTTATAAGAAAAATCCATGTACCTCCGTAGTTCGGCTTAAAAATAATCCTGAAATTAATCCTAGATTAACAAGTAATCCTTTTCTGTGTGTTTAAATTAAAAACAAAATTGCAAGGATTTATTATAAATTATGGAGGATCAAAAAGTGTATACCTTTTATTTTGATGGTGGGCATGCGAAAAACATGCAAAAGTTAAGCAAAGTGACCAGAATCAGAAAAAAAATATGGCAAATTTTCCCAAGTGTTTGCAGTAAGTTTACTTTTATTTTATTTATTTTTTGGCAATCATTAGTGTTTATATCGCGTATTTATATTTTACAATACAATTAATTAAACCTAGAGTCTTGTTTTTGTTTGTTTGCCAAGAATTGAAAATAATTATAATAAATAAATACTAATAGAAAAAATTTGGGATTCATAATCGTAAAAATTTATTTAGAAAGCACGTGGATCACAAGCGCGCGCAAAAAAATAATTAAAAATTGAATTTATTACTTCAGTTCCTACCAAGATGCTTATATCGAAGGTGGAACGATAACTTAAATGTATGACGTCATACCGTTGACAAATTTTATTTTAGACTAGGGTTTTAAATTCACAGATCTTCTAATCTGTGCTCCTAGAAGCTCGTATAAGTCATTTTCGTTGAGCTCCCGTCAATTCAACTAAATAGCACATCTACATACTTTTTTATTAAGAAAAGAAGTACGTTTGATCCTTTAAATAAAAAATGTCTATACATTTATTATACTCTTCACAAGAGTATATTGCAATCGATCAGAAAATTCTAAAATCGTCAATTTTCGTCGTAGAGCAAATTTTTGCAGATTCATGCGTTTCATGACTTTTTAAGATTTTCATTTTTTGTCCGTCCGTCGGTCGGTCTGGTGTATGTCACGTTTCTTGTAAACACGCTATCTTAAGAACCAAACTTCCAATCCTATTCAAATTTTAAGGAAAAATCGATCCCTATAAGAGGAAGAACCCTATTGTTTTTGACAAGAATCCGAGTACTATAAAGCCCCCTTTTCAGCCCCCCAAGTGAAAAACAAATCGTAACTTGATTATTATTA
This sequence comes from Cartodere bifasciata, assembly GCA_963920755.1. Lineage (NCBI taxonomy): Eukaryota > Metazoa > Arthropoda > Insecta > Coleoptera > Latridiidae > Cartodere > Cartodere bifasciata. The sequence goes on from OY987198.1 coordinate 3,315,444, forward strand.
AATTTACAAAAAAAAAATACTCGACATAAAACATAGGAAATTTAATTCTCTACAGAAAAGTATTCGTTGTTCTTTTTGTCAGACCCCCCCGTTACTCCCCACCACAAAAAAACTTTTTATCTCCGTTATTATTTAATTAACAAAAAAATCTTTTTCACAAAATTAATGAAAATTTAATTTTTTACTAAAAATGTTGGTTCGTTTTTTGTAAAGTAAACCAGTAAGGTTAAAAAAACAAAAACTAAAGGATTTCAGTAGCAAAAAACTCCTAAGTCCAAATAGCGTCACGCGTCGGTCAAGAAGGCCATGCCAAAAATATTTTAAACAAAGAAACAAAGCCAGCTGTCAGAACAAGTAACCTCAAATAATTTTAAAGTTCAGAACTGACGTTTATCCTCTTCGTTAACTAAATTCTTCGTATTTTCTGTTAATAGTTTGCACTCTTCGCAGATTTTATATACATAATTTTTTTATAAAAGTCTATTAAATAATAATTATCCTGTAATAGTTTTCTTGCGAAGAGAATACCATAGAATGTGTAGCAATTATATAAAAAATTGATTGAGTTTTGACTAATAAAATTTAAAATTACACTTCTACCGATTCCGAATTCTACTCGAGCTACTTATCTGTGAAGAGTAACTACTACGCGCTTCGACTTCTACTTATTTCTTGTTAATAACCAAAATATGAATTTTTTAAAAGTTGGGGGGCTCCTGTACCCCCTTTTTTATTAACCATTTTTTTTTCAAAAACAATAGGGTTCGTCCTTTTATGAAAAATGATTTTTCCAGAAAATTTGAACTTGATTAGACTTTTCGTTCTAGAGATATCGTGCCCACAAAAAAAGTGTAACATACAGACGGACGGACGGATTTTTTGAAAGTTGTTCAAAATTCGATGAAATGCACGAATCTGCAAAAATGTTTGCTCTACGACAAAAATTGACGATTTTAGGATTTTCTGATCGAATTTATAATACTCTTTGACTTTGTCTGCGAAGAGTATAAAAATTGTGCTAATATTAAAGTACTATATAAATTGTTTGCAAAAAGTATATTTAAATTTTTTTGCCGTATCTTATTGTTTAATTAAAAAAAAATTTGTTCTAAAATGAGAACATTTTATTCTGTATTAAAAAGTTTTTTTTTTGTTAAGTCAAGCAGGCACAAAGGCCAAAAGAATGGTTTTCATATAAAAAAAAAAAAGCTCACTGATATAATCCACTCTATTTTACTAATCCTAATGTGAAGTACCCGTACGCACTCTTATAAGTGCAAAACCAAAATTACTACTGTATACTATAAAGTACCTATATTTTTTAATAAGAATTTACAAATAAATCCAAAAGATTAATCACGAAAACTGGATTTAGGACGGGATTAAAAAAAATTAAGCTTATAATCTTGGATAAATACATCAAACTTATAACTCGCAAAAATACAATCATTTAATAAATGCGTGAAATAATTTGCATTAACGCATAATACAGGATGTCCACAAAAAGTAAGGTTAAATTTTTTTTTAAAGATAATTTTATTCCAAGGCTTCTAGATACTTAGGTGTTAGTTAATATGAAAGAGTTCGATCACTTTCAACCGCTTTCAACAGAAACAAAATGAAAAATAGTAATTATTTCTATGGTCATACTAGCACCAACATTATTAAAAGCTAAACAGAAAGAGGGGCACTTTTGACCAGCCTGTATTTAACAACAAACTATTATTAAATGCACATTTTTAGCACCATTTAAATACTATCTACTTAACAATCGATGACCTTAATAATAAAACAAACAAACAAACAATTTTGCACTAAAACAACATTATTTCGATTTTGACACCAAATATGTAATTTTCACCGTTTTGTTTTTATGTTTTAGGTTGCCTACTAGCTATACCATTCGGCCTCCAAATAGGCTGGGCCTCCCCAATATACCCACAACTATTAACCCCAACAGCTGAAGTCCCGATTACACTAGGCCACAGCGCCATGATTGGCGGCGCTCTAATGCTCGGCAACATCATAGCAACCCCTTTCTCAACATCCTTGGTCCTACCCCCTAGAAGCGGCATCGTCCTAGGCTCCACCCTCATCACCATCTCCTGGGCAGTGATGTGGTACGCCACCAACCTCTACTGGATCCTGGGAAGCCGCCTGTTAGCCGGCATCGGATACGGTTACGGCGTAGGCCAGGCGCGCCGCTACATATCAGACATCTGCGCAACTGATCTCAAGCCTACACTACTCAAGACCGTTACCGTGTACCAGTTCCTCGGTATCGTAGCCGGTAACGCGCTGGGTTACGTAGACTTCCGGACGTTCTCCGTGGTGGCGCTAGGCGTGTCTGTGATAGTGTTGTTTGTGTGCATGGTGCTGCCATCTACGCCCAAGGAGCTAGTTAAGCACGACAAGCTGCGGGATGCTATGAGGCTTATGCAGTTTCTGTACGGGAGGAGCGTTAATTATGTGGAGGAGATACAGAACATTAAGTTTGAGCTGGCTAAGAAACAGAATGTTAAGAGCTTAGCTCACGTGATACGGACTAGGGAGCTACGGAAACCTTTTGTTGTTTTTGTGGTGATTACGATTTTGCAGCCTTTGACAGGCGGGCCTACGACTTTGGTGTACAACGAGTTGATTTTTAGATACTCTAACTCTGTAACACCACATTTTTGTGCCATCGTTTATACATTAATATTTTTTGTAGTGAGCGTAGCGGGAATTTTTTATTTCGTGCAATTTAACAAAAAACATGTACTCTTAACGTCAAGCATCCTTACTACAATTAGTCTAGGTGCAATTATTTTAATTCTGTACTTCAACACAAGCATTATGTATTTTCAGTACATTTTTCCGATCTCCATGTTTTTGTACAAAGTGGTGTACACCTTCGGAATGGGTAGTGTTCCAATTACTTTAATAAATGTTTATTTTCCTGCAAATTGCCGCCAAAGACTGATTTTATTTTTTATAATGATGCAGTGTGCATGCGTTATAGTTGTAACTAAGTTGTTTCAAATGTTAATAACTATTTACCCGTTGTATGTAGGGTTTTGTATTTTTTTGTGTGTAAGTTTAGTAGGTAATTTTTTTATATTATTTGTTATGCCAAATGATGCTGTTGCCGATGATTTGATAAAGGAGGCAAAAATTGTTAATGATAATAAAAATGAGGAAAAAACCTGAATTTTTTGTTTTATTTTTTATGCATATGAAATTTTATATATTGCGTAAAGTACCCTAAACGAATTTGAAATAATAATGCCCAGTTAATAAAGTCTCATATCTAAGAATAATTTAAAGTAAGAAATTAAGGCAGGTGATTGGTCCATTTGGATTTGACATATGTCAAACTTAAAAGTCAAATTTAAATAGACCAATGGGATGCCGTAAATTTCTTATAATAGAACAGTTAAATTCTTTTAATTAATGGGGACTTTAAAATAGGGGTAGGACTACCATCATGATATTTTATAATAACTTAAAATCAAAAGAATAAAACCCAAAATTGGCTTAACTTTACCTATTTTGGAAAAGGGTTATGGTCCTTCAAAAGGCTCCCTTCAATTCGTTATACAATGAGAGGCTTTTTATTGTTTAGTAACAGCATTTCTTAACTTTTAATGGGTTCGATATTCATTTTTAAAATTTCCAAAATAAAAATAGGCTCAATAAGTAGGTAACAAAATTTGAATATTTTTTATAAAAATTTAGTAGATGCAAAATGAGGTTCTAAAAATCTTACAGCCAATACTTTTTTTTCTAATAAAATTCCTTTATCCCATTTGAGAAGGCGACCCTTAGAGGGAAATAGACATTTTATCAAAAAAAAGTATTAAGTTCTTTAGAACCTTATTTTTCATCTAAGTATTTAAAAAGTTTTGTGTAAATGCAACATAATTTACAGAAGCTTCTTGAGGTAAGATGAAATTTTTTAAGAGGAGTAACTTTTCAAGAAATGGTTTTAAGATCTTATTTAGCACCTATTTGTAAAGTTTGGTGCAGATCCATCGTGATTTAATGTTGCAAATTAAAGGAGGCTTTTGGGGAGCTACCATGCCAACCCGTAACTCTTGCATTTTGTGGATTTAGCTTCTCGAATAGATGTTATAGTACATATAAAAAATCTGGCTACTATATATTTTTTGCAAGGTAAAAAATTTATCTATCTTGGCCTATTAGTTAAGTTTAGAGATTAGATTCGTACGTGTGTAAAGCGCCTAATTATAAAAAAGTATGCCAAATAAATTTAACAATGCTTTCTTATGTGTAGATAATTATGAAGGATTCGCACTAATAAATTAGCAGACTTATTGGCAGACAAACAATTAAAAACACAAACCTTCTAACAGATTTATATCATAAAATAAATATTGGGTACATTTTTTATAAAGTGCAGTAAACATCTTAACAAGGTTTTATCCTCGGTTTATTTATTCTAGTTTGGCATAAATTATTATAGAAAAAAAAAACAACTTCATGAATTTTCTTTATTACCAAACAGAGCAGTAACATTCTTTTTAACAAACCCGTCACAGGGCATACAAAAAATTACAAAAACTAGACCTAAAAAACTAATACCTAAATACATACAAAAGGGAACGTAGAGATCAAAATTTTGCATCAACATTTGAAAAATCTTCGTTATAATTAAAGCAAACATGCAATGCAGCATTAGGAAATATTGTGCGAGTCGTGGACGACAATTTATCGGAAAATACTCTTCAATTAAGCTTACGGGTACGGAACCCCAACCTATAGTGTACGAAAAAATGTACAAAAACATTGAGAGGGGAAAAATATACGGACACACAAATGTGTTTAGTTTAAAATACAAAATTAGGCAATTTGTTAAAAGAAAAACATTTGTTAAGACGCTGGAGGTTAAAAGCAACAATTTTTTGTTAATATGCGTTAAATAAAACGTTCCTAAAACACTAGCGACAAAAAACACTACAACGTAAACAATAGCACATATTTTGGGCGCAGCGGAATCTGTCCTATTAAAAATAAACTGCGTGTAAATAAACGTAGATGGCGCGCCGCTTATCTGTTGCAAAACAAGCAACGCACTAAAAACCCCAAAAGGCTTCCGTAGCTCCTTAGTCCGTATCACGTGAGCTATGCTCTTAACATTCTGTTTCTTAGCCAGCTCAAACTTAATGTTCTGTATCTCCTCCACATAATCAACGCTCCTCCCGTACAGAAACTGCATAAGCCTCCTAGCATCCCGCAGCTTGTCGTGCTTAACCAGCTCCTTGGGCGTAGATGGCAGCACCATGCACACAAACAACACTATCACAGACACACCTAGCGCCACCACGGAGAACGTGCGGAAGTCTACGTAACCCAGCGCGTTACCGGCTACGATACCGAGGAACTGGTACACGGTAACGGTCTTGAGTAGTGTAGGCTTGAGATCAGTTGCGCAGATGTCTGATATGTAGCGGCGCGCCTGGCCTACGCCGTAACCGTATCCGATGCCGGCTAACAGGCGGCTTCCCAGTATCCAGTAGAGGTTGGAGGCATACCACATCACTGCCCATGAGATGGTGATGAGGGTGGAGCCTAGGATGATGCCGTTTTTGGGAGGAAGGACCTCGGATGTTGAGAAAGGGGTTGATATGGTTGTGCTGAGCATTAGGAAGCCGGCTATCATAGCGCTTTGGTCTAGGGTAATTGGTACGTCGGATGAGGTGGACAGTAGTTTTGGGTAGTTTGCTGATGGCCAGCCGAGCATCAAGCCATATGTTAGTGCTAGAAGTGTACCTAAAATATTTAAATTATTTGTTATTTAATAAATATGCGCATTCAATAATTACAACCGATAAATAAAGCAATTGTCACAAAACTAATATCGTGCGATCCACAAAATTTGACGTCGACTCTTGCCATGCATTTGTAAAATTTCAATTTTTTTGGATGTTTTTAATTCGAATAAACTATGAGTCCATGGACAGAATTTGTAATGCTGTAGCCTGAGGCCAACACTTATATTGCTCATTGATCTTTTTTCTTGCGGGTAAGTACTTTTTTAAATCCTAAATGCTTCTTATATTCCCTGAGTCCATGAACAAAGAAGGGTTGGTTTTTCTGAAATCGAGGCACACAATCGTATCAATTACTATGCTTCGCGACACTTTAAAGTTTTAAAATGATCACTCTGTATACAGGCTGTCCAAAAAATGGCGCATAAACGCGATGGTACGTTGTTAGGGCATGTCTAGGGAGCTCCAGAAAATTGTTTAAAAAAATCTATCTTAAATACCCTCGAAGATATGAGGCGCCAAATTGCGAAACTTTAAACGCTTATATCTTGAAGGTAACAGTACATACTAACGAATGAAATGGCTAACTACAAAGGCACAATCTATCTAAAATTATTTATTATTTTATCTTTTAAATGGTCAACATACATTTTTATAACCAATTTAATTTTGCAAAATTTTTATAAAATGAAGCTGACAACAATGCCAATGTGATCTAAATGCAAAAATGTATGTTCGAGAATCTAGATGAGCTTTTAAGATGTATTTTACAAACTGCGTTGTCGAACTAAATGCAACTTTGTACGCATTTTTCGATGAATATAAGATGAATTTTTTTTGACAATTTTCTAGGGATCCCTGAGAATGCCCCAAGAGCGTACTATCGCGTTTATGCGCCATTTTTTGGACACCCTGGATAAAACTGCGGTCATATTTTCCTAAGGACTAAAATAAATTTTTCTCCAAAATCAGATCAAGATAATTTAATTATGACGTTTTCCTATTTATAGAGAGAGGTTTTTTTTATTTCCCCATATACTTTTAAGCGGTTTAATATTTTTTTATAATGATAATAATAGTCTTAACCACTAAACTAAAAAAAAATCAATTTCTTTTATAAAAAGATAACGTTGCAAATAAAAATTTAAAATAGGGAACTTTTATAGGTACCCATATCTAGTTTAGTTTTAATTTATGGAATTAAAATTTTAGTTTGTCCAATTATGAGACCGGTGGTCAGGTATAGATAAACCTAAGATAATAGGTATCTTTTTTACTTGACCACAAAAAAAAAGACAACTTAAAACGTTGACCTAAAGTGGTTCACCAACCCACCACAGTTACTATTAGTCCCGGAATTATTATACTCCTCGCAGACAAAGTCGAAAACGAGGAGTATATTGTGATTGTTTTGAAAATTCTAAAATCGTCAAAAATCATCCTAGAGCAAAAATTCTTGCAGATTCGTGCGTTTCAACTTTCAAAAAATCCGTCTGTCTGTCTGTCTGTCTGTCTGTCTGTCCGTCTGAACTCTGTCACGTTTTTTGTAAACACGATAACTTGAGAACGAAGACCCCAATCATGTTCAAATTTTAAGGAAAAATCGTTCCTATTAAAATCTTGGTTGGGATTGCTTTTGAGAAAAATCAGATAATGACAAAGGGGGCTCCAGATCCCCCCAACTGGAAAAAAATTCATATTTCGGTTATTATAAAATGTACAAATTTTTTTTTTTGTTATTTTGAAGCCCTTCTAATTCTTTACAAAAAGTAATTAAAAGTTTTTTTTGTCCGACCTCACACAAGCCCCCCAATTAAAAAAAAAGCCATATCTTCGTTATTTCTTAATTTACAAAAAATAATGAAGTTATAAAAATAAAAAAAAATTAAATTTTGTATTAAAAAGTATTTTTTGTTTTTTTTTTGTCAAGTTTTTAAGACAAAAAAGGCCAAATGAAAGATTTTTAGTGATATAAAAGTTCTAAGTCACGTAAGTCTGGGATCGGTCAAGGTGGCTTTGCAAAAAAAAATCAAAACAAATGCATCTTTCTAAAGCCTAATTAAATCCTAAACGTCAGTGTCAGAATCGACACTTATTTATGCCCTTCGCTAATAAAATTCATTTTTTGTTATGAGAGAGTTAATAGTTTGTTCTCTTCGCAGATTTTATTAAAATATTGAAAAATTGTTTTTTTTTAAATTTTATTAGTTATTGTCGTATTACTGCGAGGAGTATCCCATTAAATGTCGGCATTTTATAGAAAAATCTAACCCACTCGCAGATCTAACCCACCCGCTGACCTAACCCAGTCTAGTTTGATTTTGTGTTTTAATATCTGTATTTATAAACTCAGGCACTTATCCAAAAATTGTCCCAAGCTCAATTTGTGAATAAAATCTAATAATACAACAAGTTAAATTATAAAAAAAAACAAAGTACTTACTGGCTAAACTAGGAAGAACACTCCACAGTTTTTTTTTTATTCTTGAAAATTTTGAGACATCTTTATGTTTCGTATGGTTAATATTCACCGCTTGAAAGTAATAAATCTTTTCTAAAGTTGCTGCTTTCTCGGTCAGCTCCATAGTTATTGTGTTAACGATAGTATCAGAGTACTAAAACCCTTTACGTAAAAGTATTATATATCTGCCCCAGCAGGTAAATTGTTTTTGTTTGATTTTCTAACATTTACTAATTTTTTTCGCCATGATTTACTAAGTCGCTAAATATACAGACGACAGCAATTTACAACTTTACTAGGTACTGTTAACGTTTGGATGAGTATTAAATTTTAAGTATAATTTATATTAATAATTGATCTTGCATGTGCGCTATCATTAAACAAAATTGCAAATTAATTTGACTTTTATTGTTAAAAGTATATCATGTGAGCTGTAGGCCAAGATAGTTAGTAAAAATACATAGCAATTCTTGCAAAAAATACACAACAGCCAGATTTCATACAGGGTGTCCAAAAAATGGCGCATAAACGCCATGGTACGTTGTTGGGGCATGTCTAGGGAGCCCCAGAAAATTGTTAAAGAAATTGTATCGCATATACTTTCGGAGAAATGTGGCCCCAAAGTGCGAAACTTTAAACGCTTAAATATCCTGAATATAACAGCACATATTAATGAAAAAATTATTAATACAAAGCTACAGTTTATCTTAAACAATTCCACCATTTGTGTATTTTTTAAATGGTCAAATTACATTTTTATAATCAATTTAATTTTACAAAATTTTCATGAAATAAAGCTGACAATAACGCCAATAAAATCTAATGCAAAAGTGTATGATCAAGATGATAGATGGGATTTTTAGATGTATTTTCCTAGACTTTGTTGCCGAATTTATGCATTTTTCTCGACGAATATAACAGATGGATTTTTTTTTACATTTTTTTAGGAATCCCAGAGAATGCCCTAAGAGCGTACCATCGCGTTTATATGCGCCATTTTTTGGACACCTTGTATGTGTTAAAACACTATTAAGAAAGCTCAATCCACAAAATGCACACTAATAAAAATTTAGGGTTGGCGTAAAAGCCTCCATTAATTTGCAACATTAGATCACGATGGATCTGCACCAAATTTTACAAATAGTATAGATGCTATCAATGTAAAAATCCACATTATTAACGTTGTCATGACTTTTTGATATTACATAATATTTAATATTACTTTTCTAATCCAACCAAATGGCAGGCCATAAACAGGTAGAGTTTTTATTTAAAAAGTAAACACATCATAAGTGGGACCGTTTTCTTCGAACAACAAAATTGATTTTTGCACCTTCGAGCTATTACCCTGCCAACCCTTCATGATGGGTTAATTGCTTTTCAAGTGTGCTTTCCAAGGAGAGAAAACCCTGTAATAAAAATTTCTTATTTTACGCATAAAAGTCTACAGATTATCCCAAATTAAAAATTTGCACTTCATAAATGTCTGAAAATGTTAGAACATATTAATTTATTTCTTCAAAAAAAAAAAAAAAATATCCCACTTATGATGTTAAAAAAAAACAAAAGTGAATTGGACAAAAGTTAAGAAATATTAAATATAATGTAATACACAACAAATCATGACAACGTTCGATGATGTGTGTTTTTGGTTGTTAGCTCTCGTAGTAAAATAGGTGCTAAATAAAATTTAAAAAAGGTTTCTGCAAAAATCATTTTTCCAAAAAAATTTCTTCGCTTCTGAGTAATATTCAATCACGTTGGATTTACACCAAACTTGGTAAACACATGTAAAATAAGATTCTAAACAACTTATACTTCATACTTTTTTAGTTTTTTAAAAATTTCTTTATCCCATTTAGGAAGGGTGAGTGGAAATTTTTTTAAACCAAATTTGGTGTCAATCCAACGTGATTGAATATTACTCTTATCTTATTTAGCACCTATTTGTAAAATTTGGAGCAGATTCATCGTGATCTAATGTTGCAAATTATAGGGTGCTCACATATCCAAATTCTGGCTGTTGAAAGTATATTTTTTGCAAGGTAAAATTCTATCTATCTTGGCCTATATGAGCTGGTGGTCAACGAATTTATTTATACTTTGAAACAGAGCTCAGTCTCACGCAAAGTAATCATCTTGAATTTTTTACTTTTAAGCGGATTTACATCAAAAATCAAGAATATGTTACAAAAAAAGTTCATCTTTTTTTTGTTATTTATTACTCCTTATAAAATTTTGCGGTGCCAGTATAGTGTGTGATCTACAATCGTTATGTAATACAGCCGTGTGCTCTGCCCTTCCGTGTACCTAAATTTTTTCTAGGAAGTATGTTTCTTTGAATTTAGATTATAAAATCTTTAGATAGTCTTACATTTTCCATGAAAATGGTTAAATCATACCAAAAACAAATTCCAACTTTATTAATTTTGCAAACTTACTTATAATACGGGGTTTCCTAATTGTTCTCTATTTTGTTTTTTAAATTTCAGAGCTTTAGACAGACTTTTATGAAAGCACTGGGGGACAGTACTAACGTGCAATGGAAAAAGAATGTATCTGAATAAATAAAAATAAAAAATATCTTTATTGAGTTAAACTCAAAAGGCCATTGACCGAGGTCCTTCAGCCAAAATGTATCTGATTTTGACATGTTTACTGATTTATACGTTTTTTGGACTATGCGAAAACGATAATGATACTTTGAACACTATTTTATTGATAAATATTCAGATATTAATACGTCTGAAGGTGTACCTGCAGTTCAATGTTAAGCATATTGAATAAAACTCTTATTCGAGCCTCTAGGAGCACAGATTCGAAGATTTCTGAATTTGAAACGCCCATCTTAACACGTCCAAAAAGTGTATTTGCAGTTCAATGTTAAACATATTGAATAAAACCCTATTATTTCAAAATCCGATTTTTGCACATACACTCTTTTTCCACTGCACGGTAGACTAGGTTAAGTTAAGCTTTGCTGCTAAAATCATAATATAAACAAATGGCCTATTTTCATTTTATCAGCAAAACTTAACCTAACCTAGTGTCCCCCAGTGCCCCCAGTATACTATATCTAAAACCCTGAAATTTAAAAAAAAACAAACTAGGGAATAATTAATAATAATTTAGAAACCTTGTATATAAGCAGAAAGAAGCTGCTTCAAACCTAGAAATAAAACCTATAAAGAGTATTTTTTGTTCATTGTGCATTTTGTTGATACGCTTAAATGAATACTGAATACTTTGAATACACAATACACGTCTCGCTCCAGCAAGTACAAGTCACAAAATAAAATGAAAAAGAACCTACCGCAATGATAGTATGTGCGCGCATTGTTAAAGCAGAAGAAGCTCAAAGAAATCAAATTATGTCCAACTTCTTTGCGGTGTCGAGCTTGGCTTCTTTCAACAACCAATAGCAGCGAAGAAGCTAGCAAGAAGCTTCGTGAAGGGCAGCCATATACCGGCACCAATTTTGCTTTTATGAACGATAAAGGGACTCCGCGCCTATTGACATTTTGAACAGTTTGGGACTGGAAATTTGGCATGTACGAACAGCTACAGAATTTAATTTCGCAAAAAAACACCATTATGAAAAAAAAAAGTCTTCACTTTAATTTACCTTTATTTTACATAAAACTAAAAACTTTACTGGGGAATTTTGCATAACATTTATGCACGATACTTATTTCCAAAACGTTTTAACGGCTTCTCTCCAGTATGTGTTAAGATATGTCTCTTAAAATGACTTGCAGTAGTACATTTAACATCACAATACTGGCAAGCATGCGGCTTGTCACCATGATGTGTTAACATATGAATATTAAGATTACTTCTAGTAATACATCTATAATCACAATACTGACAAGCATGCGGCTTTTCACCAGTATGTGTTAACATATGTCTCTTAAGATCACTTGTTCGGTTACATCTATAATCACAATACTGGCAAACATGCGGCTTTTCCCCAGTATGTGTCATCGTATGAATATTAAGACGGCTTGAAGTAGTACATCTATAATCACAATACTGGCAAGCATGCGGCTTGTCACCATGATGTGTTAACATATGAATATTAAGATTACTTCTAGTAATACATCTATAATCACAATACTGGCAAGCATGCGGGTTTTCACCAGTATGTGTTAGCATATGTCTCTTAAGATCACTTGTTCGGTTACATCTATAATCACAATACTGGCAAACATGCGGCTTTTCCCCAGTATGTGTCATCGTATGAATATTAAGATGACTTGCAGTAGTACATTTAAAATCACAATACTGGCAAGCATGCGGCTTCTCCCCAGTATGTGTTAACATATGTATCTTAAGATGACTTGTTTGTGTACATTTATAATCACAATACTGGCAAGCATGCGGCTTGTCACCAGTATGTGTTAACATATGTCTCTTAAGATTACTTGTAGTATTACATTTATAATCACAATACTGGCATGCATGCGACTTTTCCCCAGTATGTGTTAACATATGTTTATTAAGATGACTTTTTCGGTTACATTTATAATCACAATACTGACAAGCATGCGGCTTCTCCCCAGTATGTGTTAACATATGTTTATTAAGATGACTTGTTTGTGTACATTTATAATCACAATTCTGACAAGCATGCGGCTTCTCCCCAGTATGTGTTAACATATGAATATTAAGATGACTTCTAGCGATACATTTAAAATCACAATACTGGCAAGCATGCGGCTTCTCTCCAGTATGTGTTAGCATATGTATCTTAAGATTACTTTTTCGGTTACATTTATAATCACAATACTGGCAAGCATGTGGTTTCTTTCCAGAATGAGTAAACATGTGTCTCTTCAGAGCAGTTCCATTCCTAGTTTTATAGTGACACGACTTGCAAGCATAAGCCGTATGTTTTAACATGTGTCGCTTTAAGCACAACGCATCTGTTGTTCTATAAGAACAGTGTTGACAATAGCAAAACTTTAGTTCAGTATGAAGTTTATTCTTTTGCTGATCTTTAATATGCTTTATTAAACTGCATTTGGAAGTAAAACTTTTCAAACACTTGGCACAAATAAATTCTGCTGGTTTTTCGTCACACAGATCGGTTCTAAGAGTTTTATTGTTATCGGTATCGGACTTTGCAGGCTCAGGTATGGCATCAGTTGCATTGACATATTCTAACTTATCTGATACTTTGAATATCTTGGGTTCGTGCTCTGCCCCTGAGACATTCAAGCAGCCCCCGTTGCCGTGCGTGTGTTGCATGTACTCCTCTACACTAAACATACCTTTGCAGTTATTACACAACATTTTAGTGGATAATAAAACCGTTACATGTTTTACTAGTGGAAGATGGTATTCTTCAGGTTCCAATTTAAGTTGGCTCAAGTCGCAATCTTCAAATTCCATTTTAATATCATCGCACCAAGTAGAAGCATTATCGAGTTCTTCTGAAAATAAAATGAGTTTCCAGTATAACTAAAGATTGTCCAAATATTGGCGCATAAACGCGAAGGTACGTTATTAGAGAATGTCTATTGTCTAGGGATCCCTAAAAAAATGTCAAAAAAATTCATCTCATATACCCTCGGAGATATAAGGTTCCAAAGTGCGAAACTTTGAACGCTCATAACTTGAAGATAATAATATTAACGAAAAAAAAAAAAAAACGGTTTAATACAAAGCTACAGTCTATATTATGCCATTTGTTTATCTTTTAAACGATCGAATTACATAACATTATAATGAATTTAAATTTACAAAATTTTCATAAAATGAAGCTGACAACAATGTCAATAAAATCTAATGCAAAAGTGTATGATCAAGACTCATAGATGAGATTTTTAGATATCTGTGTTGGGGAGGCAGAACGGGATAAGTATATTTTACATTTAAAAAAATGTGTTTTTTGGACACCGAATTTTAATAAAAACATTTAGATATTTACAAACTGGATCAGCCATATACGTACTGTGGAATCTATTTTTTTATGTAGCTTCTCATTACTGCATTAATATTGTTTAATATTTGTGAGAAAACCATTTTTAGAGTTACATGCACAAATGACATTTCTATACTTATCCCCTTTTGCCTCCCTACCACAGATATATTTCTCTATTCTGTGTTGCCGAATTTATGCAACTTTGGGGGCTTTTTCGACATCTGAGATGACGAATCCATTCGTGTTTGGATTCGATATCGGCCATTCATAACGTCTCCGTGAGTCACGGAGAAATCACGGAATCGGTTTGATTGGCCGATATCGAATCCAAACGCGAATGGATTCGTCATCTCAGATGTCGACAAAGCCCCTTTTGTTCGCATTTTCCACAATGAATATAACTTAATGAATTTTTTTTTTACCAATTTTCCAGCCCCAACAACGTACCATCGCGTTTATTGCCAATTTTTTGACACTCTATAAGTCTCTTAGAATTTATTGTTTCAGGAATATTGCAAGCACTGTAAATTGCAAATTTTTAACAAAGAGGTTAGTTTGTGCATCTAATTAAATAATAGAAGGCAACTAAAACATTTTAAATATTGCGCCTTTTAATAAAGATACTTACGAATGGTTAATGCAGTTTCCTGATGTTTAAGCTCTTCATTTCCTTTGCAAGTTGTTTCGGGGCTGACCTGGTCATTTAAATCATCTGAAACGTAGCTTATTTCCTCTTCTTCTTTCATAATAATAAAGGGATTTGAATCAAAATATTTACTTTGGTTCTCTGCAAGTTCGACAGCATTATTTACATAGGTATCACCTCGGATATCACTAATTTCCACTTGGACTCTTTCAGGTAATTCTTGCGTCTCGCTGTTGTTTAGCAGACTTGCTGTTGCCTTTTCCGACTCAACAATTTGTGTTTTTAAATCATAGGCTATTTTAAGTGAGCCTATGCAAACGCTGCATATTACTTGAGAATAAGCTTTCGATTTGTTTAACTGAAACAATTTACCTAAATGTACAGGCGAAGGTTTTTTTGGTAATGTTAAAACTTACTTTTTCTGCAAGAACATATTCTAAGGCGTTAAAAATTGAGATAGCATTATTCGGGCCCAATTCCTCATCTAACGATAACACTTGGTCACTTTTGGTTAGACATATTCTGCAAAGGCTTTTGGCTTGGAGCATTTCTTGACAGATAGTTCCCTGCCTGCAGGTTTTACTACTTATTTTTAACGAATCGTTTAATCTTTCTTCGTCAGTTAACATTTTGCATTCTTTTTACAAAGTATTTCTTATGAGAACGGAGAACCACTATTTAAACGGCCATATGTTATAAAGCTGGGTTTACGAGAAATACGACTAAAAGTAGTTCAAATGATTCACGAAGTTTTTCACTGACGTATGACCCCAACCCCAATTTACGAATGGACATTTCATTTCAAATGTGCACAACTTTTATTCCTCCTTATTAGTTTTCTTTTGATACCGTTACATTTAACATGTCCAATATTAAACAAGCACAAATTCAAGAAATAGACAAAGTACTTAACGATGCCAGTCTGCCAGACCATTAAAAGAACGACTTCGAGCCCTGGTTACCTTAAGAAACCTTGGCGGCCCATCCGCTATCTAGTACATAAAGCAATGTTAAAACACGAACATGGCTTACTGCTTAGGGCAAATGCAAGACAAACGGCTATAAGTGTGCTGGTACAAGTTTTAGAGGATGCTAACCAAGAACCAATGGTCAGGCATGAAGCAGATCCTGTGATCCGTTACCAAAGAAAACCCTTATAAATTAAAAAAAAAAAAAATTATAATAGCTTTGTTTGCAGTAGCACAGTATCGCGAATTCGGACTGTCTGCAGGTGTAAAAATCCTGCGCAGCGGCAGAACTTCATTGTTTTGATGTGCGCAGTGCGCAACCTGTTGACAGTTTGGCATATACAGGGTGGGGCACTTAGAATGGAACCCCCCCTTAACTTTTTTATTCTTTTTCATAGAAAATGTTTAAAAATGGCGTAAGCTCCGCGTTAAATTAAAATTTTTAAATATTCAATTAAATTTCATGTAACCCCAAAACTATACAGGGTGTGGCATAAAACATACTTTTTTTAAATTTTTTAAACACCCTATATATTTTTGGATATTTTTAAAAGACTTTTCATGCTGATTCCAAAAATATATATATGTAATATATTTAGTTCAAAAATGGCTAAGTTATATTAATAATCGATCAAAATCTTCAAAAGAGAGCCTAAAAATCCATTGTAAAAAAAATATTTTTATTTTTTTTTTACAAAACAGTAATTTTATCGTTTGTATAATAAAATATTGACATTTAATGTAATTCTTGCTAAAATAATGATTATTAAGATTACAAGTAATCACTCAGGGGGGTAATTTTAGACGCCCTTTTCAAGATTTTTAATCGTCAATAACTTTTTTAAACCAAATATATTACTCATATATATGTATTTTTGGAATCAGCATTAAAAGTTCTTCAAAAATATCCAAAAATGTATAGGGTGTTCCATTTAAAAAAAGTATGTTTTATGTCACACCTTGTATAGTTTTAGGGTTACATGAAATTTAATTAAATATTTAAAAATTTTAATTTAAAACGAAGCTAATGCCGTTTTTAAAAATTTTCTACGAAAGAAAATAAAAAAGTTAAGGGGGGGTTTCATTGTAAGTGCCCCAACATGTACATAAGTACATACAAACAGAGCTATTAAGTTAACAAGAAACCCCATTATGAAGAAAATATGTAAGGTAAGTATTACTGCCCCTCACCAAAGTGACCCGGGTTCGAACCCGGTGATCCAAAAATGAAAAAAGTCTGCTGGTAACATTTACTGGTGGGATAAATGTTTCTAGTGATACCTTCGCTCGGAAGACGAAGTAAAAGATGCGGTCCCGTGTGCTCATGTGCACGTAAAAGAGCTCTACCCATCTTTGAGAGAGGAAGGGATACGACAAAATTTCTCGGTTGGAGGTAGTCTCACTCAGAGCATCGGTATTAAGCCATAGTTGCAGAAACAGACCGATGTAAAATAAATTAATAAAAAAAAAAAGAAAATATGTGTTTAATTCACTTTACCTTTATTTTTACATACTGCTAAAACACATCTTAGTTCTAAATTTTCTAAAACATTTAAGCATGATACTTATTTCCAAAAGGTAGTAACGATTAACAAGATTATTATTAGTACAGTCAATCCGTATGTGGACATCGACAAAATTCCTGGTAGGGCCGCCTTTTTTGTATGATGTAACTGAATGTCCAAAGAGTAAAACCCCAAATTGGCGTATATCTACCTATTGCAGAAACGAAGTTATAGCCCCCCAAAGGGCCCCCTTTAATTCATTACAGTGGAACTGCACCAAATTTTGGAAATAAATGTCAAACGAGGTTTTAAAAAGATTTTTATAAAAAAAAAATCTCTAAAAAAATTCCTTCACCCCCTGAATAGCCCCCAAAGAGTAATAACCAACCACGTTGGATTTACACCAAATTTTGCAGATAGATGTAAAATGAGATGCTAAAAAATATTTATTAATAACTTTTTTTGAAAAAAAAAAATTATATGCCCCCCTTAAAAGGTCCCTTCGTTTATGGGACGAAGGAATTATTTAAAAAAAAAAAAGTTATAAGGAAATATTTTTAAGCATCTTACTTTGCATCGATCTGCAAAATTTGGTGAAACCAACGTGATTGGTTATTACTCTTTGGGGGCTATTTAGAGGGTGAGGGAATTTTTTTAGAAATTTTTATTTTATAAAAATCTTTGTAAAACATTATTTGACATCTATTTGCAAAATTTGGTGCAGTTCCACCGTGATGAATTAAAGGGAGCCCTTTGGGGGGCCATAACTCCGTTTTTGCAATAGGTATACGCCAATTTGGGGTTTTACTCTTTGGACATCCAGTTACATCATATAAAAAAGGCGGCCCTACCAGGAATTTTGTCGATGTACCCTCATTATTTAGGACAGATTGACTACTACAGTCAATCTGTCTCTCTTCGCAGACAAAGTCGAAGAGTATATTAAATTTTGTCGGATTTTTTTTTTTTAATCAATAATATTTATTCTAAAGCAAAAATGTTTGCAGATTCGATCGTTTTATTACTTTTTAAGACTTATTTTTTGTCCGTCTCTAACAAAACTTGTTATCCCGATAACTGAAGATCGGCTTAATGAATTGACTTGAAATTTGGTACAAAAATCAACCTCGTTTAAGGGAAGAACCCTATTATTTAAAAAAAAATCAAATAAAAAATAGAGGGTAGAAATCAACCCCATCAGAAATTGAAAAAATGTCAGTCGATATGAGTAAGCTGCAAGTTGCTGCATGCTAGAGCTATTTTAGCCAGTTTTCAAACTCATGATTCTTGGAAAGGACTCTCCTTGCCCCAATTTCTTTTAGAGAAATGAATGTAGAATTACACTGACTTTCAAAAGTCTTGCACCCCCCCCTTTAAAAACTTTCGCGTTTGCCTGACAGAAATAAAATTTTCTTTAAAATAAACCTTAAAGCCTCTGAAACCGAAAAAAAAACGCCGAAAAAGAGACAGGGTCTTATTGTTGCGGTGCAAGAAAATGGTGAATGCCCCCTAGAAGTTATTGATAGCCCCATTAGAAGTATGCGAAACCATTTGAATGCACCATTTAAAGCAAGGAGTACCTATTCTACTTACTAATAGTCCCGTGTTTGCTTTATTTTTAATTTTTACACTTTTTCAATTTTCAGGAATTTTACACTTTTTTTTAAACGCGTGGTACCATTGAAGAAAATTAATTAAAAGCTTTTCTATCTTGTGTATTATATCACAAGCTTTAGGGTTTATTTAAAAAAAAATCTTATTTCTGTCAGGCATACGCGAAGGTTTTTAAAGGGGGGGTGCAAGACTTTTGAAAGCCAATGTACATTGGCTAGATGTATGCAAAAAAAGAATATTTACGCATGTATAAATTCGCACATTTCCTCCTTAATATTAATTTTTCGAAAAAAAATATTCTTAATAAATTTAAAAATATTTTCCGTATAAAAAAGCATCCAATAATTTTTTTGTATCCTTACCTCTTTAACAACAAAAATTAAGTTTTACATTTTTTTAATAAAATAAAAAATGCATTTTATTAATTTTAATCATCTACTACGAAGAACATCAAGTACCTATCATATATGTAGAATGTGTAACAATTATAGGTATATATAACAATAACAATAAAAATAGTCATAAAAAAGAGATCTGCGAAGTGTAACTCCTTAAATAATCTAACCTACTCATTGATCTAAGCCGCTCTTGTTTAAAAATAAATGTCTTGCCTACCTTTTAAACTGCAGTATTATAATGTAAGTGAAGCTTTCTCAGAATGTTTTAACATAATGTGTTTCTTAAGATTAGTTGCAGTAGTACATTTAACATCACAATTCTGACAAGCATGCGGCTTCTCCCCATGATGTGTTAACATATGTTTATTAAGATGACTTTTTCGGTTACATTTATAATCACAATACTGGCAAGCATGTGGTTTCTCTCCAGTATGTGTCATAATATGACGTGTTTTAAGATCACATGTAGTAGTACATTTATAATCACAATACTGGCAAGCATGTGGCTTCTCCCCAGTATGTGTTAACATATGTTTATTAAGATGACTTGTTTGTGTACATCTATAATCACAATAATGGCAAGCATGCGGCTTCTTCCCAGTATGTGTTAACATATGGCTCTTAAGTTGACTTTTCGGTTACACTTATAATCACAATACTGGCTTCTCCCCAGTATGTGTTAACATATGTGTCTTAAGAGTATTTATTTGTGTACATTTATAATCACAATACTGACACGCATGTGGCTTCTCTCCAGTATGTGTTAACATATGTATCTTAAGATGACTTGTTTGTGTACATTTATAATCACAATACTGGCAAGCATGCGGCTTGTCACTAGTATGTGTTAACATATGTATCTTAAGATTACTTCTAGTAATACATCTATAATCACAATACTGGCAAGCATGCGGCTTCTCTCCAGTATGTGTTAACATATGTATCTTAAGATGACTTGTAGTATTACATTTAAAATCACAATACTGACAAGCATGCGGCTTGTCACCAGTATGTGTTAACATATGTCTCTTAAGATCACATGTTTGGTTACATCTATAATCACAATACTGGCATGCATGCGGCTTTTCCCCAGTATGTGTTAACATATGTATCTTAAGATGACTTTTTTGGTTACATTTATAATCACAATACTGACAAGCATGTGGCTTCTCCCCAGTATGTGTTAACATATGTCTCTTAAGATGACTTTTTCGGTTACATTTATAATCACAATACTGGCAAGCATGCGGCTTCTCCCCAGTATGTGTTAACATGTGTCTCTCAAGATCATTTTTTTGTAAACATCTATAATCACAGTACTGGCATGAATGCGGCTTCTCCCCAGTATGTGTTAACATGTGTCTCTCAAGATCATTTTTTTGTAAACATCTATAATCACAGTACTGGCATGCATGCGGCTTCTCCCCAGTATGTGTTAACATATGAATATTAAGATTACTTGTAGTAGTACATTTATAATCACAGTACTGACAAGCATGCGGCTTCTCCCCAGTATGTGTTAACATATGGCTCTTAAGTTGACTTTTTCGGTTACATTTATAATCACAATACTGGCATGCATGCGGCTTTTCCCTAGTATGTGTTAACATATGAATATTAAGATTACTTCTAGCGATACATTTAAAATCACAGTACTGGCAAGAATGCGGCTTCTCTCCAGTATGTGTTAACATATGTATCTTAAGATGACTTGTAGTATTACATCTATAATCACAATACTGGCAAGCATGTGGTTTCTTTCCAGAATGAGTAAACATGTGTCTCTTCAGAGCAGTTGCATACCTAGTTTTATAGTGACACGACTTGCAAGCATAAGCCGTATGTTTTAACATGTGTCGCTTTAAACACAACGCATCTGTTGTTCTATAAGAACAGTGTTGACAATAGCAAAACTTTAGTTCAGTATGAAGTTTATTCTTTTCCTGATCTTTAATATGCTTTATTAAACTGCATTTGGAAGTAAAACTTTTCAAACACTTGGCACAAATAAATTCTGCTGGTTTTTCGTCACACAGATCGGTTCTAAGAGTTTTATTGTTATCGGTATCGGACTTTGCAGGCTCAGGTATGGCATCAGTTGCATTGACATATTCTAACTTATCTGATACTTTGAATATCTTGGATTCGTGCTCTGCCCCTGAGACATTCAAGCAGCCCCCGTTGCCGTGCGTGTGTTGCATGTACTCCTCTACACTAAACCTACCTTTGCAGTTATGACACAACATTTTAGTGGATAATAAAACCGTTACATGTTTTACTAGTGGAAGATGGTATTCTTCAGGTTCCAATTTAAGTTGGCTCAAGTCGCAATCTTCAAATTCCATTTTAATATCATCGCACCAAGTAGAAGCATTATAGAGTTCTTCTGAAAATAAATGAGTTTGCAGTACAACTAAAGATTGTCCAAATATTGGCGCATAAACGCGAAGGTACGTTATTAGAGAATGTCTATTGTCTAGGGATCCCTAAAAAAATGTCAAAAAAATTGATCTCATATACCCTCGGAGATATAAGGTTCCAAAGTGCGAAACTTTGAACGCTCATAACTTGAAGATAATAATATTAACGAAAAAAAAAAAAAAAACGGTTTAATACAAAGCTACAGTCTATATTATGCCATTTGTTTATCTTTTAAACGATCGAATTACATAACATTATAATGAATTTAAATTTACAAAATTTTCATAAAATGAAGCTGACAACAATGCCAAGAACACTTAATAAAAAGAAGCGCCATTGTATAAACAGAGATGGAAACACGGACTCTTAAATTTAAGTTGCATAGTGGTGGGGGAATCATATGATTTGAGGTTATGTTGTTATTGTTCTATATTGGAGTTTTTATTAAAAAATAAATAAAACAACGTGTTTCAAAATATTATTTATTATACACTTTTAACAACATTTTTTAAAATTAATTGTAATATTACATTTCAACTTATTTGTCTTTAAAAACCTCAATGCAAAAACATTTCATTCTTCAGACATTTTGTAGGTTTACAAAACATTTCCCATTTTAATTATTCCATTTTGGTATCAGGACACTGGAACTGGCATACGAACAATGCCATGCCATTTATTTAAAACGTATTTTTGCATCATTTACAATACGACGCCATCCATCTTATGTCATGATGAAATGTTAGTAATCCAATTGTTTATATGATTCACATGTTAATAACGTAACATATTGTAAGTTATTATTGTTGGTAATAAAAAACCTCACTTCTATTAAGTATAAACACGATAGACCATTGTTTTTTATATATTTTTAAGCTACACAAACACTGCACTGCCCGCCATTTAACAACCACAACACAACAAAACTAATTACGGTTGACCGTTGACGGCAGCCAAACTGACCAATCAAAAGGCAGCTTAGTTAGACATCTCTTAGCATATTTCTGAACCAACGACAAATGCAGTCAACATATACCCTGTGTATGTATGGTTCCGTAACTTGTTAAAGTTGTACAACGTCGCGCACGCTCGTTAAGTGTTCTTGGGCCGCGCGCATCATAGACCTATACAAAATTAAAGTTGCATGAAGTCTATTGCAAGTTGTCAACTCTCGCCGGGAGCTTGCGCCGGTTTGCAACAATGTCAATAAAATCTAATGCAAAAGTGTATGATCAAGACTCATAGATGGGATTTTTAGATATCTGTGTTGGGGAGGCAGAACGGGATAAGTATACAGGGTGTTACCAAATAAGTAGGAAAAAATTCAGGGGGTAATTCCTGAACCCATTAAAAGAAAAAAAGTTCATATGAACATGTGTCCGAAAATCCTTTGTTTTTGAGATACAGCTCCCCCAAAAACCCCTAAAAAATCAGTTTTTTCGCTATAATTTCGAAAAGAATAATTTTTTCAAAAAATTTTATAGGACCTATTTGATTTATCTAATTACTAGAAATATTTTCCCCTTTGTAAAATTTAAAAAAACGGGTTAATAGTGGGGGCCCTTAGGGGGCTGTAAGAAAAAAAAAAGTCAAAATCGAGCATATGTTTATAGGAACTTTTTTTCTTAAAATGGGTTCAGGAATTACCCTCTGAATTTTTTCCTACTTATTTGGTAACACCCTGTATTTTACATTTAAAAAAATGTGTTTTTTGGACACCGAATTTTAATAAAAACATTTAGATATTTACAAACTGGATCAGCCATATACGTACTGTGGAATCTATTTTTTTATGTAGCTTCTCATTACTGCATTAATATTGTTTAATATTTGTGAGAAAACCATTTTTAGAGTTACATGCACAAATGACATTTCTATACTTATCCCCTTTTGCCTCCCTACCACAGATATATTTCTCTATTCTGTGTTGCCGAATTTATGCAACTTTGGGGGCTTTTTCGACATCTGAGATGACGAATCCATTCGCGTTTGGATTCGATATCGGCCATTCATAACGTCTCCGTGAGTCACGGAGAAATCACGGAATCGGTTTGATTGGCCGATATCGAATCCAAACGCGAATGGATTCGTCATCTCAGATGTCGACAAAGCCCCTTTTGTTCGCATTTTCCATAATGAATATAACATAATGAATTTTTTTTTTACCAATTTTCCAGAAATTCCTAGGTATGCCCCAACAACGTACCATCGCGTTTATTGCCAATTTTTTGACACCCTATAAGTCTCTTAGAATTTATTGTTTCAGGAATATTGCAAGCACTGTAAATTGCAAATTTTTAACAAAGAGGTTAGTTTGTGCATCTAATTAAATAATAGAAGGCAACTAAAACATTTTAAATATTGCGCCTTTTAATAAAGATACTTACGAATGGTTAATGCAGTTTCCTGATGTTTAAGCTCTTCATTTTCTTTGCAAGTTGTTTCGGGGCTGACCTGGTCATTTAAATCATCTGAAACGTAGCTTATTTCCTCTTCTTCTTTCATAATAATAAAGGGATTTGAATCAAAATATTTACTTTGGTTCTCTGCAAGTTCGACAGCATTATTTACATAGGTATCACCTCGGATATCACTAATTTCCACTTGGACTCTTTCAGGTAATTCTTGTGTCTCGCTGTTGTTTAGCAGACTTGCTGTTGCCTTTTCCGACTCAACAATTTGTGTTTTTAAATCATAGGCCATTTTAAGTGAGCCTATGCAAACGCTGCATATTACTTGAGAATAAGCTTTCGATTTGTTTAACTGAAACAATTTACCTAAATGTACAGGCGAAGGTTTTTTTGGTAATGTTAAAACTTACTTTTTCTGCAAGAACATATTCTAAGGCCATAAAAATTGAGATAGCATTATTTGGGCCCAATTCCTCATCTAACGATAACACTTGGTCACTTTTAGTTAGACATATTCTGCAAAGGTTTTTTGTTCGGAGCATTTCTTGACAGATAGTTCCCTGCCTGCAGGTTTTACTACTTATTTTTAACGAATCGTTTAATCTTTCTTCGTCAGTTAACATTTTGCATTCTTTTTACAAAGTATTTCTTATGAGAACGGAGAACCACTATTTAAACGGCCATATGTTATAAAGCTGGGTTTACGAGAAATACGACTAAAAGTAGTTCAAATGATTCACGAAGTTTTTCACTGACGTATGACCCCAACCCCAATTTTGCGAATGGACATTTCATTTCAAATGTGCACAACTTTTATTCCTCCTTTTTAGTTTTCTTTTGATACCGTTACATTTAACATGTCCAATATTAAACAAGCACAAATTCAAGAAATAGACAAAGTACTTAACGATGCCAGTCTGCCAGACCATTAAAAGAACGACTTCGAGCCCTGGTTACCTTAAGAAACCTTGGCGGCCCATCCGCTATCTAGTGCATAAAGCAATGTTAAAACACGAACATGGCTTACTGCTTAGGGCAAATGCAAGACAAACGGCTATAAGTGTGCTGGTACAAGTTTTAGAGGATGCTAACCAAGAACCAATGGTCAGGCATGAAGCAGATCCTGTGATCCGTTACCAAAGAAAACCCTTATAAATTAAAAAAAAAAAAAATTATAATAGCTTTGTTTGCAGTAGCACAGTATCGCGAATTCGGACTGTCTGCAGGTGTAAAAATCCTGCGCAGCGGCAGAACTTCATTGTTTTGATGTGCGCAGTGCGCAACCTGTTGACAGTTTGGCATATACAGGGTGGGGCACTTAGAATGGAACCCCCCCTTAACTTTTTTATTCTTTTTCATAGAAAATGTTTAAAAATGGCGTAAGCTCCGCGTTAAATTAAAATTTTTAAATATTCAATTAAATTTCATGTAACCCCAAAACTATACAGGGTGTGGCATAAAACATACTTTTTTTAAATTTTTTAAACACCCTATATATTTTTGGATATTTTTAAAAGACTTTTCATGCTGATTCCAAAAATATATATATGTAATATATTTAGTTCAAAAATGGCTAAGTTATATTAATAATCGATCAAAATCTTCAAAAGAGAGCCTAAAAATCCATTGTAAAAAAAATATTTTTATTTTTTTTTTACAAAACAGTAATTTTATCGTTTGTATAATAAAATATTGACATTTAATGTAATTCTTGCTAAAATAATGATTATTAAGATTACAAGTAATCACTCAGGGGGGTAATTTTAGACGCCCTTTTCAAGATTTTTAATCGTCAATAACTTTTTTAAACCAAATATATTACTCATATATATGTATTTTTGGAATCAGCATTAAAAGTTCTTCAAAAATATCCAAAAATGTATAGGGTGTTCCATTTAAAAAAAGTATGTTTTATGTCACACCTTGTATAGTTTTAGGGTTACATGAAATTTAATTAAATATTTAAAAATTTTAATTTAAAACGAAGCTAATGCCGTTTTTAAAAATTTTCTACGAAAGAAAATAAAAAAGTTAAGGGGGGGTTTCATTGTAAGTGCCCCAACATGTACATAAGTACATACAAACAGAGCTATTAAGTTAACAAGAAACCCCATTATGAAGAAAATATGTAAGGTAAGTATTACTGCCCCTCACCAAAGTGACCCGGGTTCGAACCCGGTGATCCAAAAATGAAAAAAGTCTGCTGGTAACATTTACTGGTGGGATAAATGTTTCTAGTGATACCTTCGCTCGGAAGACGAAGTAAAAGATGCGGTCCCGTGTGCTCATGTGCACGTAAAAGAGCTCTACCCATCTTTGAGAGAGGAAGGGATACGACAAAATTTCTCGGTTGGAGGTAGTCTCACTCAGAGCATCGGTATTAAGCCATAGTTGCAGAAACAGACCGATGTAAAATAAATTAATAAAAAAAAAAAGAAAATATGTGTTTAATTCACTTTACCTTTATTTTTACATACTGCTAAAACACATCTTAGTTCTAAATTTTCTAAAACATTTAAGCATGATACTTATTTCCAAAAGGTAGTAACGATTAACAAGATTATTATTAGTACAGTCAATCCGTATGTGGACATCGACAAAATTCCTGGTAGGGCCGCCTTTTTTGTATGATGTAACTGAATGTCCAAAGAGTAAAACCCCAAATTGGCGTATATCTACCTATTGCAGAAACGAAGTTATAGCCCCCCAAAGGGCCCCCTTTAATTCATTACAGTGGAACTGCACCAAATTTTGGAAATAAATGTCAAACGAGGTTTTAAAAAGATTTTTATAAAAAAAAAATCTCTAAAAAAATTCCTTCACCCCCTGAATAGCCCCCAAAGAGTAATAACCAACCACGTTGGATTTACACCAAATTTTGCAGATAGATGTAAAATGAGATGCTAAAAAATATTTATTAATAACTTTTTTTGAAAAAAAAAAATTATATGCCCCCCTTAAAAGGTCCCTTCGTTTATGGGACGAAGGAATTATTTAAAAAAAAAAAAGTTATAAGGAAATATTTTTAAGCATCTTACTTTGCATCGATCTGCAAAATTTGGTGAAACCAACGTGATTGGTTATTACTCTTTGGGGGCTATTTAGAGGGTGAGGGAATTTTTTTAGAAATTTTTATTTTATAAAAATCTTTGTAAAACATTATTTGACATCTATTTGCAAAATTTGGTGCAGTTCCACCGTGATGAATTAAAGGGGGCCCTTTGGGGGGCCATAACTCCGTTTTTGCAATAGGTATACGCCAATTTGGGGTTTTACTCTTTGGACATCCAGTTACATCATATAAAAAAGGCGGCCCTACCAGGAATTTTGTCGATGTACCCTCATTATTTAGGACAGATTGACTACTACAGTCAATCTGTCTCTCTTCGCAGACAAAGTCGAAGAGTATATTAAATTTTGTCGGATTTTTTTTTTTTAATCAATAATATTTATTCTAAAGCAAAAATGTTTGCAGATTCGATCGTTTTATTACTTTTTAAGACTTATTTTTTGTCCGTCTCTAACAAAACTTGTTATCCCGATAACTGAAGATCGGCTTAATGAATTGACTTGAAATTTGGTACAAAAATCAACCTCGTTTAAGGGAAGAACCCTATTATTTAAAAAAAAATCAAATAAAAAATAGAGGGTAGAAATCAACCCCATCAGAAATTGAAAAAATGTCAGTCGATATGAGTAAGCTGCAAGTTGCTGCATGCTAGAGCTATTTTAGCCAGTTTTCAAACTCATGATTCTTGGAAAGGACTCTCCTTGCCCCAATTTCTTTTAGAGAAATGAATGTAGAATTACACTGACTTTCAAAAGTCTTGCACCCCCCCCTTTAAAAACTTTCGCGTTTGCCTGACAGAAATAAAATTTTCTTTAAAATAAACCTTAAAGCCTCTGAAACCGAAAAAAAAACGCCGAAAAAGAGACAGGGTCTTATTGTTGCGGTGCAAGAAAATGGTGAATGCCCCCTAGAAGTTATTGATAGCCCCATTAGAAGTATGCGAAACCATTTGAATGCACCATTTAAAGCAAGGAGTACCTATTCTACTTACTAATAGTCCCGTGTTTGCTTTATTTTTAATTTTTACACTTTTTCAATTTTCAGGAATTTTACACTTTTTTTTAAACGCGTGGTACCATTGAAGAAAATTAATTAAAAGCTTTTCTATCTTGTGTATTATATCACAAGCTTTAGGGTTTATTTAAAAAAAAATCTTATTTCTGTCAGGCATACGCGAAGGTTTTTAAAGGGGGGGTGCAAGACTTTTGAAAGCCAATGTACATTGGCTAGATGTATGCAAAAAAAGAATATTTACGCATGTATAAATTCGCACATTTCCTCCTTAATATTAATTTTTCGAAAAAAAATATTCTTAATAAATTTAAAAATATTTTCCGTATAAAAAAGCATCCAATAATTTTTTTGTATCCTTACCTCTTTAACAACAAAAATTAAGTTTTACATTTTTTTAATAAAATAAAAAATGCATTTTATTAATTTTAATCATCTACTACGAAGAACATCAAGTACCTATCATATATGTAGAATGTGTAACAATTATAGGTATATATAACAATAACAATAAAAATAGTCATAAAAAAGAGATCTGCGAAGTGTAACTCCTTAAATAATCTAACCTACTCATTGATCTAAGCCGCTCTTGTTTAAAAATAAATGTCTTGCCTACCTTTTAAACTGCAGTATTATAATGTAAGTGAAGCTTTCTCAGAATGTTTTAACATAATGTGTTTCTTAAGATTAGTTGCAGTAGTACATTTAACATCACAATTCTGACAAGCATGCGGCTTCTCCCCATGATGTGTTAACATATGTTTATTAAGATGACTTTTTCGGTTACATTTATAATCACAATACTGGCAAGCATGTGGTTTCTCTCCAGTATGTGTCATAATATGACGTGTTTTAAGATCACATGTAGTAGTACATTTATAATCACAATACTGGCAAGCATGTGGCTTCTCCCCAGTATGTGTTAACATATGTTTATTAAGATGACTTGTTTGTGTACATCTATAATCACAATAATGGCAAGCATGCGGCTTCTTCCCAGTATGTGTTAACATATGGCTCTTAAGTTGACTTTTCGGTTACACTTATAATCACAATACTGGCTTCTCCCCAGTATGTGTTAACATATGTGTCTTAAGAGTATTTATTTGTGTACATTTATAATCACAATACTGACACGCATGTGGCTTCTCTCCAGTATGTGTTAACATATGTATCTTAAGATGACTTGTTTGTGTACATTTATAATCACAATACTGGCAAGCATGCGGCTTGTCACTAGTATGTGTTAACATATGTATCTTAAGATTACTTCTAGTAATACATCTATAATCACAATACTGGCAAGCATGCGGCTTCTCTCCAGTATGTGTTAACATATGTATCTTAAGATGACTTGTAGTATTACATTTAAAATCACAATACTGACAAGCATGCGGCTTGTCACCAGTATGTGTTAACATATGTCTCTTAAGATCACATGTTTGGTTACATCTATAATCACAATACTGGCATGCATGCGGCTTTTCCCCAGTATGTGTTAACATATGTATCTTAAGATGACTTTTTTGGTTACATTTATAATCACAATACTGACAAGCATGTGGCTTCTCCCCAGTATGTGTTAACATATGTCTCTTAAGATGACTTTTTCGGTTACATTTATAATCACAATACTGGCAAGCATGCGGCTTCTCCCCAGTATGTGTTAACATGTGTCTCTCAAGATCATTTTTTTGTAAACATCTATAATCACAGTACTGGCATGCATGCGGCTTCTCCCCAGTATGTGTTAACATGTGTCTCTCAAGATCATTTTTTTGTAAACATCTATAATCACAGTACTGGCATGCATGCGGCTTCTCCCCAGTATGTGTTAACATATGAATATTAAGATTACTTGTAGTAGTACATTTATAATCACAGTACTGACAAGCATGCGGCTTCTCCCCAGTATGTGTTAACATATGGCTCTTAAGTTGACTTTTTCGGTTACATTTATAATCACAATACTGGCATGCATGCGGCTTTTCCCTAGTATGTGTTAACATATGAATATTAAGATTACTTCTAGCGATACATTTAAAATCACAGTACTGGCAAGAATGCGGCTTCTCTCCAGTATGTGTTAACATATGTATCTTAAGATGACTTGTAGTATTACATCTATAATCACAATACTGGCAAGCATGTGGTTTCTTTCCAGAATGAGTAAACATGTGTCTCTTCAGAGCAGTTGCATACCTAGTTTTATAGTGACACGACTTGCAAGCATAAGCCGTATGTTTTAACATGTGTCGCTTTAAACACAACGCATCTGTTGTTCTATAAGAACAGTGTTGACAATAGCAAAACTTTAGTTCAGTATGAAGTTTATTCTTTTCCTGATCTTTAATATGCTTTATTAAACTGCATTTGGAAGTAAAACTTTTCAAACACTTGGCACAAATAAATTCTGCTGGTTTTTCGTCACACAGATCGGTTCTAAGAGTTTTATTGTTATCGGTATCGGACTTTGCAGGCTCAGGTATGGCATCAGTTGCATTGACATATTCTAACTTATCTGATACTTTGAATATCTTGGATTCGTGCTCTGCCCCTGAGACATTCAAGCAGCCCCCGTTGCCGTGCGTGTGTTGCATGTACTCCTCTACACTAAACCTACCTTTGCAGTTATGACACAACATTTTAGTGGATAATAAAACCGTTACATGTTTTACTAGTGGAAGATGGTATTCTTCAGGTTCCAATTTAAGTTGGCTCAAGTCGCAATCTTCAAATTCCATTTTAATATCATCGCACCAAGTAGAAGCATTATAGAGTTCTTCTGAAAATAAATGAGTTTGCAGTACAACTAAAGATTGTCCAAATATTGGCGCATAAACGCGAAGGTACGTTATTAGAGAATGTCTATTGTCTAGGGATCCCTAAAAAAATGTCAAAAAAATTGATCTCATATACCCTCGGAGATATAAGGTTCCAAAGTGCGAAACTTTGAACGCTCATAACTTGAAGATAATAATATTAACGAAAAAAAAAAAAAAAACGGTTTAATACAAAGCTACAGTCTATATTATGCCATTTGTTTATCTTTTAAACGATCGAATTACATAACATTATAATGAATTTAAATTTACAAAATTTTCATAAAATGAAGCTGACAACAATGCCAAGAACACTTAATAAAAAGAAGCGCCATTGTATAAACAGAGATGGAAACACGGACTCTTAAATTTAAGTTGCATAGTGGTGGGGGAATCATATGATTTGAGGTTATGTTGTTATTGTTCTATATTGGAGTTTTTATTAAAAAATAAATAAAACAACGTGTTTCAAAATATTATTTATTATACACTTTTAACAACATTTTTTAAAATTAATTGTAATATTACATTTCAACTTATTTGTCTTTAAAAACCTCAATGCAAAAACATTTCATTCTTCAGACATTTTGTAGGTTTACAAAACATTTCCCATTTTAATTATTCCATTTTGGTATCAGGACACTGGAACTGGCATACGAACAATGCCATGCCATTTATTTAAAACGTATTTTTGCATCATTTACAATACGACGCCATCCATCTTATGTCATGATGAAATGTTAGTAATCCAATTGTTTATATGATTCACATGTTAATAACGTAACATATTGTAAGTTATTATTGTTGGTAATAAAAAACCTCACTTCTATTAAGTATAAACACGATAGACCATTGTTTTTTATATATTTTTAAGCTACACAAACACTGCACTGCCCGCCATTTAACAACCACAACACAACAAAACTAATTACGGTTGACCGTTGACGGCAGCCAAACTGACCAATCAAAAGGCAGCTTAGTTAGACATCTCTTAGCATATTTCTGAACCAACGACAAATGCAGTCAACATATACCCTGTGTATGTATGGTTCCGTAACTTGTTAAAGTTGTACAACGTCGCGCACGCTCGTTAAGTGTTCTTGGGCCGCGCGCATCATAGACCTATACAAAATTAAAGTTGCATGAAGTCTATTGCAAGTTGTCAACTCTCGCCGGGAGCTTGCGCCGGTTTGCAACAATGTCAATAAAATCTAATGCAAAAGTGTATGATCAAGACTCATAGATGGGATTTTTAGATATCTGTGTTGGGGAGGCAGAACGGGATAAGTATACAGGGTGTTACCAAATAAGTAGGAAAAAATTCAGGGGGTAATTCCTGAACCCATTAAAAGAAAAAAAGTTCATATGAACATGTGTCCGAAAATCCTTTGTTTTTGAGATACAGCTCCCCCAAAAACCCCTAAAAAATCAGTTTTTTCGCTATAATTTCGAAAAGAATAATTTTTTCAAAAAATTTTATAGGACCTATTTGATTTATCTAATTACTAGAAATATTTTCCCCTTTGTAAAATTTAAAAAAACGGGTTAATAGTGGGGGCCCTTAGGGGGCTGTAAGAAAAAAAAAAGTCAAAATCGAGCATATGTTTATAGGAACTTTTTTTCTTAAAATGGGTTCAGGAATTACCCTCTGAATTTTTTCCTACTTATTTGGTAACACCCTGTATTTTACATTTAAAAAAATGTGTTTTTTGGACACCGAATTTTAATAAAAACATTTAGATATTTACAAACTGGATCAGCCATATACGTACTGTGGAATCTATTTTTTTATGTAGCTTCTCATTACTGCATTAATATTGTTTAATATTTGTGAGAAAACCATTTTTAGAGTTACATGCACAAATGACATTTCTATACTTATCCCCTTTTGCCTCCCTACCACAGATATATTTCTCTATTCTGTGTTGCCGAATTTATGCAACTTTGGGGGCTTTTTCGACATCTGAGATGACGAATCCATTCGCGTTTGGATTCGATATCGGCCATTCATAACGTCTCCGTGAGTCACGGAGAAATCACGGAATCGGTTTGATTGGCCGATATCGAATCCAAACGCGAATGGATTCGTCATCTCAGATGTCGACAAAGCCCCTTTTGTTCGCATTTTCCATAATGAATATAACATAATGAATTTTTTTTTTACCAATTTTCCAGAAATTCCTAGGTATGCCCCAACAACGTACCATCGCGTTTATTGCCAATTTTTTGACACCCTATAAGTCTCTTAGAATTTATTGTTTCAGGAATATTGCAAGCACTGTAAATTGCAAATTTTTAACAAAGAGGTTAGTTTGTGCATCTAATTAAATAATAGAAGGCAACTAAAACATTTTAAATATTGCGCCTTTTAATAAAGATACTTACGAATGGTTAATGCAGTTTCCTGATGTTTAAGCTCTTCATTTTCTTTGCAAGTTGTTTCGGGGCTGACCTGGTCATTTAAATCATCTGAAACGTAGCTTATTTCCTCTTCTTCTTTCATAATAATAAAGGGATTTGAATCAAAATATTTACTTTGGTTCTCTGCAAGTTCGACAGCATTATTTACATAGCCTACATAGGTATCACCTCGGATATCACTAATTTCCACTTGGACTCTTTCAGGTAATTCTTGTGTCTCGCTGTTGTTTAGCAGACTTGCTGTTGCCTTTTCCGACTCAACAATTTGTGTTTTTAAATCATAGGCCATTTTAAGTGAGCCTATGCAAACGCTGCATATTACTTGAGAATAAGCTTTCGATTTGTTTAACTGAAACAATTTACCTAAATGTACAGGCGAAGGTTTTTTTGGTAATGTTAAAACTTACTTTTTCTGCAAGAACATATTCTAAGGCCATAAAAATTGAGATAGCATTATTTGGGCCCAATTCCTCATCTAACGATAACACTTGGTCACTTTTAGTTAGACATATTCTGCAAAGGTTTTTTGTTCGGAGCATTTCTTGACAGATAGTTCCCTGCCTGCAGGTTTTACTACTTATTTTTAACGAATCGTTTAATCTTTCTTCGTCAGTTAACATTTTGCATTCTTTTTACAAAGTATTTCTTATGAGAACGGAGAACCACTATTTAAACGGCCATATGTTATAAAGCTGGGTTTACGAGAAATACGACTAAAAGTAGTTCAAATGATTCACGAAGTTTTTCACTGACGTATGACCCCAACCCCAATTTTGCGAATGGACATTTCATTTCAAATGTGCACAACTTTTATTCCTCCTTTTTAGTTTTCTTTTGATACCGTTACATTTAACATGTCCAATATTAAACAAGCACAAATTCAAGAAATAGACAAAGTACTTAACGATGCCAGTCTGCCAGACCATTAAAAGAACGACTTCGAGCCCTGGTTACCTTAAGAAACCTTGGCGGCCCATCCGCTATCTAGTGCATAAAGCAATGTTAAAACACGAACATGGCTTACTGCTTAGGGCAAATGCAAGACAAACGGCTATAAGTGTGCTGGTACAAGTTTTAGAGGATGCTAACCAAGAACCAATGGTCAGGCATGAAGCAGATCCTGTGATCCGTTACCAAAGAAAACCCTTATAAATAAAAAATAAAATTATAATAGCTTTGTTTGCAGTAGCACAGTATCGCGGATTCGGACTGTCTGCAGGTGTAATTGTGTAAAAATCCTGCGCAGCGGCAGAACTTCATTGTTTTGATGTGCGCAGTGCGCAACCTGTTGACAGTTTGGCATGTACAGGGTGGGGCACTTAGAATGGAACCCACCCTTAACTTTTTTATTCTTTTTCATAGAAAATGTTTAAAAATGGCGTTAGCTCCGTGTTAAATTAAAATTTTTAAATATTCAATTAAATTTCATGTAACCCCAAAACTATACAGGGTGTGGCATAAAACATACTTTTTTTAAATTTTTTAAACACCCTATATATTTTTGGATATTTTTAAAAAACTTTTTATGCTGCTGCCAAAAATATATATATGTAATATATTTAGTTCAAAAATGGCTAAGTTATAGCAGTAATTTTATCGTTTGTATAATAAAATATTGACATTTAATGTAATTCTTGCTAAAATAATGATTATTAAGATTACTAGTAATCACACAGGGGGGTAATTTTAGACGCCCTTTTCAAGAGTTTGATCGTCAATAACTTAGCCATTTTTAAACCAAATATATTACTCATATATATTTTTGGAATCAGCATTAAAAGTTCTTCAAAAATATCCAAAAGTATATAGGGTGTTCCATTTAAAAAAAGTATGTTTTATGTCACACCTTGTATAGTTTTAGGGTTACATGAAATTTAATTAAATATTTAAAAATTTTAATTTAAAACGAAGCTAATGCCGTTTTTAAAAATTTTCTACGAAAGAAAATAAAAAAGTTAAGGGGCGGTTCCATTCTAAGTGCCCCAACATGTACATAAGTACATACAAACAGAGCTATTAAGTTAACAAGAAACCCCATTATGAAGAAAATATGTGTTTAATTCACTTTACCTTTATTTTTACATACTGCTAAAACACATTTAGTTCTAAATTTTCTAAAACATTTAAGCATGATACTTATTTCCAAAATACAGGGTGTCCAAAAAATGGCGCATAAACCCAATGGTACGTTGTTGGGGCATGCATAGGGAGCCCCAGAAAATTGTTAAAAAAAATCTATCTTATATACCCTCGGAGATATGTGGCCCCAAAGTGCGAAACTTTAAATGCTTATATCTTGAATATAACAGCACATATTAACGAAAAAAATGGTTTAATACAAAGCTACAGTATACCTTAAACCATTCAACCATTTGTTTATTTATTAAATGGTCGAATAACATTTTTATAATCAATTTAATTTTACAAAATTTTCATGAAATGAAGCTGACAACAACGTCAATAAAATCTAGTGCAAAAGTTTATGATCAAGACTCATAAATGGGATTTTTAGACTTATAGATGGGATTTTTAGATGTATTTTCCTAGACTGTGTTGCCGAATTTATGCAACTTTGTTCGCATTTTTCTCAATGAATACAATAGATGGATTTTTTTTGACAATT
Source organism: Cartodere bifasciata (assembly GCA_963920755.1). Classification (NCBI taxonomy): domain Eukaryota; kingdom Metazoa; phylum Arthropoda; class Insecta; order Coleoptera; family Latridiidae; genus Cartodere; species Cartodere bifasciata. Next base: position 3,351,512 of record OY987198.1, read on the forward strand.
TTCTAGGGATCCCTGAGAATGCCCCAAGAGCGTACCATCGCGTTTATGCGCCATTTTTTGGACACCCTGTATAGTAACGACGAAAGATCCTTAATAAAAAGATACGCCGATACTAGGCAGCTTTTGATTGGTTGACATCTTTTGCCCACTTTACAGTATGGCCAAAAACTAACATTTTGTCAATTTTATTTTGGTTTTTAATGCCACAATATCAAAAATCTATTTTTAACCACAGATAATAAACTTTTTAAATTTTAGACCCTCCTATGAAATGGGCAAAAAGTCATAAAATAAACTAATGTTAAACAATGGTTAAACCAAATAAGAGTTAACTTGATAAATAGTTAAACAATGCATATCATAGAATAACATCGTATTGGCGCTACTTTGTTTTAAAGGTACTTTAGTAACGACTAACGATTAACAAGATTATTATACTCTTCGCAGACAAAATCGAAGAGCATATTAAATTTGGTCAGACCTTTTTTTTAAAATCGATTACATTCATCCTAAAGCAAAAATGTTTGCAGATTCGATCGTTTTATTACTTTATAAGACTTATTCTTTGTCCGTCTCTAACAAAACTTGTTATCCCGATAACTGAAGATCGGCTTAATGAATTAACTTGAAATTTGGTACAAAAATCAACCTCGTTTAAGGGAAGAACCCTCTTATTTAAAAAAATATCAAATAAAAAATAGAGGGTAGAAACCAACCCCATCAGAAAGTAAAAAAATGTAAGTCAATATTAGTAAGCTGCAAGCTGCTGCATGCTAGAGCTATTTTAGCCAGTTTTTAAACTCATGATTCTTGGAAAGGAGTCTCCTTACCCCAATTTTTTTTAGAGAAATGAATGTAGATTTTTTTAATAAAATAAAAGATGCATTTTATTAATTTTAATCATCTACTACGAAGAACATCAAGTACCTATCATATATGTAGAATGTGTAACAATTATAGGTATAACAATAAAAAATAGTCATAAAAAAGAGATCTATCTGCGAAGTGTAACTCCTTAAATAATCTAACCTACTCATTGATCTGAGCCGCACTTGTTTAAAAATAAAATAAATGTCTTGCCTACCTTATAAACTGCAGTATTATAATGTAAGTGAAGCTTTCTCAGAAGGTTTTAACATAATGTGTTTTTTAAGATTAGTTGTAGTAGTACATTTAAAATCACACTATAGACAAGCATGCGGCTTCTTCCCAGTATGTGTTAACATATGTCTCTTAAGTTGACCTTTTCGGTTACATTTATAATCACAATACTGGCAAGCATGTGGTTTCTCTCCAGTATGTGTCATAATATGTGTTTTAAGATCACATGTAGTGGTACATTTATAATCACAGTACTGGCAAGCATGTGGCTTCTCCCCAGTATGTGTTAACATATGTATCTTAAGATAACTTGCAGTATTACATTTAAAATCACAATACTGGCAAGCATGCGGCTTGTCACCAGTATGTGTTAACATATGTCTCTTAAGATCATTTTTTTGTATACATCTATAATCACAGTACTGGCATGCATGCGGCTTTTCTCCAGTATGTGTTAACATATGAATATTAAGATGACTTCTAGTAATACATTTAACATCACAATACTGGCAAGCATGCGGCTTTTCTCCAGTATGTGTTAACATATGTATCTTAAGTTGACTTCTAGTAATACATTTATAATCACAATACTGGCAAGCATGCGGCTTCTCCCCAGTATGTGTTAACATATGTCTCTTAAGATGACATGTTTGTGTACATTTATAATCACAATACTGGCAAGCATGCGACTTTTCCCCAGTATGTGTTAACATATGAATATTAAGATGACTTCTAGTAATACATTTAACATCACAATACTGGCAAGCATGCGGCTTCTCTCCAGTATGTGTTAGCATATGTATCTTAAGATGACTTGTTTGTGTAAATTTAAAATCACAATACTGACAAGCATGCGGCTTTTCACCAGTATGTGTTAACATATGTATCTTAAGATGACTTGTAGTATTACATCTATAATCACAATACTGGCAAGCATGCGGCTTTTCCCCACTATGTGTTAACATGTGTCTCTTGAGATAATTTTTATGTGTACATCTATAATCACAATACTGGCAAGCATGTGGTTTCTTTCCAGAATGAGTTAACATGTGTCTCTTCAGAGCAGTTGCATACCTAGTTTTATAGTGACACGACTTGCAAGCATAAGCCGTATGTTTTAACATGTGTCGCTTTAAACACAACGCATCTGTTGTTCTATAAGAACAGTGTTGACAATAGCAAAACTTTAGTTCAGTATGAAGTTTATTCTTTTCCTGATCTTTAATATGCTTTATTAAACTGCATTTGGAAGTAAAACTTTTCAAACACTTGGCACAAATAAATTCTGCTGGTTTTTCGTCACACAGATCGGTTCTAAGAGTTTTATTGTTATCGGTATCGGACTTTGCAGGCTCAGGTATGGCATCAGTTGCATTGACATATTCTAACTTATCTGATACTTTGAATATCTTGGGTTCGTGCTCTGCCCCTGAGACATTCAAGCAGCCCCCGTTGCCGTGCGTGTGTTGCATGTACTCCTCTACACTAAACATACCTTTGCAGTTATGACACAACATTTTAGTGGATAATAAAACCGTTACATGTTTTACTAGTGGAAGATGGTATTCTTCAGGTTCCAATTTAAGTTGGCTCAAGTCGCAATCTTCAAATTCCATTTTAATATCATCGCACCAAGTAGAAGCATTATCGAGTTCTTCTGAAAATAAATGAGTTTGCAGTACAACTAAAGATTGTCCAAATATTGGCGCATAAACGCGAAGGTACGTTATTAGAGAATGTCTATTGTCTAGGGATCCCTAAAAAAATTCATCTCATATACCCTCGGAGATATAAGGTTCCAAAGTGCGAAACTTTGAACGCTCATAACTTGAAGATAATAATATTAACGAAAAAAAAAAAAAAAACGGTTTAATACAAAGCTACAGTCTATATTATGCCATTTGTTTATCTTTTAAACGATCGAATTACATAACATTATAATGAATTTAAATTTACAAAATTTTCATAAAATGAAGCTGACAACAATGTCAATAAAATCTAATGCAAAAGTGTATGATCAAGACTCATAGATGGGATTTTTAGATATCTGTGTTGGGGAGGCAGAACGGGATAAGTATATTTTACATTTAAAAAAATGTGTTTTTTGGACACCGAATTTTAATAAAAACATTTAGATATTTACAAACTGGATCAGCCATATACGTACTGTGGAATCTATTTTTTTATGTAGCTTCTCATTACTGCATTAATATTGTTTAATATTTGTGAGAAAACCATTTTTAGAGTTACATGCGCAAATGACATTTCTATACTTATCCCCTTTTGCCTCCCTACCACAGATATATTTCTCTATTCTGTGTTGCCGAATTTATGCAACTTTGGGGGCTTTTTCGACATCTGAGATGACGAATCCATTCGCGTTTGGATTCGATATCGGCCATTCATAACGTCTCCGTGAGTCACGGAGAAATCACGGAATCGGTTTGATTGGCCGATATCGAATCCAAACGCGAATGGATTCGTCATCTCAGATGTCGACAAAGCCCCTTTTGTTCGCATTTTCCACAATGAATATAACTTAATGAATTTTTTTTTTACCAATTTTCCAGCCCCAACAACGTACCATCGCGTTTATTGCCAATTTTTTGACACTCTATAAGTCTCTTAGAATTTATTGTTTCAGGAATATTGCAAGCACTGTAAATTGCAAATTTTTAACAAAGAGGTTAGTTTGTGCATCTAATTAAATAATAGAAGGCAACTAAAACATTTTAAATATTGCGCCTTTTAATAAAGATACTTACGAATGGTTAATGCAGTTTCCTGATGTTTAAGCTCTTCATTTCCTTTGCAAGTTGTTTCGGGGCTGACCTGGTCATTTAAATCATCTGAAACGTAGCTTATTTCCTCTTCTTCTTTCATAATAATAAAGGGATTTGAATCAAAATATTTACTTTGGTTCTCTGCAAGTTCGACAGCATTATTTACATAGGTATCACCTCGGATATCACTAATTTCCACTTGGACTCTTTCAGGTAATTCTTGCGTCTCGCTGTTGTTTCGCAGACTTGCTGTTGCCTTTTCCGACTCAACAATTTGTGTTTTTAAATCATAGGCTATTTTAAGTGAGCCTATGCAAACGCTGCATATTACTTGAGAATAAGCTTTCGATTTGTTTAACTGAAACAATTTACCTAAATGTACAGGCGAAGGTTTTTTTGGTAATGTTAAAACTTACTTTTTCTGCAAGAACATATTCTAAGGCGTTAAAAATTGAGATAGCATTATTCGGGCCCAATTCCTCATCTAACGATAACACTTGGTCACTTTTGGTTAGACATATTCTGCAAAGGCTTTTGGCTTGGAGCATTTCTTGACAGATAGTTCCCTGCCTACAGGTTTTACTACTTATTTTTAACGAATCGTTTAATCTTTCTTCGTCAGTTAACATTTTGCATTCATTTTACAAAGTATTTCTTATGAGAACGGAGAACCACTATTTAAACGGCCATATGTTATAAAGCTGGGTTTACGAGAAATACGACTAAAAGTAGTTCAAATGATTCACGAAGTTTTTCACTGACGTATGACCCCAACCCCAATTTACGAATGGACATTTCATTTCAAATGTGCACAACTTTTATTCCTCCTTATTAGTTTTCTTTTGATACCGTTACATTTAACATGTCCAATATTAAACAAGCACAAATTCAAGAAATAGACAAAGTACTTAACGATGCCAGTCTGCCAGACCATTAAAAGAACGACTTCGAGCCCTGGTTACCTTAAGAAACCTTGGCGGCCCATCCGCTATCTAGTACATAAAGCAATGTTAAAACACGAACATGGCTTACTGCTTGGGGCAAATGCAAGACAAAACGGCTATAAGTGTGCTGGTACAAGTTTTAGAGGATGCTAACCAAGAACCAATGGTCAGGCATGAAGCAGATCCTGTGATCCGTTACCAAAGAAAACCCTTATAAATTAAAAAAAAAAAAAATTATAATAGCTTTGTTTGCAGTAGCACAGTATCGCGAATTCGGACTGTCTGCAGGTGTAAAAATCCTGCGCAGCGGCAGAACTTCATTGTTTTGATGTGCGCAGTGCGCAACCTGTTGACAGTTTGGCATATACAGGGTGGGGCACTTAGAATGGAACCCACCCTTAACTTTTTTATTCTTTTTCATAGAAAATGTTTAAAAATGGCGTAAGCTCCGCGTTAAATTAAAATTTTTAAATATTCAATTAAATTTCATGTAACCCCAAAACTATACAGGGTGTGGCATAAAACATACTTTTTTTAAATTTTTTAAACACCCTATATATTTTTGGATATTTTTAAACGACTTTTTATGCTGATTCCAAAAATATATATATGTAATATATTTAGTTCAAAAATGGCTAAGTTATAATCGATCAAAATCTTCAAAAGAGAGCCTAAAAATCCATTGTAAAAAAAATATTTTTATTTTTTTTTTACAAAACAGTAATTTTATCGTTTGTATAATAAAATATTGACATTTAATGTAATTCTTGCTAAAATAATGATTATTAAGATTACAAGTAATCACTCAGGGGGGTAATTTTAGACGCCCTTTTCAAGATTTTTAATCGTCAATAACTTTTTTAAACCAAATATATTACTCATATATATGTATTTTTGGAATCAGCATTAAAAGTTCTTCAAAAATATCCAAAAATATATAGGGTGTTCCATTTAAAAAAAGTATGTTTTATGTCACACCTTGTATAGTTTTAGGGTTACATGAAATTTAATTAAATATTTAAAAATTTTAATTTAAAACGAAGCTAATGCCGTTTTTAAAAATTTTCTACGAAAGAAAATAAAAAAGTTAAGGGGGGGTTTCATTGTAAGTGCCCCAACATGTACATAAGTACATACAAACAGAGCTATTAATTTAACAAAAAACCCCATTATGAAGAAAATATGTAAGGTAAGTATTACTGCCCCTCACCAAAGTGACCCGGGTTCGAACCCGGTGATCCAAAAATGAAAAAAGTCTGCTGGTAACATTTACTGGTGGGATAAATGTTTCTAGTGATACCTTCGCTCGGAAGACGAAGTAAAAGATGCGGTCCCGTGTGCTCATGTGCACGTAAAAGAGCTCTACCCATCTTTGAGAGAGGAAGGGATACGACAAAATTTCTCGGTTGGAGGTAGTCTCACTCAGAGCATCGGTATTAAGCCATAGTTGCAGAAACAGACCGATGTAAAATAAATTAATAAAAAAAAAAAGAAAATATGTGTTTAATTCACTTTACCTTTATTTTTACATACTGCTAAAACACATCTTAGTTCTAAATTTTCTAAAACATTTAAGCATGATTACTTATTTCCAAAAGGTAGTAACGATTAACAAGATTATTATTAGTACAGTCAATCCGTATGTGGACATCGACAAAATTCCTGGTAGGGCCGCCTTTTTTGTATGATGTAACTGAATGTCCAAAGAGTAAAACCCCAAATTGGCGTATATCTACCTATTGCAGAAACGAAGTTATAGCCCCCCAAAGGGCCCCCTTTAATTCATTACAGTGGAACTGCACCAAATTTTGGAAATAAATGTCAAACGAGGTTTTAAAAAGATTTTTATAAAAAAAAAATCTCTAAAAAAATTCCTTCACCCCCTGAATAGCCCCCAAAGAGTAATAACCAACCACGTTGGATTTACACCAAATTTTGCAGATAGATGTAAAATGAGATGCTAAAAAATATTTATTAATAACTTTTTTTGAAAAAAAAAATTATATGCCCCCCTTAAAAGGTCCCTTCGTTTATGGGACGAAGGAATTATTTAAAAAAAAAAAGTTATAAGGAAATATTTTTAAGCATCTTACTTTGCATCGATCTGCAAAATTTGGTGAAACCAACGTGATTGGTTATTACTCTTTGGGGGCTATTTAGAGGGTGAGGGAATTTTTTTAGAAATTTTTATTTTATAAAAATCTTTGTAAAACTTTATTTGACATCTATTTGCAAAATTTGGTGCAGTTCTACCGTGATGAATTAAAGGGGGCCCTTTGGGGGGCCATAACTCCGTTTTTGCAATAGGTATACGCCAATTTGGGGTTTTACTCTTTGGACATCCAGTTACATCATATAAAAAAGGCGGCCCTACCAGGAATTTTGTCGATGTACCCTCATTATTTAGGACAGATTGACTACTACAGTCAATCTGTCTCTCTTCGCAGACAAAGTCGAAGAGTATATTAAATTTTGTCGGATTTTTTTTTTTTAATCAATAATATTTATTCTAAAGCAAAAATGTTTACAGATTCGATCGTTTTATTACTTTTTAAGACTTATTTTTTGTCCGTCTCTAACAAAACTTGTTATCCCGATAACTGAAGATCGGCTTAATGAATTGACTTGAAATTTGGTACAAAAATCAACCTCGTTTAAGGGAAGAACCCTATTATTTAAAAAAAAAATCAAATAAAAAATAGAGGGTAGAAATCAACCCCATCAGAAAGTGAAAAAATGTCAGTCGATATGAGTAAGCTGCAAGTTGCTGCATGCTAGAGCTATTTTAGCCAGTTTTCAAACTCATGATTCTTGGAAAGGAGTCTCCTTACCCCAATTTTTTTTAGAGAAATGAATGTGGATTTTTTTAATAACATAAAAGATGCATTTTATTAATTTTAATCATCTACTACGAAGAACATCAAGTACCTATCATATATGTAGAATGTGTAACAATTATAGGTATAACAATAAAAAATAGTCATAAAAAAGAGATCTATCTGCGAAGTGTAACTCCTTAAATAATCTAACCTACTCATTGATCTGAGCCGCACTTGTTTAAAAATAAAATAAATGTCTTGCCTACCTTTTACACTGCAGTATTATAATGTAAGTGAAGCTTTCGCAGAATGTTTTAACATAATGTGTTTCTTAAGATTAGTTGCAGTAGTACATTTAACATCACAATTCTGACAAGCATGCGGCTTCTTCCCAGTATGTGTTAACATATGTCTCTTAAGATGACTTTTTCGGTTACATTTATAATCACAATACTGGCAAGCATGCGGCTTCTCCCCAGTATGTGTTAGCATGTGTCTCTTAAGTTGACTTTTTCGGTTACATTTATAATCACAATACTGGCAAGCATGTGGTTTCTCCCCAGTATGTGTCATAATATGTGTTTTAAGATCACTTGTAGTAGTACATTTATAATCACAATACTGGCAAGCATGTGGCTTCTCCCCAGTATGGGTTAACATATGTTTATGAAGATGACTTGCTTGTGTACATTTATAATCACAATACTGGCAAGCATGCGGCTTTTCTCCAGTATGTGTTAACATATGTACCTTAAGATTACTTGTAGTATTACATTTAAAATCACAATACTGGCAAGCATGCGGCTTCTTCCCAGTATGTGTTAACATATGTCTCTTAAGATCACATGTTCGGTTACATCTATAATCACAGTACTGGCATGCATGCGGCTTTTCTCCAGTATGTGTTAACATATGTATCTTAAGTTGACTTCTAGTAATACATTTATAATCACAATGCTGGCAAGCATGTGGCTTTTCCCCAGTATGTGTTAACATGTGTCTCTTAAGATCATTTTTTTGTAAACATCTATAATCACAATACTGGCATGCATGCGGCTTTTCTCCAGTATGTGTTAACATATGTACCTTAAGATTACTTGTAGTATTACATTTATAATCACAATACTGGCAAGCATGCGGCTTCTCTCTAGTATGTGTTAACATATGTATCTTAAGATGACTTGTAGTATTACATTTAAAATCACAATACTGGCAAGCATGCGGCTTTTCACCAGTATGTGTTAACATATGTCTCTTAAGATCATTTTTTTGTAAACATCTATAATTACAGTACTGGCATGCATGCCGGTTCTCTGTAACATGTGTTAGCATATGTCTCTTAAGATTAGTTGGAGTATTACATGTAAAATCACAGTTCTGGCAAGAATGCGGCTTCACCCCACTATGCGTGAACATATGTCGCTTAAGAGTACAGGCATCTCTACATTTATAACTACAATAGGTGCAAGACTGTGGTTTCTTTCCAGAATGAGTAAACATGTGTCTCTTCAGAGCAGTTGCATACCTAGTTTTATAGTGACACGACTTGCAAGAATATGCCGTATGTTTTAACATGTGTCGCTTTAAACACAACGCATCGGTTGTTCTATAAGAACAGTGCTGGCAACAGCTAAACTTTAGTCCAGTATGATTTTTATTCTTTTCCTGATCTTTTATATGCTTTATTAAACTGTATTTGGAACTAAAACTTTTTAAACACTTGGCACAAATAAATTCTGCTGGTTTTTCGTCACACAGATCGGTATTAAGAGTTTTATTGTTATCGGTATCGGACTTTGCAGGCTCAGGTATGGCATCAGTTGCATTGACATATTCTAACTTATCTGATACTTTGAATATCTTGGGTTCGTGCTCTGCCCCTGAGACATTCAAGCAGCCCCCGTTGCCGTGCGTGTGTTGCATGTACTCCTCTACACTAAACATACCTTTGCAGTTATGACACTTTTTAATGGATAATAAAACCGTTACATGTTTTACTAGTGGAAGATGGCATTCTTCAGGTTCCACTTTAAGTTGGCTCAAGTCGCAATCTTCAAATTCCATTTTAATATCATCGCACCAAGTAGAAGCATTATCGAGTTCTTCTGAAAATAAAATAAGTTTACAGTATAACTAAAGATTGTCCAAATATTGGCGCATAAACGCGAAGGTTCGTTATTAGAGAATGTCTATTGCCTAGGGATGCCTAAAAAAATGTCAAAAAAATTCATCTCATATACCCTCGGAGACATAAGGTTCCAAAGTGCGAAACTAAACGTTCATAACTTGAAGATAATAATATTAACGAAAAAAAAAACGGTTTAATACAAAGCTACAGTCTATATTATGCCATTTGTTTATCTTTTAAATGATCGAATTACATAACATTATAATGAATTTAAATTTACAAAATTTTCATAAAATGAAGCTGACAACAATGTCAATAAAATCTAATGCAAAAGTGTATGATCAAGACTCATAGATGGGATTTTTAGATATATTTCTCTATTCTGTGTTGCCGAATTTATGCAACTTTGGGGGCTTTCTCGACATCTGAGATGACGGATCCATTCGCGTTTGGATTCGATATCGGCCATTCATAACGTCTCCGTGAGTCACGGAGAAATCACGGAATCGGTTTGATTGGCCGATATCGAATCCAAACGCGAATGGATTCGTCATCTCAGATGTCGAGAAAGCCCCTTTTGTTCGCATTTCCACAATGAATATAACTTAATGAATTTTTTTTTTTACCAATTTTCCAGAAATTCCTAGGTATGCCCCAACAACGTACCATCGCGTTTATTGCCAATTTTTTGACACCCTATAAGTCTCTTAGAATTTATTGTTTCAGGAATATTGCAAGCACTGTAAATTTTTAACAAAGAGGTTAGTTTGTGCATCTAATTAAATAATAGAAGGCAACTAAAACATTTTAAATATTGCGCCTTTTAATAAAGATACTTACGAATGGTTAATGCAGTTTCCTGATGTTTAAGCTCTTCATTTCCTTTGCAAGTTGTTTCGGGGCTGACCTGGTCATTTAAATCATCTGAAACGTAGCTTATTTCCTCTTCTTCTTTCATAATAATAAAGGGATTTGAATCAAAATATTTTCTTTGGTTCTCTGCAAGTTCGACAGCATTATTTACATAGGTATCACCTCGGATATCACTAATTTCCACTTGGACTCTTTCAGGTAATTCTTGCGTCTCGCTGTTGTTTAGCAGACTTGCTGTTGCCTTTTCCGACTCAACAATTTGTGTTTTTAAATCATAGGCTATTTTAAGTGAGCCTATGCAAACGCTGCATATTACTTGAGAATAAGCTTTCGATTTGTTTAACTGAAACAATTTACCTAAATGTACAGGCGAAGGTTTTTTTGGTAATGTTGAAACTTACTTTTTCTGCAAGAACATATTCTAAGGCGTTAAAAATTGAGATAGCATTATTCGGGCCCGGCTTCGACCTATGTCGGTGCCTGGCAGTGCGTTCCAATTCCTCATCTAACGATAACACTTGGTCACTTTTAGTTAGACATATTCTGCAAAGGTTTTTTGTTCGGAGCATTTCTTGACAGATAGTTCCCTGCCTGCAGGTTTTACTACTTATTTTTAACGAATCGTTTAATCTTTCTTCGTCAGTTAACATTTTGCATTCTTTTTACAAAGTATTTCTTATGAGAACGGAGAACCACTATTTAAACGGCCATATGTTATAAAGCTGGGTTTACGAGAAATACGACTAAAAGTAGTTCAAATGATTCACGAAGTTTTTCACTGACGTATGACCCCAACCCCAATTTTGCGAATGGACATTTCATTTCAAATGTGCACAACTTTTATTCCTCCTTTTTAGTTTTCTTTTGATACCGTTACATTTAACATGTCCAATATTAAACAAGCACAAATTCAAGAAATAGACAAAGTACTTAACGATGCCAGTCTGCCAGACCATTAAAAGAACGACTTCGAGCCCTGGTTACCTTAAGAAACCTTGGCGGCCCATCCGCTATCTAGTACATAAAGCAATGTAAAAACACGAACATGGCTTACTGCTTGGGGCAAATGCAAGACAAACGGCTATAAGTGTGCTAGTACAAGTTTTAGAGGATGCTAACCAAGAACCAATGGTCAGGCATGAAGCAGATCCTGTGATCCGTTACCAAAGAAAACCCTTATAAATTAAAAAAAAAAAATTATAATAGCTTTGTTTGCAGTAGCACAGTATCGCGGATTCGGACTGTCTGCAGGTGTAAAAATCCTGCGCAGCGGCAGAACTTCATTGTTTTGATGTGCGCAGTGCGCAACCTGTTGACAGTTTGGCATATACAGGGTGGGGCACTTAGAATGGAACCCACCCTTAACTTTTTTATTCTTTTTCATAGAAAATGTTTAAAAATGGCGTTAGCTCCGTGTTAAATTAAAATTTTTAAATATTCAATTAAATTTCATGTAACCCCAAAACTATACAGGGTGTGGCATAAAACATACTTTTTCTGAACACCCTATATATTTTTGGATATTTTTAAAAAAAAATTTATGCTGATTCCAAAAATATATATATATGTAATATATTTAGTTCAAAAATGGCTAAGTTATAATCGATCAAAATCTTCAAAAGAGAGCCTAAAAATCCATTGAAAAAAAATTATTTTTATTTTTTTTTTACAAAACAGTAATTTTATCGTTTGTATAATAAAATATTGACATTTAATGTAATTCTTGCTAAAATAATGATTATTAAGATTACTAGTAATCACACAGGGGGGTAATTTTAGACGCCCTTTTCAAGAGTTTGATCGTCAATAACTTAGCCATTTTTAAACCAAATATATTACTCATATATATTTTTGGAATCAGCATTAAAAGTTCTTCAAAAATATCCAAAAATATATAGGGTGTTCCATTTAAAAAAAGTATGTTTTATGTCACACCTTGTATAGTTTTAGGGTTACATGAAATTTAATTAAATATTTAAAAATTTTAATTTAAAACGAAGCTAATGCCGTTTTTAAAAATTTTCTACGAAAGAAAATAAAAAAGTTAAGGGGCGGTTCCATTCTAAGTGCCCCACCCTGTACATAAGTACATACAAACAGAGCTATTAAGTTAACAAGAAACCCCATTATGAAGAAAATATGTGTTTAATTCACTTTACCTTTATTTTTACATACTGCTAAAACACATTTAGTTCTAAATTTTCTAAAACATTTAAGCATTATACTTATTTCCAAAAGATAGTAACGACTAAAGATCCTTAATAAAAAGATACGCCGATACTAGGCAGCTTTTGATTGGTTGGCATCTTTTGCCCACTTTACAGTATGGCCAAAAACTAACATTTTGTCAATTTTATTTTGGTTTTTAATGCCACAATATCAAAAATCTATTTTTAACCACAGATAATAAAACTTTTTAAATTTTAGACCCTCCTGTGAAATGGGCAAAAAGTCATAGAATAAACTAATGTTAAACAATGGTTAAACCAAATAGGAGTTAACTTGATAAATAGTTAAACAATGCATATCATAGAATAACATCGTATTGGCGCTACTTTGTTTTAAAGGTACTTTAGTAACGACTAACGATTAACAAGATTAATGATTATTATACTCTTCGCAGACAAAATCGAAGAGCATATTAAATTTGGTCAGACCTTTTTTTAAAATCGATTATATTCATCCTAAAGCAAAAATGTTTGCAGATTCGATCGTTTTATTACTTTTTAAGACTTATTTTTTGTCCGTCTCTACTCTCTAACAAAACTTGTTATCCCGATAACTGAAGATCGGCTTAATGAATTGACTTGAAATTTGGTACAAAATCAACCTTGTTTAAGGGAAGAACCCTATTATAAATAAAAATCAAATAAAAAATAGAGGGTAGAAACCAACCCCATCAGAAAGTAAAAAAATGTAAGTCGATATTAGTAAGCTGCAAGCTGCTGCATGCTAGAGCTATTTTAGCCAGTTTTCAAACTCATGATTCTTGGAAAGGAGTCTCCTTACCGCAATTTTTTTTAGAGAATGAATGTAGATTTTTTTAATAAAATAAAAGATGCATTTTATTAATTTTAATCATCTACTACGAAGAACATCAAGTACCTATCATATAGAATGTGTAACAATTATAGGTATAACAATAAAAAATAGTCATAAAAAAGAGATCTATCTGCGAAGTGTAACTCCTTAAATAATCTAACCTACTCATTGATCTGAGCCGCACTTGTTTAAAAATAAAATAAATGTCTTGCCTACCTTTTACACTGCAGTATTATAATGTAAGTGAAGCTTTCGCAGAATGTTTTAACATAATGTGTTTCTTAAGATTAGTTGCAGTAGTACATTTAACATCACAATTCTGACAAGCATGCGGCTTCTTCCCAGTATGTGTTAACATATGTCTCTTAAGATGACTTTTTCGGTTACATTTATAATCACAATACTGGCAAGCATGCGGCTTGTCACTAGTATGTGTTAACATATGTCTCTTAAGATCACATGTTCGGTTACATCTATAATCACAATACTGGCAAGCATGCGGCTTTTCCCCAGTATGTGTTAACATATGATTATTAAGATTACTTGTAGTAGTACATTTATAATCACAGTACTGACAAGCATGCGGCTTCTCCCCAGTATGTGTTAACATATGTATTTTAAGATGACTTCTAGTAATACATCTATAATCACAATACTGGCAAGCATGTGGCTTCTCCCCAGTATGTGTTAACATATGTTTATTAAGATGACTTGTTTGTGTACATTTATAATCACAATACTGGCAAGCATGCGACTTTTCCCCAGTATGTGTTAACATATGTATATTAAGATGACTTCTAGCGATACATTTAAAATCACAATACTGGCAAGCATGCGGCTTCTCTCCAGTATGTGTTAGCATATGTATCTTAAGATTACTTTTTCGGTTACATTTATAATTACAATACTGGCAAGCATGTGGTTTCTTTCCAGAATGAGTAAACATGTTGTTGTATATTTAGCGTTTCTTAATATAAGTTGCAACTTGCCGTCTGACGTGTGAGCAAACACTCCTTGTGCTATGTTATTGACAAGTGGCGCCTCTTCCGGGCACGGGCAGTTCGCTCTTGACAGATAGACGGGCTCAACGTAGTTTTGTACTAAAACCTATATTTTTTAATTAAATACTCAATTAATAAACACAGTAGTTTTATTAAGTTGGATATTAAACATGGTGTCAGGTGTTTAGACAAATTCTACAGTTTTAGACGTGCACTTTAAGTGAAGAAAACATTTTTAGTTGTGTTTGCGAGTGCTTGCAACAAAGATGGAGTTCTTTAAGCCGCCAGCTCCGTTGGACGAGCTGACAAACAGTGTTTCGTGGCTCAGATGGAGGCAAAAGTTTCTGCTGTATTTAAAGGCCGCAGAAAAAGAACAATGTGATGACGAATTAAAAGTAGCCATGCTACTTACGGCGATAGGTGACTCGGGAATTGACATTTTCAACACTTTCAAGGAGGACGAAAAAATGAAGCTTAAAGATGTCCTGAAAGCTTTTGATAACTTCTTTATTCCGAAAAAGAATGTAACCATGGAAACGTTTAAGTTTAATAAACTTGAACAAGGCGAACGACCCATAGACAACTACCTAAAAGAACTTAAAAAGCAAGCTTCTTTATGTGATTTTGTTTGCGAGTGTAAAAAATCTTATGAAAACCGCATGCTTAGAGATAGGTTGATACTAGGCCTGCAAGATAAAGATATCCAACAAAGGCTTCTTAGAGACAATGAGATATCTGTTGATAAAATTATGGACTTCGTCAAATCAATCGAACTGAGCAAGAACTATGTTAAAGTTTTGGACGGTGGTGAATCAGAGTCCATTGACTACATAGCCAGAAAACCAAGTGCAAAAATAAAGTGTTATAATTGCAATTATGAACATTTTCCCGACAAATGTCCAGCATCCACTAAAACTTGCAAATTGTGTAACCAGAGGGGACACTTCGCAGCCAGCTGTCGAAAAGAACAAGGGCCTAAACAAGAAGAAAAAAAGGCACACTCAATTCAGCAAAATGAAGTTCCTGATGAAAATAACTTGGAGAATATAAATACTGATAGTTTCGAAAGTTTTAAAAATGATAAACCATTGTGCACGTCCGAACCTGAAATGCTCTACATCGGTGAAATCAAACAAAATGCATCCAAGTGGTATGAAACTATTAATGTTGGAGGAGTCAATATGAACTTTAAAATTGATACTGGCGCAGAGGTTAGTGTGATTCCAGCTGACTCTTTTCAAAGTCTGCCTGATGATGTCCAGCGAAATCTTCGCCCGAGTAAAGTTAACTTGGTTTCGTTTGGAGATTTTATTTCTAAACCAAAAGGAGAGGTAATTTTAAAGACTGTATTTAATAATTTTGTTTATAATGTAAGATATGTCGTTGTACCATTTAAAGCTGAACCTCTCTTTAGTTTTAAAGATTGCAGAAATTTTAAAATAATTAATGAACTTGTTACTAATGTTATTTCGTTTAAAACTAAAAAAGAAGTTAATGACAGTTTTTCGACAATTTTTAACGGTCTTGGTAGGATTCCCGGGACTTGTAGTATAAAATTGAAACACGATGCTGAACCAGTAATTCAGTGTCACAGAAGGGTTCCCCTAGCTTTGCATGATGAACTAAAAAAAACACTGGATGAGCTTGAAAAATTAAAGATTATTGACAAAGTGGACTATCCTACAAATTGGGTGAACAGTCTTCTCTTAGTGGAAAAACCTAATAAAAAATTACGAATTTGTTTGGATCCCAAGCCTCTTAATAAATTCATTCTTAGGGAACACTATCAAATTCCCAAAATATACTAAATAAATTAGTAGGAAACTCAGTTTTTTCGGTTCTCGATATGAAAGACGGTTTTTGGCAGCTTCAACTCGATGAAGAAAGCTCAAAACTTTGCACGTTTAACACACCATTTGGCCGCTATAAGTTTAACCGTTTACCTTTTGGCGTATCTAACGCCCCGGAAATTTTTCAAAAGCGAAATAATGAAATTTTTGGTGACATACAAGGTGTCGAAATATATTTTGACGATTTAATAATAGCCGGAAAATCTGACTCTGATCATGATCGCATTTTAAAATTAGTTTTAGAAAGAGCACTGGAACAGGGCATTAAGTTTAATTTCAACAAATTTCAGTTTAAAATGCCAGAGGTAGCATTTTTAGGGCACGTTGTCTCAAAAAATGACATAAAACCCAACCAAAAAAACATTGACGCTGTAAATGCTATAAAACCTCCTAATAATAAAAAGGATTTATTAAGGATTTTAGGTTTGTTTAAATTCTTTTCAAAATTCATTCCAAATCTCTCGAGTATGACCTGCAACATGCGTAATTTAACAAAAAACAATGTCGACTTTATTTGGACCGAAAAAGAACAACATGAACTGGAGTTGTTAAAAGTTATCATTACACGGCCACCGGTACTTAAAATGTTTGATCCTAAAAAAGAAACTGTCATACAATGTGATGCATCCAGTCAAGGTCAGGGTTGCTGTCTAATACAAGATGGTGCTGCAGTAGCTTACGCGTCACGTTCACTTAATAATGCTGAAATTAAATATGCCCAAATCGAAAAAGAACTTAATGCCATTGTTTTTTCATTTGAAAAATTCCATACTTATGTTTATGGAAGAAAAGTTATTGTTCATACAGACCACAGCCCCCTTGTGTCGATATTTAAAAAAGATATTAATAAAGTGTCAATTCGACTTCAACGAATGCTGTTGAAACTCTTGAAGTATGACTTAGAAGTAGTTTATTTGCCTGGCAAAAATATGCTTGTCGCAGATGCGCTTTCGCGATCATTTATTGAGGTAAATACCCCGGAGGATCCGGAAATGAGCTACATTGTTCATAGCCTTGCAATAAATGCTCCTATATCTGAAAAGAAAAAACTTGAATTTAAAACCGCAATTGACAATGATAAAATTCTTTCTAAAATTGCAGAATTCTGTATGCTGGGCTGGCCAAAAAGCGACAAAAAATTAAATTCTGATTTAAAGCATTTTTTTAGACTAAAAGATGACATTTTTTACTCAGATAACATGCTTTTCTTAAACAATAGAATTATAATTCCAAAAACCTTACAAAAGGAAATGCTTGAGCTTATTCATTCATCTCATCTTGGCATAGTTAAATCCAAATTGCGCGCTAGACAAGTTTTATATTGGCAGAATATGTCAAAAGATATTGAGCACTTTATAAACAATTGTGAACCTTGCCAGTTGAACCAAAAATCAAATCAAAAGGAAACCCTTGTGTCACATCCAATACCTATAAGACCGTGGCAGAACTTAAGTTCTGATTTTTTCGAATTTAATCAAAAAAATTACTTGTTAATTGTTGATTCATATTCACAGTGGATTGAGGTTAAAAGAACTAATTTAAAAACTGCAGATACTGTAATTGAATTCTGTAAAGAAATATTTGGCCGTCTAGGAATACCTGAAATATTTTTTTCCGACAATGTGCCGTATAATAGCCAGAAATTTAAAGATTTTGCTGATGATTGGAATTTTAAATTGTTTTTTTCCAGTCCTCATCACCATCAGTCTAACGGCCTAGCCGAAAAATCTGTAGGTATTGTGAAGAATTATCTCAAAAAAGTTGGTTCCGACAAAGACTTACCTTTATTTTTACTTGAATATAGAAACACGCCACTGTCAAGCATGGGCTATTCACCTGCTCAATTGTTGCTTAACAGAATATTAAAAACAAAAGTTCCTACCACTACAGAGAACTTAAAACCCAAATTGCTGGATAGTGAATTAATTAATAAAAAAATTGAAAGTAAAAATAAATCGCAAAAAGAATGGTATGACCAAACAGCTAAAGATTTGCCTAAACTGTCTATAAACGATAAAATACTTTTTCAAAAAGGGGGTAAATGGGAAAAAGGTTATATTGTTGATTATTCAAATGATAGGTCGTATTTAGTAAAGGACCTTAAAGGAAACTCATATAGGAGAAATAGACGTTTTATTAATAAGACCAACCTACCCTTTGAAACTCGAATTCCCAATCTTGAGATTATTTATGAAATTGAATATCTTTTTAATGAAGTAGACTCAAAACCAACAAGCGATGGTTCAGTTTTAAATGACTTACCAGATTTGCCCACATCGGAATCAGATGATGATTCTGTTATTCATGATCCTGACTTAGTAATTAATCAAAATAATGGCTCAGTTTTAAATGACTTGCCAGATTTGCCCACATCGGAATCAGATGATGATTCTGTTATTCATGATGCTGACTTAGGTATTAATCAAAATATAAATCTTTCAGAATTAAATGATACCAATGAGAGTCAAGATTTCGTATCTGCTAATGAAAACGAAAACAACAATAAATTACCCAATAAAAGAATACGTAAAAAACCATCGTATCTTCGCGATTACCAGCTTAGCGTGACATCATCTGATTCAGATTAAGTAAGGTTTCTTGTTTTACTTATTTAGCCACATAAGTTAGTTAATTGGTTAAAATTATTAATAAGATTTGTAGTTTCTTAAAAAGAGAGCGTGTTGTATATTTAGCGTTTCTTAATATAAGTTGCAACTTGCCGTCTGACGTGTGAGCAAACACTCCTTGTGCTATGTTATTGACAAGTGGCGCCTCTTCCGGGCACGGGCAGTTCGCTCTTGACAGATAGACGGGCTCAACGTAGTTTTGTACTAAAACCTATATTTTTTAATTAAATACTCAATTAATAAACACAGTAGTTTTATTAAGTTGGATATTAAACACATGTGTCTCTTCAGAGCAGTTGCATACCTAGTTTTATAATGACACGACTTGCAAGCATAAGCCGTATGTTTTAACATGTGTCGCTTTAAACACAACGCATCGGTTGTTCTATAAGAACAGTGTTGACAATAGCAAAACTTTAGTTCAGTATGATTTTTATTCTTTTCCTGATCTTTAATATGCTTTATTAAATTGCATTTGGAAGTAAAACTTTTCAAACACTTGGCACAAATAAATTCTGCTGGTTTTTCGTCACACAGATCGGTTCTAAGAGTTTTATTGTTATCGGTATCGGACTTTGCAGGCTCAGGTATGGCATCAGTTGCATTGACATATTCTAACTTATCTGATACTTTGAATATCTTGGGTTCGTGCTCTGCCCCTGAGACATTCAAGCAGCCCCCGTTGCCGTGCGTGTG
Source organism: Cartodere bifasciata (assembly GCA_963920755.1). Taxonomy (NCBI): domain Eukaryota; kingdom Metazoa; phylum Arthropoda; class Insecta; order Coleoptera; family Latridiidae; genus Cartodere; species Cartodere bifasciata. The sequence continues at coordinate 3,371,376 of OY987198.1, forward strand.
TTGCATGTACTCCTCTACACTAAACATACCTTTGCAGTTATGACACAACATTTTAGTGGATAATAAAACCGTTACATGTTTTACTAGTGGAAGATGGTATTCTTCAGGTTCCAATTTAAGTTGGCTCAAGTCGCAATCTTCAAATTCCATTTTAATATCATCGCACCAAGTAGAAGCATTATCGAGTTCTTCTGAAAATAAATGAGTTTGCAGTACAACTAAAGATTGTCCAAATATTGGCGCATAAACGCGAAGGTACGTTATTAGAGAATGTCTATTGTCTAGGGATCCCTAAAAAAATGTCAAAAAAATTCATCTCATATACCCTCGGAGATATAAGGTTCCAAAGTGCGAAACTTTGAACGCTCATAACTTGAAGATAATAATATTAACGAAAAAAAAAAAAAAAACGGTTTAATACAAAGCTACAGTCTATATTATGCCATTTGTTTATCTTTTAAACGATCGAATTACATAACATTATAATGAATTTAAATTTACAAAATTTTCATAAAATGAAGCTGACAACAATGTCAATAAAATCTAATGCAAAAGTGTATGATCAAGACTCATAGATGGGATTTTTAGATATCTGTGTTGGGGAGGCAGAACGGGATAAGTATATTTTACATTTAAAAAAATGTGTTTTTTGGACACCGAATTTTAATAAAAACATTTAGATATTTACAAACTGGATCAGCCATATACGTACTGTGGAATCTATTTTTTTATGTAGCTTCTCATTACTGCATTAATATTGTTTAATATTTGTGAGAAAACCATTTTTAGAGTTACATGCGCAAATGACATTTCTATACTTATCCCCTTTTGCCTCCCTACCACAGATATATTTCTCTATTCTGTGTTGCCGAATTTATGCAACTTTGGGGGCTTTTTCGACATCTGAGATGACGAATCCATTCGCGTTTGGATTCGATATCGGCCATTCATAACGTCTCCGTGAGTCACGGAGAAATCACGGAATCGGTTTGATTGGCCGATATCGAATCCAAACGCGAATGGATTCGTCATCTCAGATGTCGACAAAGCCCCTTTTGTTCGCATTTTCCACAATGAATATAACTTAATGAATTTTTTTTTTACCAATTTTCCAGCCCCAACAACGTACCATCGCGTTTATTGCCAATTTTTTGACACTCTATAAGTCTCTTAGAATTTATTGTTTCAGGAATATTGCAAGCACTGTAAATTGCAAATTTTTAACAAAGAGGTTAGTTTGTGCATCTAATTAAATAATAGAAGGCAACTAAAACATTTTAAATATTGCGCCTTTTAATAAAGATACTTACGAATGGTTAATGCAGTTTCCTGATGTTTAAGCTCTTCATTTCCTTTGCAAGTTGTTTCGGGGCTGACCTGGTCATTTAAATCATCTGAAACGTAGCTTATTTCCTCTTCTTCTTTCATAATAATAAAGGGATTTGAATCAAAATATTTACTTTGGTTCTCTGCAAGTTCGACAGCATTATTTACATAGGTATCACCTCGGATATCACTAATTTCCACTTGGACTCTTTCAGGTAATTCTTGCGTCTCGCTGTTGTTTCGCAGACTTGCTGTTGCCTTTTCCGACTCAACAATTTGTGTTTTTAAATCATAGGCTATTTTAAGTGAGCCTATGCAAACGCTGCATATTACTTGAGAATAAGCTTTCGATTTGTTTAACTGAAACAATTTACCTAAATGTACAGGCGAAGGTTTTTTTGGTAATGTTAAAACTTACTTTTTCTGCAAGAACATATTCTAAGGCGTTAAAAATTGAGATAGCATTATTCGGGCCCAATTCCTCATCTAACGATAACACTTGGTCACTTTTGGTTAGACATATTCTGCAAAGGCTTTTGGCTTGGAGCATTTCTTGACAGATAGTTCCCTGCCTACAGGTTTTACTACTTATTTTTAACGAATCGTTTAATCTTTCTTCGTCAGTTAACATTTTGCATTCTTTTTACAAAGTATTTCTTATGAGAACGGAGAACCACTATTTAAACGGCCATATGTTATAAAGCTGGGTTTACGAGAAATACGACTAAAAGTAGTTCAAATGATTCACGAAGTTTTTCACTGACGTATGACCCCAACCCCAATTTACGAATGGACATTTCATTTCAAATGTGCACAACTTTTATTCCTCCTTATTAGTTTTCTTTTGATACCGTTACATTTAACATGTCCAATATTAAACAAGCACAAATTCAAGAAATAGACAAAGTACTTAACGATGCCAGTCTGCCAGACCATTAAAAGAACGACTTCGAGCCCTGGTTACCTTAAGAAACCTTGGCGGCCCATCCGCTATCTAGTACATAAAGCAATGTTAAAACACGAACATGGCTTACTGCTTGGGGCAAATGCAAGACAAAACGGCTATAAGTGTGCTGGTACAAGTTTTAGAGGATGCTAACCAAGAACCAATGGTCAGGCATGAAGCAGATCCTGTGATCCGTAACCAAAGAAAACCCTTATAAATTAAAAAAAAAAAAAATTATAATAGCTTTGTTTGCAGTAGCACAGTATCGCAAATTCGGACTGTGCAGGTGTAAAAATCCTGCGCAGCGGCAGAACTTCATTGTTTTGATGTGCGCAGTGCGCAACCTGTTGACAGTTTGGCATATACAGGGTGGGGCACTTAGAATGGAACCCACCCTTAACTTTTTTATTCTTTTTCATAGAAAATGTTTAAAAATGGCGTAAGCTCCGCGTTAAATTAAAATTTTTAAATATTCAAATAAATTTCATGTAACCCCAAAACTATACAGGGTGTGGCATAAAACATACTTTTTTTAAATTTTTTAAACACCCTATATATTTTTGGATATTTTTAAAAGACTTTTTATGCTGATTCCAAAAATATATATATGTAATATATTTAGTTCAAAAATGGCTAAGTTATAATCGATCAAAATCTTCAAAAGAGAGCCTAAAAATCCATTGTAAAAAAAATATTTTTATTTTTTTTTACAAAACAGTAATTTTATCGTTTTTATAATAAAATATTGACATTTAATGTAATTCTTGCTAAAATAATGATTATTAAGATTACAAGTAATCACTCAGGGGGGTAATTTTAGACGCCCTTTTCAAGATTTTTAATCGTCAATAACTTTTTTAAACCAAATATATTACTCATATATATGTATTTTTGGAATCAGCATTAAAAGTTCTTCAAAAATATCCAAAAATATATAGGGTGTTCCATTTAAAAAAAGTATGTTTTATGTCACACCTTGTATAGTTTTAGGGTTACATGAAATTTAATTAAATATTTAAAAATTTTAATTTAAAACGAAGCTAATGCCGTTTTTAAAAATTTTCTACGAAAGAAAATAAAAAAGTTAAGGGGGGGTTTCATTGTAAGTGCCCCAACATGTACATAAGTACATACAAACAGAGCTATTAATTTAACAAAAAACCCCATTATGAAGAAAATATGTAAGGTAAGTATTACTGCCCCTCACCAAAGTGACCCGGGTTCGAACCCGGTGATCCAAAAATGAAAAAAGTCTGCTGGTAACATTTACTGGTGGGATAAATGTTTCTAGTGATACCTTCGCTCGGAAGACGAAGTAAAAGATGCGGTCCCGTGTGCTCATGTGCACGTAAAAGAGCTCTACCCATCTTTGAGAGAGGAAGGGATACGACAAAATTTCTCGGTTGGAGGTAGTCTCACTCAGAGCATCGGTATTAAGCCATAGTTGCAGAAACAGACCGATGTAAAATAAATTAATAAAAAAAAAAAGAAAATATGTGTTTAATTCACTTTACCTTTATTTTTACATACTGCTAAAACACATCTTAGTTCTAAATTTTCTAAAACATTTAAGCATGATACTTATTTCCAAAAGGTAGTAACGATTAACAAGATTATTATTAGTACAGTCAATCCGTATGTGGACATCGACAAAATTCCTGGTAGGGCCGCCTTTTTTGTATGATGTAACTGAATGTCCAAAGAGTAAAACCCCAAATTGGCGTATATCTACCTATTGCAGAAACGAAGTTATAGCCCCCCAAAGGGCCCCCTTTAATTCATTACAGTGGAACTGCACCAAATTTTGGAAATAAATGTCAAACGAGGTTTTAAAAAGATTTTTATAAAAAAAAAATCTCTAAAAAAATTCCTTCACCCCCTGAATAGCCCCCAAAGAGTAATAACCAACCACGTTGGATTTACACCAAATTTTGCAGATAGATGTAAAATGAGATGCTAAAAAATATTTATTAATAACTTTTTTTGAAAAAAAAAATTATATGCCCCCCTTAAAAGGTCCCTTCGTTTATGGGACGAAGGAATTATTTAAAAAAAAAAAGTTATAAGGAAATATTTTTAAGCATCTTACTTTGCATCGATCTGCAAAATTTGGTGAAACCAACGTGATTGGTTATTACTCTTTGGGGGCTATTTAGAGGGTGAGGGAATTTTTTTAGAAATTTTTATTTTATAAAAATCTTTGTAAAACTTTATTTGACATCTATTTGCAAAATTTGGTGCAGTTCCACCGTGATGAATTAAAGGGGGCCCTTTGGGGGGCCATAACTCCGTTTTTGCAATAGGTATACGCCAATTTGGGGTTTTACTCTTTGGACATCCAGTTACATCATATAAAAGGCGGCCCTACCAGGAATTTTGTCGATGTACCCTCATTATTTAGGACAGATTGACTACTACAGTCAATCTGTCTCTCTTCGCAGACAAAGTCGAAGAGTATATTAAATTTTGTCGGATTTTTTTTTTTTAATCAATAATATTTATTCTAAAGCAAAAATGTTTACAGATTCGATCGTTTTATTACTTTTTAAGACTTATTTTTTGTCCGTCTCTAACAAAACTTGTTATCCCGATAACTGAAGATCGGCTTAATGAATTGACTTGAAATTTGGTACAAAAATCAACCTCGTTTAAGGGAAGAACCCTATTATTTAAAAAAAAATCAAATAAAAAATAGAGGGTAGAAATCAACCCCATCAGAAAGTGAAAAAATGTCAGTCGATATGAGTAAGCTGCAAGTTGCTGCATGCTAGAGCTATTTTAGCCAGTTTTCAAACTCATGATTCTTGGAAAGGAGTCTCCTTACCCCAATTTTTTTTAGAGAAATGAATGTGGATTTTTTTAATAACATAAAAGATGCATTTTATTAATTTTAATCATCTACTACGAAGAACATCAAGTACCTATCATATATGTAGAATGTGTAACAATTATAGGTATAACAATAAAAAATAGTCATAAAAAAGAGATCTATCTGCGAAGTGTAACTCCTTAAATAATCTAACCTACTCATTGATCTGAGCCGCACTTGTTTAAAAATAAAATAAATGTCTTGCCTACCTTTTACACTGCAGTATTATAATGTAAGTAAAGCTTTCTCAGAATGTTTTAACATAATGTGTTTCTTAAGATTAGTTGCAGTAGTACATTTAACATCACAATTCTGACAAGCATGCGGCTTCTTCCCAGTATGTGTTAACATATGTCTCTTAAGATGACTTTTTCGGTTACATTTATAATCACAATACTGGCAAGCATGCGGCTTCTCCCCAGTATGTGTTAGCATGTGTCTCTTAAGTTGACTTTTTCGGTTACATTTATAATCACAATACTGGCAAGCATGTGGTTTCTCCCCAGTATGTGTCATAATATGTGTTTTAAGATCACTTGTAGTAGTACATTTATAATCACAATACTGGCAAGCATGTGGCTTCTCCCCAGTATGGGTTAACATATGTTTATGAAGATGACTTGCTTGTGTACATTTATAATCACAATACTGGCAAGCATGCGGCTTTTCTCTAGTATGTGTTAACATATGTACCTTAAGATTACTTGTAGTATTACATTTAAAATCACAATACTGGCAAGCATGCGGCTTCTTCCCAGTATGTGTTAACATATGTCTCTTAAGATCACATGTTCGGTTACATCTATAATCACAGTACTGGCATGCATGCGGCTTTTCTCCAGTATGTGTTAACATATGTATCTTAAGTTGACTTCTAGTAATACATTTATAATCACAATGCTGGCAAGCATGTGGCTTTTCCCCAGTATGTGTTAACATGTGTCTCTTAAGATCATTTTTTTGTAAACATCTATAATCACAATACTGGCATGCATGCGGCTTTTCTCCAGTATGTGTTAACATATGTACCTTAAGATTACTTGTAGTATTACATTTATAATCACAATACTGGCAAGCATGCGGCTTCTCTCTAGTATGTGTTAACATATGTATCTTAAGATGACTTGTAGTATTACATTTAAAATCACAATACTGGCAAGCATGCGGCTTTTCACCAGTATGTGTTAACATATGTCTCTTAAGATCATTTTTTTGTAAACATCTATAATTACAGTACTGGCATGCATGCCGGTTCTCTGTAACATGTGTTAGCATATGTCTCTTAAGATTAGTTGGAGTATTACATGTAAAATCACAGTTCTGGCAAGAATGCGGCTTCACCCCACTATGCGTGAACATATGTCGCTTAAGAGTACAGGCATCTCTACATTTATAACTACAATAGGTGCAAGACTGTGGTTTCTTTCCAGAATGAGTAAACATGTGTCTCTTCAGAGCAGTTGCATACCTAGTTTTATAGTGACACGACTTGCAAGAATATGCCGTATGTTTTAACATGTGTCGCTTTAAACACAACGCATCGGTTGTTCTATAAGAACAGTGCTGGCAACAGCTAAACTTTAGTCCAGTATGATTTTTATTCTTTTCCTGATCTTTTATATGCTTTATTAAACTGTATTTGGAACTAAAACTTTTTAAACACTTGGCACAAATAAATTCTGCTGGTTTTTCGTCACACAGATCGGTATTAAGAGTTTTATTGTTATCGGTATCGGACTTTGCAGGCTCAGGTATGGCATCAGTTGCATTGACATATTCTAACTTATCTGATACTTTGAATATCTTGGGTTCGTGCTCTGCCCCTGAGACATTCAAGCAGCCCCCGTTGCCGTGCGTGTGTTGCATGTACTCCTCTACACTAAACATACCTTTGCAGTTATGACACTTTTTAATGGATAATAAAACCGTTACATGTTTTACTAGTGGAAGATGGCCTTCTTCAGGTTCCACTTTAAGTTGGCTCAAGTCGCAATCTTCAAATTCCATTTTAATATCATCGCACCAAGTAGAAGCATTATCGAGTTCTTCTGAAAATAAAATAAGTTTACAGTATAACTAAAGATTGTCCAAATATTGGCGCATAAACGCGAAGGTTCGTTATTAGAGAATGTCTATTGCCTAGGGATGCCTAAAAAAATGTCAAAAAAATTCATCTCATATACCCTCGGAGACATAAGGTTCCAAAGTGCGAAACTAAACGTTCATAACTTGAAGATAATAATATTAACGAAAAAAAAAACGGTTTAATACAAAGCTACAGTCTATATTATGCCATTTGTTTATCTTTTAAATGATCGAATTACATAACATTATAATGAATTTAAATTTACAAAATTTTCATAAAATGAAGCTGACAACAATGTCAATAAAATCTAATGCAAAAGTGTATGATCAAGACTCATAGATGGGATTTTTAGATATATTTCTCTATTCTGTGTTGCCGAATTTATGCAACTTTGGGGGCTTTCTCGACATCTGAGATGACGGATCCATTCGCGTTTGGATTCGATATCGGCCATTCATAACGTCTCCGTGAGTCACGGAGAAATCACGGAATCGGTTTGATTGGCCGATATCGAATCCAAACGCGAATGGATTCGTCATCTCAGATGTCGAGAAAGCCCCTTTTGTTCGCATTTCCACAATGAATATAACTTAATGAATTTTTTTTTTTACCAATTTTCCAGAAATTCCTAGGTATGCCCCAACAACGTACCATCGCGTTTATTGCCAATTTTTTGACACCCTATAAGTCTCTTAGAATTTATTGTTTCAGGAATATTGCAAGCACTGTAAATTTTTAACAAAGAGGTTAGTTTGTGCATCTAATTAAATAATAGAAGGCAACTAAAACATTTTAAATATTGCGCCTTTTAATAAAGATACTTACGAATGGTTAATGCAGTTTCCTGATGTTTAAGCTCTTCATTTCCTTTGCAAGTTGTTTCGGGGCTGACCTGGTCATTTAAATCATCTGAAACGTAGCTTATTTCCTCTTCTTCTTTCATAATAATAAAGGGATTTGAATCAAAATATTTTCTTTGGTTCTCTGCAAGTTCGACAGCATTATTTACATAGCCTACATAGGTATCACCTCGGATATCACTAATTTCCACTTGGACTCTTTCAGGTAATTCTTGCGTCTCGCTGTTGTTTAGCAGACTTGCTGTTGCCTTTTCCGACTCAACAATTTGTGTTTTTAAATCATAGGCTATTTTAAGTGAGCCTATGCAAACGCTGCATATTACTTGAGAATAAGCTTTCGATTTGTTTAACTGAAACAATTTACCTAAATGTACAGGCGAAGGTTTTTTTGGTAATGTTAAAACTTACTTTTTCTGCAAGAACATATTCTAAGGCGTTAAAAATTGAGATAGCATTATTCGGGCCCGGCTTCGACCTATGTCGGTGCCTGGCAGTGCGTTCCAATTCCTCATCTAACGATAACACTTGGTCACTTTTAGTTAGACATATTCTGCAAAGGTTTTTTGTTCGGAGCATTTCTTGACAGATAGTTCCCTGCCTGCAGGTTTTACTACTTATTTTTAACGAATCGTTTAATCTTTCTTCGTCAGTTAACATTTTGCATTCTTTTTACAAAGTATTTCTTATGAGAACGGAGAACCACTATTTAAACGGCCATATGTTATAAAGCTGGGTTTACGAGAAATACGACTAAAAGTAGTTCAAATGATTCACGAAGTTTTTCACTGACGTATGACCCCAACCCCAATTTTGCGAATGGACATTTCATTTCAAATGTGCACAACTTTTATTTCTCCTTTTTAGTTTTCTTTTGATACCGTTACATTTAACATGTCCAATATTAAACAAGCACAAATTCAAGAAATAGACAAAGTACTTAACGATGCCAGTCTGCCAGACCATTAAAAGAACGACTTCGAGCCCTGGTTACCTTAAGAAACCTTGGCGGCCCATCCGCTATCTAGTGCATAAAGCAATGTTAAAACACGAACATGGCTTACTGCTTAGGGCAAATGCAAGACAAACGGCTATAAGTGTGCTGGTACAAGTTTTAGAGGATGCTAACCAAGAACCAATGGTCAGGCATGAAGCAGATCCTGTGATCCGTTACCAAAGAAAACCCTTATAAATAAAAAATAAAATTATAATAGCTTTGTTTGCAGTAGCACAGTATCGCGGATTCGGACTGTCTGCAGGTGTAATTGTGTAAAAATCCTGCGCAGCGGCAGAACTTCATTGTTTTGATGTGCGCAGTGCGCAACCTGTTGACAGTTTGGCATGTACAGGGTGGGGCACTTAGAATGGAACCCACCCTTAACTTTTTTATTCTTTTTCATAGAAAATGTTTAAAAATGGCGTTAGCTCCGTGTTAAATTAAAATTTTTAAATATTCAATTAAATTTCATGTAACCCCAAAACTATACAGGGTGTGGCATAAAACATACTTTTTTTAAATTTTTTAAACACCCTATATATTTTTGGATATTTTTAAAAAACTTTTTATGCTGCTGCCAAAAATATATATATGTAATATATTTAGTTCAAAAATGGCTAAGTTATAGCAGTAATTTTATCGTTTGTATAATAAAATATTGACATTTAATGTAATTCTTGCTAAAATAATGATTATTAAGATTACTAGTAATCACACAGGGGGGTAATTTTAGACGCCCTTTTCAAGAGTTTGATCGTCAATAACTTAGCCATTTTTAAACCAAATATATTACTCATATATATTTTTGGAATCAGCATTAAAAGTTCTTCAAAAATATCCAAAAGTATATAGGGTGTTCCATTTAAAAAAAGTATGTTTTATGTCACACCTTGTATAGTTTTAGGGTTACATGAAATTTAATTAAATATTTAAAAATTTTAATTTAAAACGAAGCTAATGCCGTTTTTAAAAATTTTCTACGAAAGAAAATAAAAAAGTTAAGGGGCGGTTCCATTCTAAGTGCCCCAACATGTACATAAGTACATACAAACAGAGCTATTAAGTTAACAAGAAACCCCATTATGAAGAAAATATGTGTTTAATTCACTTTACCTTTATTTTTACATACTGCTAAAACACATTTAGTTCTAAATTTTCTAAAACATTTAAGCATGATACTTATTTCCAAAATACAGGGTGTCCAAAAAATGGCGCATAAACCCAATGGTACGTTGTTGGGGCATGCATAGGGAGCCCCAGAAAATTGTTAAAAAAAATCTATCTTATATACCCTCGGAGATATGTGGCCCCAAAGTGCGAAACTTTAAATGCTTATATCTTGAATATAACAGCACATATTAACGAAAAAAATGGTTTAATACAAAGCTACAGTATACCTTAAACCATTCAACCATTTGTTTATTTATTAAATGGTCGAATAACATTTTTATAATCAATTTAATTTTACAAAATTTTCATGAAATGAAGCTGACAACAACGTCAATAAAATCTAGTGCAAAAGTTTATGATCAAGACTCATAAATGGGATTTTTAGACTTATAGATGGGATTTTTAGATGTATTTTCCTAGACTGTGTTGCCGAATTTATGCAACTTTGTTCGCATTTTTCTCAATGAATACAATAGATGGATTTTTTTTGACAATTTTCTAGGGATCCCTGAGAATGCCCCAAGAGCGTACCATCGCGTTTATGCGCCATTTTTTGGACACCCTGTATAGTAACGACGAAAGATCCTTAATAAAAAGATACGCCGATACTAGGCAGCTTTTGATTGGTTGACATCTTTTGCCCACTTTACAGTATGGCCAAAAACTAACATTTTGTCAATTTTATTTTGGTTTTTAATGCCACAATATCAAAAATCTATTTTTAACCACAGATAATAAACTTTTTAAATTTTAGACCCTCCTATGAAATGGGCAAAAAGTCATAAAATAAACTAATGTTAAACAATGGTTAAACCAAATAAGAGTTAACTTGATAAATAGTTAAACAATGCATATCATAGAATAACATCGTATTGGCGCTACTTTGTTTTAAAGGTACTTTAGTAACGACTAACGATTAACAAGATTATTATACTCTTCGCAGACAAAATCGAAGAGCATATTAAATTTGGTCAGACCTTTTTTTTAAAATCGATTACATTCATCCTAAAGCAAAAATGTTTGCAGATTCGATCGTTTTATTACTTTATAAGACTTATTCTTTGTCCGTCTCTAACAAAACTTGTTATCCCGATAACTGAAGATCGGCTTAATGAATTGACTTGAAATTTGGTACAAAAATCAACCTCGTTTAAGGGAAGAACCCTCTTATTTAAAAAAATATCAAATAAAAAATAGAGGGTAGAAACCAACCCCATCAGAAAGTAAAAAAATGTAAGTCGATATTAGTAAGCTGCAAGCTGCTGCATGCTAGAGCTATTTTAGCCAGTTTTTAAACTCATGATTCTTGGAAAGGAGTCTCCTTACCCCAATTTTTTTTAGAGAAATGAATGTAGATTTTTTTAATAAAATAAAAGATGCATTTTATTAATTTTAATCATCTACTACGAAGAACATCAAGTACCTATCATATATGTAGAATGTGTAACAATTATAGGTATAACAATAAAAAATAGTCATAAAAAAGAGATCTATCTGCGAAGTGTAACTCCTTAAATAATCTAACCTACTCATTGATCTGAGCCGCACTTGTTTAAAAATAAAATAAATGTCTTGCCTACCTTATAAACTGCAGTATTATAATGTAAGTGAAGCTTTCTCAGAAGGTTTTAACATAATGTGTTTTTTAAGATTAGTTGTAGTAGTACATTTAAAATCACACTATAGACAAGCATGCGGCTTCTTCCCAGTATGTGTTAACATATGTCTCTTAAGTTGACCTTTTCGGTTACATTTATAATCACAATACTGGCAAGCATGTGGTTTCTCTCCAGTATGTGTCATAATATGTGTTTTAAGATCACATGTAGTGGTACATTTATAATCACAGTACTGGCAAGCATGTGGCTTCTCCCCAGTATGTGTTAACATATGTATCTTAAGATAACTTGCAGTATTACATTTAAAATCACAATACTGGCAAGCATGCGGCTTGTCACCAGTATGTGTTAACATATGTCTCTTAAGATCATTTTTTTGTATACATCTATAATCACAGTACTGGCATGCATGCGGCTTTTCTCCAGTATGTGTTAACATATGAATATTAAGATGACTTCTAGTAATACATTTAACATCACAATACTGGCAAGCATGCGGCTTTTCTCCAGTATGTGTTAACATATGTATCTTAAGTTGACTTCTAGTAATACATTTATAATCACAATACTGGCAAGCATGCGGCTTCTCCCCAGTATGTGTTAACATATGTCTCTTAAGATGACATGTTTGTGTACATTTATAATCACAATACTGGCAAGCATGCGACTTTTCCCCAGTATGTGTTAACATATGAATATTAAGATGACTTCTAGTAATACATTTAACATCACAATACTGGCAAGCATGCGGCTTCTCTCCAGTATGTGTTAGCATATGTATCTTAAGATGACTTGTTTGTGTAAATTTAAAATCACAATACTGACAAGCATGCGGCTTTTCACCAGTATGTGTTAACATATGTATCTTAAGATGACTTGTAGTATTACATCTATAATCACAATACTGGCAAGCATGCGGCTTTTCCCCACTATGTGTTAACATGTGTCTCTTGAGATAATTTTTATGTGTACATCTATAATCACAATACTGGCAAGCATGTGGTTTCTTTCCAGAATGAGTTAACATGTGTCTCTTCAGAGCAGTTGCATACCTAGTTTTATAGTGACACGACTTGCAAGCATAAGCCGTATGTTTTAACATGTGTCGCTTTAAACACAACGCATCTGTTGTTCTATAAGAACAGTGTTGACAATAGCAAAACTTTAGTTCAGTATGAAGTTTATTCTTTTCCTGATCTTTAATATGCTTTATTAAACTGCATTTGGAAGTAAAACTTTTCAAACACTTGGCACAAATAAATTCTGCTGGTTTTTCGTCACACAGATCGGTTCTAAGAGTTTTATTGTTATCGGTATCGGACTTTGCAGGCTCAGGTATGGCATCAGTTGCATTGACATATTCTAACTTATCTGATACTTTGAATATCTTGGGTTCGTGCTCTGCCCCTGAGACATTCAAGCAGCCCCCGTTGCCGTGCGTGTGTTGCATGTACTCCTCTACACTAAACCTACCTTTGCAGTTATGACACAACATTTTAGTGGATAATAAAACCGTTACATGTTTTACTAGTGGAAGATGGTATTCTTCAGGTTCCAATTTAAGTTGGCTCAAGTCGCAATCTTCAAATTCCATTTTAATATCATCGCACCAAGTAGAAGCATTATCGAGTTCTTCTGAAAATAAATGAGTTTGCAGTACAACTAAAGATTGTCCAAATATTGGCGCATAAACGCGAAGGTACGTTATTAGAGAATGTCTATTGTCTAGGGATCCCTAAAAAAATTCATCTCATATACCCTCGGAGATATAAGGTTCCAAAGTGCGAAACTTTGAACGCTCATAACTTGAAGATAATAATATTAACGAAAAAAAAAAAAAAAAACGGTTTAATACAAAGCTACAGTCTATATTATGCCATTTGTTTATCTTTTAAACGATCGAATTACATAACATTATAATGAATTTAAATTTACAAAATTTTCATAAAATGAAGCTGACAACAATGTCAATAAAATCTAATGCAAAAGTGTATGATCAAGACTCATAGATGGGATTTTTAGATATCTGTGTTGGGGAGGCAGAACGGGATAAGTATATTTTACATTTAAAAAAATGTGTTTTTTGGACACCGAATTTTAATAAAAACATTTAGATATTTACAAACTGGATCAGCCATATACGTACTGTGGAATCTATTTTTTTATGTAGCTTCTCATTACTGCATTAATATTGTTTAATATTTGTGAGAAAACCATTTTTAGAGTTACATGCGCAAATGACATTTCTATACTTATCCCCTTTTGCCTCCCTACCACAGATATATTTCTCTATTCTGTGTTGCCGAATTTATGCAACTTTGGGGGCTTTTTCGACATCTGAGATGACGAATCCATTCGCGTTTGGATTCGATATCGGCCATTCATAACGTCTCCGTGAGTCACGGAGAAATCACGGAATCGGTTTGATTGGCCGATATCGAATCCAAACGCGAATGGATTCGTCATCTCAGATGTCGACAAAGCCCCTTTTGTTCGCATTTTCCACAATGAATATAACTTAATGAATTTTTTTTTTACCAATTTTCCAGCCCCAACAACGTACCATCGCGTTTATTGCCAATTTTTTGACACTCTATAAGTCTCTTAGAATTTATTGTTTCAGGAATATTGCAAGCACTGTAAATTGCAAATTTTTAACAAAGAGGTTAGTTTGTGCATCTAATTAAATAATAGAAGGCAACTAAAACATTTTAAATATTGCGCCTTTTAATAAAGATACTTACGAATGGTTAATGCAGTTTCCTGATGTTTAAGCTCTTCATTTCCTTTGCAAGTTGTTTCGGGGCTGACCTGGTCATTTAAATCATCTGAAACGTAGCTTATTTCCTCTTCTTCTTTCATAATAATAAAGGGATTTAAATCAAAATATTTACTTTGGTTCTCTGCAAGTTCGACAGCATTATTTACATAGGTATCACCTCGGATATCACTAATTTCCACTTGGACTCTTTCAGGTAATTCTTGCGTCTCGCTGTTGTTTAGCAGACTTGCTGTTGCCTTTTCCGACTCAACAATTTGTGTTTTTAAATCATAGGCTATTTTAAGTGAGCCTATGCAAACGCTGCATATTACTTGAGAATAAGCTTTCGATTTGTTTAACTGAAACAATTTACCTAAATGTACAGGCGAAGGTTTTTTTGGTAATGTTAAAACTTACTTTTTCTGCAAGAACATATTCTAAGGCGTTAAAAATTGAGATAGCATTATTCGGGCCCAATTCCTCATCTAACGATATCACTTGGTCACTTTTGGTTAGACATATTCTGCAAAGGCTTTTGGCTTGGAGCATTTCTTGACAGATAGTTCCCTGCCTACAGGTTTTACTACTTATTTTTAACGAATCGTTTAATCTTTCTTCGTCAGTTAACATTTTGCATTCATTTTACAAAGTATTTCTTATGAGAACGGAGAACCACTATTTAAACGGCCATATGTTATAAAGCTGGGTTTACGAGAAATACGACTAAAAGTAGTTCAAATGATTCACGAAGTTTTTCACTGACGTATGACCCCAACCCCAATTTACGAATGGACATTTCATTTCAAATGTGCACAACTTTTATTCCTCCTTATTAGTTTTCTTTTGATACCGTTACATTTAACATGTCCAATATTAAACAAGCACAAATTCAAGAAATAGACAAAGTACTTAACGATGCCAGTCTGCCAGACCATTAAAAGAACGACTTCGAGCCCTGGTTACCTTAAGAAACCTTGGCGGCCCATTCGCTATCTAGTACATAAAGCAATGTTAAAACACGAACATGGCTTACTGCTTGGGGCAAATGCAAGACAAGCGGCTATAAGTGTGCTAGTACAAGTTTTAGAGGATGCTAACCAAGAACCAATGGTCAGGCATGAAGCAGATCCTGTGATCCGTTACCAAAGAAAACCCTTATAAATTAAAAAAAAAAAATTATAATAGCTTTGTTTGCAGTAGCACAGTATCGCGGATTCGGACTGTCTGCAGGTGTAAAAATCCTGCGCAGCGGCAGAACTTCATTGTTTTGATGTGCGCAGTGCGCAACCTGTTGACAGTTTGGCATATACAGGGTGGGGCACTTAGAATGGAACCCACCCTTAACTTTTTTATTCTTTTTCATAGAAAATGTTTAAAAATGGCGTTAGCTCCGTGTTAAATTAAAATTTTTAAATATTCAATTAAATTTCATGTAACCCCAAAACTATACAGGGTGTGGCATAAAACATACTTTTTCTGAACACCCTATATATTTTTGGATATTTTTAAAAAAAAATTTATGCTGATTCCAAAAATATATATATATGTAATATATTTAGTTCAAAAATGGCTAAGTTATAATCGATCAAAATCTTCAAAAGAGAGCCTAAAAATCCATTGAAAAAAAATTATTTTTATTTTTTTTTTACAAAACAGTAATTTTATCGTTTGTATAATAAAATATTGACATTTAATGTAATTCTTGCTAAAATAATGATTATTAAGATTACTAGTAATCACACAGGGGGGTAATTTTAGACGCCCTTTTCAAGAGTTTGATCGTCAATAACTTAGCCATTTTTAAACCAAATATATTACTCATATATATTTTTGGAATCAGCATTAAAAGTTCTTCAAAAATATCCAAAAATATATAGGGTGTTCCATTTAAAAAAAGTATGTTTTATGTCACACCTTGTATAGTTTTAGGGTTACATGAAATTTAATTAAATATTTAAAAATTTTAATTTAAAACGAAGCTAATGCCGTTTTTAAAAATTTTCTACGAAAGAAAATAAAAAAGTTAAGGGGCGGTTCCATTCTAAGTGCCCCACCCTGTACATAAGTACATACAAACAGAGCTATTAAGTTAACAAGAAACCCCATTATGAAGAAAATATGTGTTTAATTCACTTTACCTTTATTTTTACATACTGCTAAAACACATTTAGTTCTAAATTTTCTAAAACATTTAAGCATTATACTTATTTCCAAAAGATAGTAACGACTAAAGATCCTTAATAAAAAGATACGCCGATACTAGGCAGCTTTTGATTGGTTGGCATCTTTTGCCCACTTTACAGTATGGCCAAAAACTAACATTTTGTCAATTTTATTTTGGTTTTTAATGCCACAATATCAAAAATCTATTTTTAACCACAGATAATAAAACTTTTTAAATTTTAGACCCTCCTGTGAAATGGGCAAAAAGTCATAGAATAAACTAATGTTAAACAATGGTTAAACCAAATAGGAGTTAACTTGATAAATAGTTAAACAATGCATATCATAGAATAACATCGTATTGGCGCTACTTTGTTTTAAAGGTACTTTAGTAACGACTAACGATTAACAAGATTAATGATTATTATACTCTTCGCAGACAAAATCGAAGAGCATATTAAATTTGGTCAGACCTTTTTTTAAAATCGATTATATTCATCCTAAAGCAAAAATGTTTGCAGATTCGATCGTTTTATTACTTTTTAAGACTTATTTTTTGTCCGTCTCTACTCTCTAACAAAACTTGTTATCCCGATAACTGAAGATCGGCTTAATGAATTGACTTGAAATTTGGTACAAAATCAACCTTGTTTAAGGGAAGAACCCTATTATAAATAAAAATCAAATAAAAAATAGAGGGTAGAAACCAACCCCATCAGAAAGTAAAAAAATGTAAGTCGATATTAGTAAGCTGCAAGCTGCTGCATGCTAGAGCTATTTTAGCCAGTTTTCAAACTCATGATTCTTGGAAAGGAGTCTCCTTACCGCAATTTTTTTTAGAGAATGAATGTAGATTTTTTTAATAAAATAAAAGATGCATTTTATTAATTTTAATCATCTACTACGAAGAACATCAAGTACCTATCATATAGAATGTGTAACAATTATAGGTATAACAATAAAAAATAGTCATAAAAAAGAGATCTATCTGCGAAGTGTAACTCCTTAAATAATCTAACCTACTCATTGATCTGAGCCGCACTTGTTTAAAAATAAAATAAATGTCTTGCCTACCTTTTAAACTGCAGTATTATAATGTAAGCGAAGCTTTCGCAGAATGTTTTAACATAATGTGTTTCTTAAGATTAGTTGCAGTAGTACATTTAACATCACAATTCTGACAAGCATGCGGCTTCTTCCCAGTATGTGTTAACATATGTACCTTAAGATGACTTTTTCGGTTACATTTATAATCACAATACTGGCAAGCATGCGGCTTGTCACTAGTATGTGTTAACATATGTCTCTTAAGATCACATGTTCGGTTACATCTATAATCACAATACTGGCAAGCATGCGGCTTTTCCCCAGTATGTGTTAACATATGATTATTAAGATTACTTGTAGTAGTACATTTATAATCACAGTACTGACAAGCATGCGGCTTCTCCCCAGTATGTGTTAACATATGTATTTTAAGATGACTTCTAGTAATACATCTATAATCACAATACTGGCAAGCATGTGGCTTCTCCCCAGTATGTGTTAACATATGTTTATTAAGATGACTTGTTTGTGTACATTTATAATCACAATACTGGCAAGCATGCGACTTTTCCCCAGTATGTGTTAACATATGTATATTAAGATGACTTCTAGCGATACATTTAAAATCACAATACTGGCAAGCATGCGGCTTCTCTCCAGTATGTGTTAGCATATGTATCTTAAGATTACTTTTTCGGTTACATTTATAATTACAATACTGGCAAGCATGTGGTTTCTTTCCAGAATGAGTAAACATGTGTCTCTTCAGAGCAGTTGCATACCTAGTTTTATAATGACACGACTTGCAAGCATAAGCCGTATGTTTTAACATGTGTCGCTTTAAACACAACGCATCGGTTGTTCTATAAGAACAGTGTTGACAATAGCAAAACTTTAGTTCAGTATGATTTTTATTCTTTTCCTGATCTTTAATATGCTTTATTAAATTGCATTTGGAAGTAAAACTTTTCAAACACTTGGCACAAATAAATTCTGCTGGTTTTTCGTCACACAGATCGGTTCTAAGAGTTTTATTGTTATCGGTATCGGACTTTGCAGGCTCAGGTATGGCATCAGTTGCATTGACATATTCTAACTTATCTGATACTTTGAATATCTTGGGTTCGTGCTCTGCCCCTGAGACATTCAAGCAGCCCCCGTTGCCGTGCGTGTGTTGCATGTACTCCTCTACACTAAACCTACCTTTGCAGTTATGACACAACATTTTAGTGGATAATAAAACCGTTACATGTTTTACTAGTGGAAGATGGTATTCTTCAGGTTCCAATTTAAGTTGGCTCAAGTCGCAATCTTCAAATTCCATTTTAATATCATCGCACCAAGTAGAAGCATTATCGAGTTCTTCTGAAAATAAATGAGTTTGCAGTACAACTAAAGATTGTCCAAATATTGGCGCATAAACGCGAAGGTACGTTATTAGAGAATGTCTATTGTCTAGGGATCCCTAAAAAAATTCATCTCATATACCCTCGGAGATATAAGGTTCCAAAGTGCGAAACTTTGAACGCTCATAACTTGAAGATAATAATATTAACGAAAAAAAAAAAAAAAACGGTTTAATACAAAGCTACAGTCTATATTATGCCATTTGTTTATCTTTTAAACGATCGAATTACATAACATTATAATGAATTTAAATTTACAAAATTTTCATAAAATGAAGCTGACAACAATGTCAATAAAATCTAATGCAAAAGTGTATGATCAAGACTCATAGATGGGATTTTTAGATATCTGTGTTGGGGAGGCAGAACGGGATAAGTATATTTTACATTTAAAAAAATGTGTTTTTTGGACACCGAATTTTAATAAAAACATTTAGATATTTACAAACTGGATCAGCCATATACGTACTGTGGAATCTATTTTTTTATGTAGCTTCTCATTACTGCATTAATATTGTTTAATATTTGTGAGAAAACCATTTTTAGAGTTACATGCGCAAATGACATTTCTATACTTATCCCCTTTTGCCTCCCTACCACAGATATATTTCTCTATTCTGTGTTGCCGAATTTATGCAACTTTGGGGGCTTTTTCGACATCTGAGATGACGAATCCATTCGCGTTTGGATTCGATATCGGCCATTCATAACGTCTCCGTGAGTCACGGAGAAATCACGGAATCGGTTTGATTGGCCGATATCGAATCCAAACGCGAATGGATTCGTCATCTCAGATGTCGACAAAGCCCCTTTTGTTCGCATTTTCCACAATGAATATAACTTAATGAATTTTTTTTTTACCAATTTTCCAGCCCCAACAACGTACCATCGCGTTTATTGCCAATTTTTTGACACTCTATAAGTCTCTTAGAATTTATTGTTTCAGGAATATTGCAAGCACTGTAAATTGCAAATTTTTAACAAAGAGGTTAGTTTGTGCATCTAATTAAATAATAGAAGGCAACTAAAACATTTTAAATATTGCGCCTTTTAATAAAGATACTTACGAATGGTTAATGCAGTTTCCTGATGTTTAAGCTCTTCATTTCCTTTGCAAGTTGTTTCGGGGCTGACCTGGTCATTTAAATCATCTGAAACGTAGCTTATTTCCTCTTCTTCTTTCATAATAATAAAGGGATTTGAATCAAAATATTTACTTTGGTTCTCTGCAAGTTCGACAGCATTATTTACATAGGTATCACCTCGGATATCACTAATTTCCACTTGGACTCTTTCAGGTAATTCTTGCGTCTCGCTGTTGTTTCGCAGACTTGCTGTTGCCTTTTCCGACTCAACAATTTGTGTTTTTAAATCATAGGCTATTTTAAGTGAGCCTATGCAAACGCTGCATATTACTTGAGAATAAGCTTTCGATTTGTTTAACTGAAACAATTTACCTAAATGTACAGGCGAAGGTTTTTTTGGTAATGTTAAAACTTACTTTTTCTGCAAGAACATATTCTAAGGCGTTAAAAATTGAGATAGCATTATTCGGGCCCAATTCCTCATCTAACGATATCACTTGGTCACTTTTGGTTAGACATATTCTGCAAAGGCTTTTGGCTTGGAGCATTTCTTGACAGATAGTTCCCTGCCTACAGGTTTTACTACTTATTTTTAACGAATCGTTTAATCTTTCTTCGTCAGTTAACATTTTGCATTCTTTTTACAAAGTATTTCTTATGAGAACGGAGAACCACTATTTAAACGGCCATATGTTATAAAGCTGGGTTTACGAGAAATACGACTAAAAGTAGTTCAAATGATTCACGAAGTTTTTCACTGACGTATGACCCCAACCCCAATTTACGAATGGACATTTCATTTCAAATGTGCACAACTTTTATTCCTCCTTATTAGTTTTCTTTTGATACCGTTACATTTAACATGTCCAATATTAAACAAGCACAAATTCAAGAAATAGACAAAGTACTTAACGATGCCAGTCTGCCAGACCATTAAAAGAACGACTTCGAGCCCTGGTTACCTTAAGAAACCTTGGCGGCCCATCCGCTATCTAGTACATAAAGCAATGTTAAAACACGAACATGGCTTACTGCTTGGGGCAAATGCAAGACAAAACGGCTATAAGTGTGCTGGTACAAGTTTTAGAGGATGCTAACCAAGAACCAATGGTCAGGCATGAAGCAGATCCTGTGATCCGTTACCAAAGAAAACCCTTATAAATTAAAAAAAAAAAAAATTATAATAACGAGCGAGCATTTAAATTCTACCTCGACTCTTGCCATGGAAAACAAAAGCTGCTTTTCCGTAGGTCTTTGATAGTTTCTACTTATGTCATTTTTGATGTTGTCATCATTTTTTGACGTTTAAACAAACTATCAAAGACATACGGAAAAGCAGCTTTTGTTTTCCATGGCAAGAGTCGAGGTAGAATTTAAATGCTCGCTCGTTAGCTTTGTTTGCAGTAGCACAGTATCGCGAATTCGGACTGTCTGCAGGTGTAAAAATCCTGCGCAGCGGCAGAACTTCATTGTTTTGATGTGCGCAGTGCGCAACCTGTTGACAGTTTGGCATATACAGGGTGGGGCACTTAGAATGGAACCCACCCTTAACTTTTTTATTCTTTTTCATAGAAAATGTTTAAAAATGGCGTAAGCTCCGCGTTAAATTAAAATTTTTAAATATTCAATTAAATTTCATGTAACCCCAAAACTATACAGGGTGTGGCATAAAACATACTTTTTTTAAATTTTTTAAACACCCTATATATTTTTGGATATTTTTAAACGACTTTTTATGCTGATTCCAAAAATATATATATGTAATATATTTAGTTCAAAAATGGCTAAGTTATAATCGATCAAAATCTTCAAAAGAGAGCCTAAAAATCCATTGTAAAAAAAATATTTTTATTTTTTTTTTACAAAACAGTAATTTTATCGTTTGTATAATAAAATATTGACATTTAATGTAATTCTTGCTAAAATAATGATTATTAAGATTACAAGTAATCACTCAGGGGGGTAATTTTAGACGCCCTTTTCAAGATTTTTAATCGTCAATTACTTTTTTAAACCAAATATATTACTCATATATATGTATTTTTGGAATCAGCATTAAAAGTTCTTCAAAAATATCCAAAAATATATAGGGTGTTCCATTTAAAAAAAGTATGTTTTATGTCACACCTTGTATAGTTTTAGGGTTACATGAAATTTAATTAAATATTTAAAAATTTTAATTTAAAACGAAGCTAATGCCGTTTTTAAAAATTTTCTACGAAAGAAAATAAAAAAGTTAAGGGGGGGTTTCATTGTAAGTGCCCCAACATGTACATAAGTACATACAAACAGAGCTATTAATTTAACAAAAAACCCCATTATGAAGAAAATATGTAAGGTAAGTATTACTGCCCCTCACCAAAGTGACCCGGGTTCGAACCCGGTGATCCAAAAATGAAAAAAGTCTGCTGGTAACATTTACTGGTGGGATAAATGTTTCTAGTGATACCTTCGCTCGGAAGACGAAGTAAAAGATGCGGTCCCGTGTGCTCATGTGCACGTAAAAGAGCTCTACCCATCTTTGAGAGAGGAAGGGATACGACAAAATTTCTCGGTTGGAGGTAGTCTCACTCAGAGCATCGGTATTAAGCCATAGTTGCAGAAACAGACCGATGTAAAATAAATTAATAAAAAAAAAAAGAAAATATGTGTTTAATTCACTTTACCTTTATTTTTACATACTGCTAAAACACATCTTAGTTCTAAATTTTCTAAAACATTTAAGCATGATACTTATTTCCAAAAGGTAGTAACGATTAACAAGATTATTATTAGTACAGTCAATCCGTATGTGGACATCGACAAAATTCCTGGTAGGGCCGCCTTTTTTGTATGATGTAACTGAATGTCCAAAGAGTAAAACCCCAAATTGGCGTATATCTACCTATTGCAGAAACGAAGTTATAGCCCCCCAAAGGGCCCCCTTTAATTCATTACAGTGGAACTGCACCAAATTTTGGAAATAAATGTCAAACGAGGTTTTAAAAAGATTTTTATAAAAAAAAAATCTCTAAAAAAATTCCTTCACCCCCTGAATAGCCCCCAAAGAGTAATAACCAACCACGTTGGATTTACACCAAATTTTGCAGATAGATGTAAAATGAGATGCTAAAAAATATTTATTAATAACTTTTTTTGAAAAAAAAAAATTATATGCCCCCCTTAAAAGGTCCCTTCGTTTATGGGACGAAGGAATTATTTAAAAAAAAAAAAGTTATAAGGAAATATTTTTAAGCATCTTACTTTGCATCGATCTGCAAAATTTGGTGAAACCAACGTGATTGGTTATTACTCTTTGGGGGCTATTTAGAGGGTGAGGGAATTTTTTTAGAAATTTTTATTTTATAAAAATCTTTGTAAAACATTATTTGACATCTATTTGCAAAATTTGGTGCAGTTCCACCGTGATGAATTAAAGGGGGCCCTTTGGGGGGCCATAACTCCGTTTTTGCAATAGGTATACGCCAATTTGGGGTTTTACTCTTTGGACATCCAGTTACATCATATAAAAAAGGCGGCCCTACCAGGAATTTTGTCGATGTACCCTCATTATTTAGGACAGATTGACTACTACAGTCAATCTGTCTCTCTTCGCAGACAAAGTCGAAGAGTATATTAAATTTTGTCGGATTTTTTTTTTTAATCAATAATATTTATTCTAAAGCAAAAATGTTTGCAGATTCGATCGTTTTATTACTTTTTAAGACTTATTTTTTGTCCGTCTCTAACAAAACTTGTTATCCCGATAACTGAAGATCGGCTTAATGAATTGACTTGAAATTTGGTACAAAAATCAACCTCGTTTAAGGGAAGAACCCTATTATTTAAAAAAAAATCAAATAAAAAATAGAGGGTAGAAATCAACCCCATCAGAAATTGAAAAAATGTCAGTCGATATGAGTAAGCTGCAAGTTGCTGCATGCTAGAGCTATTTTAGCCAGTTTTCAAACTCATGATTCTTGGAAAGGACTCTCCTTGCCCCAATTTCTTTTAGAGAAATGAATGTAGAATTACACTGACTTTCAAAAGTCTTGCACCCCCCCCTTTAAAAACTTTCGCGTTTGCCTGACAGAAATAAAATTTTCTTTAAAATAAACCTTAAAGCCTCTGAAACCGAAAAAAAAACGCCGAAAAAGAGACAGGGTCTTATTGTTGCGGTGCAAGAAAATGGTGAATGCCCCCTAGAAGTTATTGATAGCCCCATTAGAAGTATGCGAAACCATTTGAATGCACCATTTAAAGCAAGGAGTACCTATTCTACTTACTAATAGTCCCGTGTTTGCTTTATTTTTAATTTTTACACTTTTTCAATTTTCAGGAATTTTACACTTTTTTTTAAACGCGTGGTACCATTGAAGAAAATTAATTAAAAGCTTTTCTATCTTGTGTATTATATCACAAGCTTTAGGGTTTATTTAAAAAAAAATCTTATTTCTGTCAGGCATACGCGAAGGTTTTTAAAGGGGGGGTGCAAGACTTTTGAAAGCCAATGTACATTGGCTAGATGTATGCAAAAAAAGAATATTTACGCATGTATAAATTCGCACATTTCCTCCTTAATATTAATTTTTCGAAAAAAAATATTCTTAATAAATTTAAAAATATTTTGCGTATAAAAAAGCATCCAATAATTTTTTTGTATCCTTACCTCTTTAACAACAAAAATTAAGTTTTACATTTTTTTAATAAAATAAAAAATGCATTTTATTAATTTTAATCATCTACTACGAAGAACATCAAGTACCTATCATATATGTAGAATGTGTAACAATTATAGGTATATATAACAATAACAATAAAAAATAGTCATAAAAAAGAGATCTGCGAAGTGTAACTCCTTAAATAATCTAACCTACTCATTGATCTAAGCCGCTCTTGTTTAAAAATAAATGTCTTGCCTACCTTTTAAACTGCAGTATTATAATGTAAGTGAAGCTTTCTCAGAATGTATTAACATAATGTGTTTTTTAAGATTAGTTGCAGTAGTACATTTAAAATCACAATACTGGCAAGCATGCGGCTTCTTCCCAGTATGTGTTAACATATGTCTCTTAAGATCACATGTTCGGTTACATCTATAATCACAATACTGGCAAGCATGTGGTTTCTCTCCAGTATGTGTCATAATATGTGTTTTAAGATCACATGTAGTAGTACATTTATAATCACAATACTGGCAAGCATGTGGCTTCTCCCCAGTATGTGTTAACATATGTATCTTAAGTTGACTTTTTCGGTTACATTTATAATCACAATACTGGCAAGCATGCGGCTTCTCCCCAGTATGTGTTAACATATGTATCTTAAGTTGACTTTTTCGGTTACATTTATAATCACAATACTGGCAAGCATGTGGCTTCTCTCCAGTATGTGTCATAATATGTATCTTAAGTTGACTTTTTCGGTTACATTTATAATCACAATACCGGCAAGCATGTGGCTTCTCCCCAGTATGTGTTAACATATGTGTCTTAAGAGTATTTATTTGTGTACATTTATAATCACAATACTGGCAAGCATGCGGCTTTTCTCCAGTATGTGTTAACATATGTATCTTAAGATCATTTTTTTGTATACATCTATAATCACAGTACTGGCATGCATGCGGCTTTTCACCAGTATGTGTTAACATATGTCTCTTAAAGTGACTTCTAGTAATACATTTATAATCACAATGCTGGCAAGCATGTGGCTTTTCCCCAGTATGTGTTAACATATGTATCTTAATTTGACTTCTAGTAATACATTTATAATCACAATGTTGGCAAGCATGTGGCTTTTCCCCAGTATGTGTTAACATATGTATCTTAATTTGACTTCTAGTAATACATTTATAATCACAATGCTGGCAAGCATGTGGCTTTTCCCCAGTATGTGTTAACATGTGTCTCTTAAGATCATTTTTTTGTAAACATCTATAATCACAGTACTGGCATGCATGCGGCTTTTCCCCAGTATGTGTTAACATATGAATATTAAGAATACTTCTAGTAATACATCTATAATCACAATACTGGCAAGCATGCGGCTTCTCTCCAGTATGTGTTAAAATGTGTCTTTTAAGATCGTTTTTTTGTAAACATCTATAATTAGAGTACTGGCATGCATGCCGGTTCTCTGTAACATGTGTTAGCATATGTCTCTCAAGATTAGTTGCAGTATTACATGTAAAATCACAGTTCTGGCAAGAATGCGGCTTCACCCCACTATGCGTGAACATATGTCGCTTAAGAGTACAGGCATCTCTACATTTATAACTACAATAGGTGCAAGACTGTGGTTTCTTTCCAGAATGAGTAAACATGTGTCTCTTCAGAGCAGTTGCATACCTAGTTTTATAGTGACACGACTTGCAAGCATAAGCCGTATGTTTTAACATGTGTCGCTTTAAACACAACGCATCTGTTGTTCTATAAGAACAGTGTTGACAATAGCAAAACTTTAGTTCAGTATGATTTTTATTCTTTTCCTGATCTTTAATATGCTTTATTAAACTGCATTTGGAACTAAAACTTTTCAAACACTTGGCACAAATAAATTCTGCTGATTTTTCGTCATACAGATCGGTTCTAAGAGTTTTATTGTTATCGGTATCGGACTTTGCAGGCTCAGGTATGGCATCAGTTGCATTGACATATTCTAACTTATCTGATACTTTAAATATCTTGGGTTCGTGCTCTGCCCCTGAGACATTCAAGCAGCCCCCGTTGCCGTGCGTGTGTTGCATGTACTCATCTACACTAAACATACTTTTGCAGTTATGACACTTTTTAATGGATAATAAAACCGTTACATGTTTTACTAGTGGAAGATGGCATTCTTCAGGTTCCACTTTAAGTTGGCTCAAGTCGCAATCTTCAAATTCCATTTTAATATCATCGCACCAAGTAGAAGCATTATCGAGTTCTTCTGAAAATAAATGAGTTTGCAGTACAACTAAAGATTGTCCAAATATTGGCGCATAAACGCGAAGGTACAGTTAAATTCACATAAAAGTGGTACACTTTTAAAAAGTGTCAAATTTGTTTGATTAAATTTAGCATTAATTTTTTAATTTCTGGCTATTTATTTACAGTATTCATAAAATATGGCAAATCAACAAAACAACCATCGGAAATATAATTAAATTATGGCAAAATTAAGGCCCAATTTAATTAAACAAATTTGACACAACTTTGACAGTGTACCACTTTTATGTGAATTCAACTGTACGTTATTAGAGAATGTCTATTGTCTAGGGATCCCTAAAAAAATGTCAAAAAAATTCATCTCATATACCCTCGGAGATATAAGTGCGAAACTTTGAACGCTCATAACTTGAAGATAATAATATTAACGAAAAAAAAAAAAAAACGGTTTAATACAAAGCTACAGTCTATATTATGCCATTTGTTTATCTTTTAAACGATCGAATTACATAACATTATAATGAATTTAAATTTACAAAATTTTCATAAAATGAAGCTGACAACAATGTCAATAAAATCTAATGCAAAAGTGTATGATCAAGACTCATAGATGGGATTTTTAGATATCTGTGTTGGGGAGGCAGAACGGGATAAGTATATTTTACATTTAAAAAAATGTGTTTTTTGGACACCGAATTTTAATAAAAACATTTAGATATTTACAAACTGGATCAGCCATATACGTACTGTGGAATCTCTTTTTTTTTATGTAGCTTCTCATTACTGCATTAATATTGTTTAATATTTGTGAGAAAACCATTTTTAGAGTGACATGCACAAATGACATTTCTATACTTATCCCCTTTTGCCTCCCTACCACAGATATATTTCTCTATTCTGTGTTGCCGAATTTATGGAACTTTGGGGGCTTTTTCGACATCTGAGATGACGAATCCATTCGCGTTTGGATTCGATATCGGCCATTCATAACGTCTCCGTGAGTCACGGAGAAATCACGGAATCGGTTTGATTGGCCGATATCGAATCCAAACGCGAATGGATTCGTCATCTCAGATGTCGAAAAAGCCCCTTTTGTTCGCATTTTCCACAATGAATATAACTTAATGAATTTTTTTTACCAATTTTCCAGCCCCAACAACGTACCATCGCGTTTATTGCCAATTTTTTGACACTCTATAAGTCTCTTAGAATTTATTGTTTCAGGAATATTGCAAGCACTGTAAATTGCAAATTTTTAACAAAGAGGTTAGTTTGTGCATCTAATTAAATAATAGAAGGCAACTAAAACATTTTAAATATTGCGCCTTTTAATAAAGATACTTACGAATGGTTAATGCAGTTTCCTGATGTTTAAGCTCTTCATTTCCTTTGCAAGTTGTTTCGGGGCTGACCTGGTCATTTAAATCATCTGAAACGTAGCTTATTTCCTCTTCTTCTTTCATAATAATAAAGGGATTTGAATCAAAATATTTACTTTGGTTCTCTGCAAGTTCGACAGCATTATTTACATAGGTATCACCTCGGATATCACTAATTTCCACTTGGACTCTTTCAGGTAATTCTTGCGTCTCGCTGTTGTTTAGCAGACTTGCTGTTGCCTTTTCCGACTCAATAATTTGTGTTTTTAAATCATAGGCTATTTTAAGTGAACCTATGCAAACGCTGCATATTACTTGAGAATAAGCTTTCGATTTGTTTAACTGAAACAATTTACCTAAATGTACAGGCGAAGGTTTTTTTGGTAATGTTAAAACTTACTTTTTCTGCAAGAACATATTCTAAGGCGTTAAAAATTGAGATAGCATTATTCGGGCCCAATTCCTCATCTAACGATATCACTTGGTCACTTTTGGTTAGACATATTCTGCAAAGGCTTTTGGCTTGGAGCATTTCTTGATAGATAGTTCCCTGACTGCAGGTTTTACTACTTATTTTTAACGAATTGTTTAATCTTTCTTCGTCAGTTAACATTTTGCATTCTTTTTACAAAATATTTTTCACGAGGACCACTTTTTAAACCGCCATATGTTTAAAGCTGCGTTTACGAAAAATACGATTAAAAGTAGTTCAAACAATTCACGAAGTTCACTGACGTATGACCCTAACCTCAATTTTGCGAATGTGAATGGCCATTTCAAATGTGTGCGACTTTGAATTTCACATACTAGTTTCCTTTTATTGCGTTTAATATGTCTAATATAACAGAAGCACAAATCCAAGAAATAGGTAAAGTGCTTAACGATGGTTCCAGACCATTAAAAGAACGATTTCGAGCCCTGTTTACCTTAAGAAACATTGGCGGCCCATCTGCTATCAAGTGCATAAAGCAATGTTTTCGCGACAGCTCAGCGCTTTTAAAACACGAACTGGCTTACTGCTTGGGGCAAATGCAAGACAAAACGGCTATAAGTGTGCTGGTACAAGTTTTAGAGGATGTTAACCAAGAACCAATGGTCAGGCATGAAGCAGGTAAGTTACACTGTAAAAATGATAGCAAAACCTAAGGTTTTTGGGTTTTAGGCGAAGCTCTAGGTGCTATAGGCTCCGTGGAGGTAATCCAAATCTTGGAGAAGTATTCGAAGGACCCGGTTGTTGAAGTAGCAGAAACTTGCGAGTTGGCTTTGAACAGAATTCGTTGGTTGGAAGAAAACAGTAAAAGCGAACGCTTGGCGAGCACAAATCCGTACAATTCAGTTGATCCAGCACCGCCCGCAACTACAGAAAACGTTTGTGAACTCAAAAATCTCTTACTTGACGAGAACGCGTCGCTTTTCGAACGTTACCGCGCAATGTTCTCACTGCGCAATCTCAGAACGGAGGATAGCGTCATAGCACTCTCTGCTGGTTTGAAATGCAAGAGTGCGTTGTTTAGACACGAGATTGCGTTTGTTTTGGGGCAAATGCAGCACGAGTCAAGTGTGCCCTTCCTTAAGGAGAGCTTAGAGGATGGTTTGGAGAATGAGATGGTACGACACGAGTGCGCAGAAGCGCTCGGAGCCATAGCGACGGATGAGTGCATGGTTATTTTAAATAAATATCTTAAGGATTGTAAAAGAGTTGTTAAGGAGAGTTGTGAGATCGCATTGGATATGTGTGAATATGAGAATAGTCCAGAGTTTCAGTATGCTAATGTTTTGCAAAGTGTGCCTTTTTAGCAAATATATGTATTAAAAACTTATTTTATATACAACTGCATATGAAATGATGACATTTCTGACTCTTTTAAAGTTAGAAAATGTCACTTTATTGGTTTTATTAAGCTGTCACTTTCCACCCGGGCGGAAAGTAACTACTTTCCGCCTGGGTAATTAAAACAAGTCGGATTTAACTCTTTTGAGGGAGCAAATCCTTTTCGGCCTTTTGCGCACACTCTTTCAATTCTGTACATTCGTCATCACTATCCGACATTATGTTTTTTTAATATTAGTTGGTTTAATACTTTAAAATAATGCGAGAAATGACGTTTTTTGAAAATTAAAAATAATTATTTTTTTACTTCGATGTCAAGCAATTGTAATGTAACCAAGGTAATAAATTAAAAAAAAATAATCATGTTAACTAAGATGTTAAAAATGAATAATATTAATTTGCAAAATTAAAGCTTTTTAAAATTAAACATAAATGTAAGCAGTTGTAAATAAAATAGTATACTAACCTTGGTGGAAATTTCCTTTCTGTCTCGAGAAATGGTTTACCGCGGCGCTACGCGCCTTGGTAAACCATCTTTTTCTCTCGACAGAAATGAAACCCTTTCCACCCACGGTAGTAATATACTATTACATACGAGTAAGTGTTAGAATAATATACAGGTGTCCCAGAATTGGCGCACCACCTGTATGGTACGCTGTTAGGGCATGCCTGGGGATTCCATGAAAATTGTTAAAAAAAATCCATCTGTTATATTCATTGAGAAAAATGCGAACAAAGTTGCTTAAATTCGGCAACACTGACTAGGAAAATACTACACAGTCTAGGAAAATAAATCTAAAAATCCCATCTATGAGTCTTGATTATACACTTTTGCATAAAATTCTATTGACATTGTTGTCAGCTTATTTCAAGAAAATTTTGTAAAATTAATGTGATTATAAGAATGTTATTTGACCATTTAAAAGTAGAAAAATTGGTGAAATGGTTTAAGTTTAAATTCTGGGACACCCTACATATTTACTACATTTTGTTACAAAAATTAATTGTTTTGCTTTTGCAATAAATATTTTCGATTAGACATTTAATACAGGGTGTCAAAAAATTGGTACTATTGTGGAATTAAAAAAGTAATCGATTTTTTATCTTCATGATTAATTTCTCGTAAAATTTCTGGTTGTAAACAGGGTTTAAAGTAAAAAGGCTGCAATTATCGCAAAATATGTAAAAGGGTAACCCACTTACACGCACTTAGAATTTAAATTTAATTTAACTTAAGAGTGGTCATAATTACACTGAAAAAAAGCGTCGATTACTTTATTGTTTCCACAATAGTACATAAACAGGATGGTACGTTTTTGGGGCATGCCAAAGGGACAATCGGTGTTGCCAAACTTAATCTCTGTTCCCATTTCTCTCCATAAATGGAGCGTATTCGTACAAAAATTGGTTGGGGTAACCTAGGAGATCTATCATACCACCCGTCGTTTCAGATGCTTACTGACATTACTTTTGAATTTTATACATATTTTTACCAAATATAAAGCTAATGTATACCAAAAAACAACAAACTGCCGGTTTAAAACATTCTATGTACCATCTAAAAGGTTTGTATAACATTTACGGAGTGTTTTACAACTTCAGCTTCTATTCTTCATAATTAGGTGAAATAGGGCAAAATGACTCATTTACAATGGTACTTTTAATTCAAAATCCGTGCATCCAAAAAAATCCGTATTATTTTAAACATTCACGGAAATCCTTTTGTAAATGAGTCATAATTTTCTTTTTTACCTAATTATAAAGAATTAAAGATGTAAATGTTATACAAACCTTTTAGATGGTACATAGAATGTTTTAAATCGACAGTTTGTTGTTTTTTAGTAACGAGCGAGCATTTAAATTCTACCTCGACTCTTGCCATGGAAAACAATAGCTGCTTTTCCGTATGTCTTTGATAGTTTGTTTAAGCGTCAAAAAAAGATGACAACATCAAAAATGACATTAGTAGAAACTATCAAAGACCTACGGAAAAGCAGCTTTTGTTTTCCATGGCAAGAGTCGAGGTAGAATTTAAATGCTCGCTTGTTATATAAGCTTTATATTTGATAAAAATATAAAATTCAGAAGTAATGTCAGTAAGCATCTGAATCGACGTGTGGTATGACAGATCTCCTAGGTTACCCCAACCAATAATGCCACAATAACGTATCATTGCG
The DNA here is from genome assembly GCA_963920755.1 of Cartodere bifasciata. Taxonomy (NCBI): domain Eukaryota; kingdom Metazoa; phylum Arthropoda; class Insecta; order Coleoptera; family Latridiidae; genus Cartodere; species Cartodere bifasciata. Next base: position 3,404,003 of record OY987198.1, read on the forward strand.
TTAATGTGCCATTTTTTGGACATCCTATAACATTATTTTCTATTCATTGTTTACAGGTTTTTTACTTTTAGTTCATTTCGTTCTTGCAGTGTTAAGGCTCATATGTGAACATATAGATTAACATGTACTAAGAAAACGATCCCACTTCTGATGTTTTTAAGCCTTTCAGTTTCATCATTTAAATAAAATGGTTACAAAAACGATTAAACAAATTTATTACTACGACATACCTAAAGTTTCCAAAAATACTAATCCTTTAAAATATCCTTAACGTTTATGTTCAAACTAGGGGGTTTTTCCCCAGCAATTTTTGTGGTCTGGTTCTCCTTAGCTTGTTTAAAAGCGGAACTCAAATTTATGTGCATCTCACTGCCGTCCGTGCTTACATCTCTGTTAAAATCACGTTCCCGTTTTAAAACATCAATAGCTTCCTTATAAATTTGCTCCGATGTACTCTCTCCATCGTACTGCTTTTCTACAACTTTGTAAATGTCGATAAATTGCTGGGTTAAGGTTTTGTATTTGTTGTTGAACATGTTTGTGGCTCCTATTTGTTTATTGTTTTTGTGGAACATTCTGAAAACATGTTATTTTGCAATTTGCAGTAACACTAAACATTGGAGAAAAAGCTTACGCTCGAATTTTATCCTCAGGGTAAAATATTTGTTTTAGTTTCATGTTAGGAGCTGGCCTATCAAACCTGGGTTCTTCCTTAGGTGGAAAAGCTTCATAAATGTCGTACCAAAGGGGTCTATCTTCCCATTTCAATGCACCTGCTCTTATAAGACCAGTTGTTCTAAAAAAGGCTATATTTGCAAAAATAAACGTTATGTTATGTTTTTCTACCTTGAGTAAATGGTTCCAATCTTTTCCAAACGACTTCCTGCCATTTCGTTGCTTTAAACAACTAGAAATATTCTAAAATCTTGAAAAACTACTTTAGAGCAGTTTATTTTTAAATGTTAGGTTATGTTGAAATAAAATTTAAGCGAAGTAGTTCAAAACGCCCAATATGTTGCACAAAGTTTTTAAAGCTACACGTTACAAATATTGTGAGTTAAGCTTTACCAAGTTGTTAAATATATAGCGGTTCCAAAACAACGCTCACTAAAATATTAGGTAAATATTTTAAAATTAAAGTAATAAAAAAAAACACCTGACAATTTTTTATGATGCTCAATGGCTTATTATACTCTTCACAAGAGTATATTGCAATCGATCAGAAAATCCTAAAATCGTCAATTTTCGTCGTAGAGCAAAAAATTGCAGATTCGTGCGTTTCATGACTTTTTAAGATTTTCATTTTTTGTCCGTCCGTCGGTAGTCGGTCGGTCGGTCTGTGGGGTGTCACGTTTCTTGTAAACACGCTATCTTAAGAACCAAACTTCCAATCCTATTCAAATTTTAAGGAAAAATCGATCCCTATAAAAGGAAGAACCCTATTGTTTTTGACAAGAATCTGAGTACTATAAAGCCCCCTTTTCGGTCCCCCAAGTGAAAAAAAAATCGTAACTCGATTATTATTAAATTTACAAAAAAAATTATTCGACATAAAACATAGGAAATTTAATTCTCTATAAAAAAGTATCCGTTGGTTTTTTTGTCAGAACCCCTGCTTACCCCCCACCACAAAAAAACCTGCTATCTCCGTTATTATTCAACTAACAAAAAAAATCTTTTTCACAAAATTAAAGAAAATTTAATTTTTTATTGAAAATGTTGGTTCGTTTTTTTGTAAAGTTAGCCAGTAAGGTTAAAAAAACAAAAACTAAAAGATTTCAGTAGCAAAAAACTTCTAAGTCCAAATAGCGTCCCGCGTCGGTCAAGAAGGCCATGCCAAAAATATTTCAAACAAAGAAACAAAGCCAGCTGTCAGAACAAATAACCTCAAATATCTTAAAGTTCAGAACTGACGTTTATCCTCTTCGTTAACTAAATTCTTCGTGTTTTCTGTTAATAGTTTGCACTCTTTGCAGATTTTTTTTGTATAATTTTTTTTTATAAGAGACTATTAATTATCCTGTAATAGTTTTCTTGTGAAGAGGATACCATAGAATGTGTAGCAATTATATAAAAATTGATTTAGCTTTGACTAATAAAATTTAAAATTACACTTCTTATCTACCGATTCCGAATTCTACTCGAGCTACTTATCTGTGAAGAGTAACTACTACGCGTTTCGACTTCTATTTATTTCTTGTTTATTTATTCTAGTGGCTATTTTTAATAGCAAAAAAAAAGACGGTTAGGCAAAAGTTTTTTTTAATAAAAGTTATAGAAAAAGTAAACACGTAAGGGTAAAAAACTAAAGTTATAAAATAAAACAAAACATATTTCAATAAACAAACATATGAAATAAAAAATGTACATCTAACTCTAAGTCAAAAGTGTAAAATTTACAAGAAGTATAAAAATAAAATATTTGGGCCTTAAAAGTAAAAGTTGTATTTTACAAGTAATGCCTGTTTTACGAAAACAGCATTTTCATGTCGGCTAGGGTTAGCTTGTTACTAATCACTGCTTTAGATCCCGTTAACATTGAATTTGCGATTTCTAATTTCCGTTGTTGTAGTTCGTAAATTCTTTCTTCTATAGTGTCTGAGGCCATAAATCTGCAAAGACACAATTCAAAATTAATTTTGGAGACAAATAAATTGACTTTGAAAACATAGAGTGCCTTGAAGAATTGACAGTTATTGTCGCCTTATAGAGTGGCGACATGCATCATTCTTTCTCTGTCATACAGATAACGTCATCAACGTTATATCCAAAGTGACAACAATTACAACTTACAATCACAATTAATGACGTTATCTGTATGACACAGAAATAATGATGCATGGCGTCACTCTATAAGGCGACAATAACTGTCAATTCTTCAAGGCACTCTATGAAAACAGAGCTCGAGTTTTTTATGAAAAATTCTTTATACAGTGCGAGGCAAAAGTCCCACCCCCCTGACATTAACTTTTAAATGCTTCGAGATATTGATTTAATAAAAATTCTAGGAAAACTTGTACTTAAAAAACTACCCTTTGACGTAATTGGATTTATCAAAAATAATAACCCCCACATAAACTTAATTTTTTTAAACGTAAACAGGGGTTAAAAGACACCTCATTTGAAAGGTATTTTAATTTTCAACACAATGGTGTTTACAAATTTAAGATAAATTTATTAGTTTTTTTTTCAAAGAGGTACTCAAAAAAAAGAACAATTCTGTGGTAAATAGGCAAAAGGGGATAAGTATAAAACTGTCAGTTGTACATGTCACTCTAAAAATGATTTTCTTGTAAATATTAAACAATATTAATGCAATAGTGAGAACGTAGCTGATAATAGTATATTATCATCCTAGATAGAGAAGAGGTTCATTGCGCAATTGTATCCCTCGCCGCTACGCGGCTTGGGATACAATCTTTGCGCTAGGTCAATAATGACCTTCTCTACCGTGGTTGATATATTATTTTTTTCACTACTAGCATTTTCTTGAAAAATGTTAATTTAAAAATATGTTCAATTTTTATCAAAACCCTGTATATGATTTTTACAAAAAATGTTTCGAAATTTCCATGGAAATGACAATGACGTTACATCAATCAAAACAATAAAAAGTTCTTCAAATGGGTATCATAATTTGCACGTAAATGGCGTAAATGGTTTAAATAATATGATGGTCACTGATAAGGAATTTGTAAATATAATGATAATGATAGGAGACTGACACAGCTACAGAAAAAAGTGCGAAATATTTACAACTGTGCAATTCTTTTTTCGTTAAAATATTTGTGCAATAAAATGTTTTCAAGTATTTTAAAGTTGTTATGTTTTCAAAATAAAAACATCTTCGTTAAAAACTCACAAAAACTGCTGTAAGTACCGTTCTATTTATGAAAAAAACTTGACATATGTTTTGACATAGGATTTTGTCTCCCTAGGGAGACAAAAACAAATTGTTCACCTAGGTAGTAAAAAATGATTTTGAAGGGTTCTTAAAAAGTCAATAATGACACTCTTTGCTCCTAGTAGTGAAAAAAATAGGTTTCAAAGTACGTATATGGCTGATCCAAATTGTAAATATCTAAATGTTTCTATTAAAATTCGGTGTCTGAAAAAGACATTTGTTTAAATGTCAAAAATACTTATCCCGTTTTGCCTCCCTACCACAGAATTTTTTTAATAAATGCAACAGTGAAAAAATAAAACTATTTAAAATTAGGTAAGGGTGCAAAGTTGGTAGATAGATAGGTTGTGCCGATCTACTTTTGGAAGCTCGCCCAATAAGAGTGACCCCCTTAAATTGCAATCGTGACGTCACGATGTTAACTATTTAAAAATCTTTGTCAACCTTCTATGTTTAGTCTTCATTCTCATAAACATGACATTTTTTAATGGATAAGTCAAAAATTATTTTTTTTTTTGTGAATCATATTTTGTAAAACAATTCAAAACTTAAATATGTCCATTATAAAAAGTAGTATAATTTAAACACTAACCGTTGCAGTAAGTACGTCTATGTAATAATTTCAGAAGTAACAATAAAAAATAGTTTATAGGGCCTGAATGCTTATTGTGGTGTAATAATATTCGTCAGGATGCGGAAAGGCAGGGGTACTCACAGGATTTAAAATTAAGTAGTAAAACGTAGACTTTGCAAAACTTCTTAACGACGGTGTCTCAGCCCACGCCAATGGAATGCAATAGACAATAAAAAAATTAATGGAAATAATTTATTTCTGTTTTAAATAAAAGTATAATTTATTCTTTAGTTTTCTTACTAACCAATAAAAATATCAATGTTTTAATTTCTTCCTTTAGTTCCTTAACAAATAATAATTTTCTGGGCAAACGTTCTTGAGGTATGTTTACTGATGTATGTAATCCTGAAATCCTACTAGTGTATGCCGATTGCATAAACGCATCCAAACCTTGTAGTCGTATAGAAGGAGATCTTGGGCCTAACTGCGGTAGCCCCTTTTAAAGATGATATTTTAGTGACATTTTCACATTTAAATACAATCAATTGTCAAAAACTGTAGACTTCCAGTTTTGAGCGAAAAAAAGGCTGTTTTCAGAGAAAAATAGTGAATTCTTTTAACATTATTTAATATGTACTAAAAACGTACTACCAACTAAAGGGATACATTATATAAAAATGGGACAGCTTCTTATTTTTACCAAACAATGAATTATAGAGCAAATGTGAAGATCTATATTTAATTACAGTGAAAAAAGATGAAAACAAATGTTAATCCCAAGGTTTTAGCTTACAATATGTATTCGTGATAAAAAAAACACGAAAAAAGTCGGCCTTACTACAAAAAAGTAATAAAACTCAATCGTAACTATCTGTTTTTTATATTTTGCAGATTTTAGAACTAATATTAGGTGGCAGAAAGTTTTTGTGCTACTTTTGCAAAGGTATTTAGATGCCTCTTTAAATACTGTCAAAAAGAATCACTATTTTTCTCTGTAACTGCCTTTTTATCGCCCCAAAATTGGAAGACGTCAGTTATGACAATTAATTTCGATTGCAAATTTTGTTAGCCCCACTGGGCCAATTTGGACGGTAAAAATATCATTTAAAAGATAAAAGTAATCCTAACAATCCCCATTTACACAGAGGTCCCCTTATGCCTGTATAAATGTCACTAATGTATCATCTTTAAAAGGGGCTACCGCAGTTAGACCCATGATTTGGCTAGGGACACCAAGTTTTTTCGGTAGTAAAAAAAGCACTTTTGATTGAGCTTGGTGTGCCAGTGGGTCCAAAAAAAAAGCCGATTTCCTTCTATACGGCGAGTAGACTATTGCGCAAAGCATCATCCTGAGGAAATGTAAAAAACGAAATTTTATCGTCGGTTTTCTTGGATCGGTAATAGGTAGCACTACATGTTGCAACACTGCAGCTGTAACCCCCATTTTTCGGCATTTTTATATTTAAAAAAAATAAAGCTTTGACACAAAACTGTTATTTTGCATAACATTTTTTGACAAAGCATCGAATAGGTCTTTATCTAGACTTAAAACTAGTTAACACGATGACGTCACACTTTAGAACCTCCCCTCTCGATCCCCTCCCTTAATTTTTTTTACGTCGTTGCTATAGGGAACGGAATAACCTATACATCTAGAAACCTTGGTAAGGGTGCATGTTTTTCTTTAATTAAAAAAAAATATGTAATATTTTTTTGTTAAAACGTGTTATAGCCTGTGCTACAACATAAAATACAAAAAAACAAGAATTTATGTTTGTAAATGTTTTTTTAATTAATTATATTTTTTTACATTAACATAAATTAAAAAAAAATTATACACCTCTGCTCACTTTGGAGTCATTTAAGGCTTTTATTGCCGCGTTTATTACAAATAAACAGGGTTTTTGTGATTTATATTAAAAAACACAGTACAAAAGAATAGCATTGTCTTGGAAATAAAAATAGCTTTCAACTTGATTACATTTAAAAAAATTAAATACATAGTTCCTTCAGTGGGGGTTATTATTTAAAAAAAACACAATTTCGTTAAAAGGAAGTTTTTTCAGTGCAATTTAGTTGAGTTTTTTTTAAATCAATATCTCAATTCGTTCAGAAATTAAGGGCAGAGGGGGGGGAAATTTTGCATCGCACTGTATTTTAATTTATTGCTGAATCAGAAACCTATATGCATTTACTTACTTGTACACAAAAACCTCTTTTTTCTGCCCCACTCTATAAATTCTGTCTTGCGCTTGATTCTCTAATTGTGGATTCCAATGCAAATCCAACAAAATCAAATGGTTAGCTCCAACCAAATTTAATCCTACTCCACCTGCAGTTAGCGAAAGAAGCAAGACCTAAAAATAAAACAAATAAAAAAATGTAACAAAATTTTGTTTGGTTACAAATGCAGGAAAATAATAACTTACATTTAAATTTGACTTGGGATGATTAAAATTATCAACCATAGACATCCGTTTTGCTGTCGGTACTGTTCCGTCCAATTGGTCGAACTTAATATTATGGTTTTTCAAATGGGTTCCAAGCAACGTTAAAAATGATCTCCACTGCGATACTACTATTACCTTATCTTCTCTGGGCATAATTTTGTCTTTTATTAATTCAATTGTACTATGTATCTAAAAATTTAAAAATATTTAATAAGCTAAAAAGTCTTTTTGAATAACATCTTGCAAAATAGCAGTTTTTCTACTTCCACATTTAAAATGACACTTATCGCACGACTTGATTAAACCTAAAACAATCCTTTAGATATGTCTTGCAAGCCGTGGGTAAAATGGCACTTTATCCACGGAGTGAAGTGCAACAAGCTCTTTACCCACGGGCCGACGTTAGCGTTACTCGCAGAAAATGACAGATGACATTTGTTGTATTTATTTTAATTGTGAAAAAACGTATAATTTGGTGTCTTCTTTTAATAATAATGACTTCTGATTAATGTTACAGTAATAACTTAAGCATTTGTTTTTATTTTTCTCTAAATAATAGTATTTTTTGTATCAAGTGCTATAAACGAGTCATAAAAACGTTTATAATACGAGGTATGCACTATACTTTTTCTTCGACCCCAAAATCAAACAATTTCGCACTCTTTATTTCAAGAACAGTTAGGTTAGAGAAAACATTTTAGTAGTTGAAATGCAGATACATGTTGTAATATTCAATAAATGATTATGTTAAATCCAAATCCTACCTATAGCTGCACTAAGTACTGCCTTAAATTATAAAAATACTCCAAAAACAACTCACGGTTTTGGCTTCAACACGTTTTTCTAGCAGACTTGTTGACATACGTAAAAACTAACAATAACAACATACGCAATAGCTTTCATTTTTAAGAAATGTAAACATGTACTTAATATTTCACTTTAATTTTAATTAGAATTAACTTTTATAAAAAAAAAAAACACACCAAATTACACGTTTTTGACAACTAAAATAAATACAAAAAACGATGCGATAAGTGTCACTTTAAAGGTGGAAGTAGAAAAATAGTATATTAAAACATAGAGTTTTATAAGGAACGTTTTTTAGCACGCGTCCAGGTTTGGAAAAAGAGCCGCGCAGCGGCGAGTTTTCCAATGGACCAGTGATAAAAAACGCCTTATAAAACGAGTTTTTTATACTATTTTTTATATTTGCTTCATTTAATTCATTAAAAAGCATTTTTAATTTGAATTAAAAATTTAAGATAAAATTTTGTTTTTATGACCAACCTTATAGCATAACATTGACATTTTAAAGTAAAAAATAAATTAAAGTTAGACATATTGGATAATGACATTTGTAAACTTTACTCATTTAATACTGAATGAATAGGCGTTTTTGAGAAAATGTAACCATTGATATCGTTTCTTCAATTCTTCTAGTTATTCCCTCTACAAAAAAACTATGTCCCCCGATTGATAATAATAGTAAAATTTGTAAATAAAAAGTACCTTGCAAGAAAAGAATTTATCTTTTTGCATCAGGAAAACCAACCAATAAAATAAAATTTTGGGTTTAATAATGAAGCAATTTAGAAACTTTAAAAAACCAAATTTCGGGTTTCATAATGTGCATATTATAGAACGCAAATATAAAAATATAATTTAACTTGCCTACTGATCTAACCCATTTTTTGTTATACATAATTACCTTGCTGCTTACAGTTTCTGCACTAAATACAGCGTTGTTTTTATTAAGAAAACCTTTTGCAGCTTCAGTAAAACCAACACTCTCTTCACTCGCACCTTCAGCAGGAAAATGGTCATCTTCCAAGTTGAGATCATTTAACTGATCCAAAAGATTCTTTTCTTCGACATCTTCATCTTCTTCATCGCCTATTTCTTCGTCGGTTAACATCTAAAATAAATTACAATACACTTATTCGTACAAAAATTGGTTGGAGTAACCTAAGAGATCTGTCATATTACACGTCGGTTCAGATGCTAACTGACATTACTTCTGAATTTTCTATTTTTATCAAATCTGTGGTGGGGAGGCAAAACGGGATAAGTATTTTTGACATAAAAAAAATGTGTTTTTCGGACACCGAATTTTAATGGAAACACTTGGATATTTACAATTTGGATCACCCATATACGTACTTTGAAACCTATTTTTTCAGCTAGATTCTCACTATTGCATTAATATTGTTTAATATTTGCAAGAAAATCATTTTTATAGTGACATGTACAAATGACAGTTTTATACTTATCCCCTTTTGCCTATTTACCACAGAAATATAAAGCTTATATACCAAAAAACAACATACTGCCGATTTAAAACATTCTATGTACCATCTAAAAGGTTTATACAGGGTGTATCACGACGAGTATAAGGCATACTTATCTCAAAAATGGTTTGTTATATTTTTTTCAAATTTGGTATGCATAAGTTTTGGGGTAACATGCATCTAGCTAAAATATTTTCAATTTTGTGCCACTTCCGGTTATACCGGAAACTAGTGTCAACTTTGTTATTTTAAATGGAACTACCTATTTTTTTTTGATATTTTCATTCCTTTTCACATTTTAAGTAAACTTTGCAAAAAAAATTCAAAAAAAGTTTTTAGTTATTTTTTAATTAAGGTTTTTCAAATTTTTTTTACTGTGGTAAGGGTTTAGAAGATAATCGATTTTTTAAAAACTAATGAATGATTTTAATTGCGGTTCTGGCTTACGGTTAAATAATGGTCCCAAAATCTACTTTTGTGATTAAAAATAAAAAAAAAATAACCGGAAGTAAAATATCGGCCATTAAACCCGCCTCTTTAAAAATTAAGTTATCTCACTTTTTTTAAATGTAATGCCATAATTTTTGTTATTGTTTCTAACTGGGGCTTTTAATACCTTTCAAATGATGTATCATTGTCCTATACCTATCTCTAATAGTTTTCGAAATAATAATTTATTTTTATAATTACATGCAATAACGGCAAAATTAGAGTTTTTTTGGAAAAATCTAGTAAGTCATGAAAACAAAAAACAACTATTTGACGTTTGCCACATTTAAATTCATTGTGGAGTGACAGATACTTCTTCTTTTCTTTAAAATTTATTCTAAAATAGTTTTTTGTTTTCATGACTCACTGGATTTTCCATAAAAACTCCAATTTTGCCCTAATAACATGTAACAATAAAAATAAATTATTATTTCGAAAACTATTAGAGATAGGTATAGGACAATGATACATCATTCGAAAGGTATTAAAAACCCCAGTTAGAAGCAACAAAAAAAATTATGGCATTCCATTTAAAAAAAATGAGATAATTTAATTTTTAAAGAGGCAGGTTTAGTGGCCGATATCTCACTTCCGGTTGAATTTTTTTGCATTTATAATCACAAAAGTAGATTCTCGGACCATTATTTTACCGTAAGCCAAATCCGCAATTAAAATCATTCATTAGGTTTTGAAAAATCGGTAATCTTCTTAACCTTTACCACAGTAAAAAAAATTCGAAAAACCTTGATTACAAAATAATGAAAAACTTTTTTTGAATTTTTTTTTGCAAAGTTTACTTAATATGTGAAAAGGAATGAAAATACCGAAAAAAAAATAGGTAGTTCCATTTAAAATAACAAAGTTGATAGTAGTTTCCGGTATAACCGGAAGTGGCACAAAGTTGAAAATATTTTAGGTAGATGCGTCCTACCCCAAAACTTTTGTATACCAAATTTAAGAAAAATATAGCAAACCGTTTTTGAGATACGTATGCCTTAAACTCGTCGTGATACACCCTGTATAACATTTAGAGAGTGCTTTACATCTTTAATTGTTTATAATTAGGTAAAAAAGGAAATTATGACTCATTTACAAAAAGATTTCCGTGAATGTTTAAAATAATACGGATTTTTTTAGATGCACGGATTTTGCATTAAAAGTACAGTTAAATTCACATAAAAATGGTACACTGTCAAAAAGTGTCAAATTTGTTTTATTAAATTTAGCATTAATTTCTTAATTTCTGGTTATTTATTTACAGTATTCATAAAAAATGGCACAATTAAGGTCAAATTTAATTTAACAAATTTGACACAACTTTGACAGTGTACCACTTTTATGTGAATTCAACTGTACCATTGTAAATGAGTCATTATGCCCTATTTTATCCAATTATGAAGAATTGAAGTTGTATAACACTCCGTTAATGTTATACATATAATTTAGCTGGTACGTAGAATGTTTTAAACCGGCAGTTTGTTGTTTTTTGGTATATTAGCTTTATATTTGATAAAAATATAAAATTCAGAAGTAATGTCAGTTGGCATCTGAAACGGCGGGTGGTATGACAGATCTCCTAGGTTACCCCAACCAATTTTTGTTCGAATACGCTCCATTTCTTGCCACAAAAATGCCGTTATTTTTAGACTTACTGCAGACATTAAGTGAGGATGACAACAAATCTGCCGCAAACGAAGCAAAAGTACTAAGATTTGATGCTGCGAAATTTCTTTTAATTTATTCTTCTTTAGAAGCAGTTCTCGCATTTTAAAGTATTCTCCATTTGGATCGGAAGTTACTAAAAAAAGCAAAGTGAATCAGATTATTTATCACCCAGACTAGGGGATAATTTGACAGTGTCAAAACATATGACATATTTTCGCCCTTCAATCAAAAATCGACCGATCCGAACATTTTTTTTTCATTTAAAGATGGAACATTAAGAACTGCCCCCGAATAGTTTTCGTTGCAAAATTGATTGAGAAAATACATCATTCATCTTAAAGACTCATCTAGATTCTCGATTATACATCGGTTACTAGACCAAAATTTAAAAATTAGAAATAAAATTGTAGAATGGAAATAAAATCAGTAAAATAAAAAGATTTATGCTTTGAATTAGAAATTAAGAAATTTTAGAAATGCATTAATTTAGTATCGTTAAGGTGGAGTTAAGTGGCGTTAAATAATTTAATTTAACTATAAATCAAACTTAAAGCTTTGTTTCTGTTAATTTGTGCCGTTTAAAAGACATGGAGTAAAAAAAGATTCCTTTAGTTTTAAAAGTAATTTGGGGAAATACCGATAGGTGCGTTTACCTTTAAATTAATTAAATTATTGACTTGTTGCACTAATGGAGCGTATTCGTATAAAAATTGGTTGGGGTTACCTAGAAGATCTGTACCACCCGTCGTTTCAGATGCTGACATTTTTTTTTTATAATTTTATCAAATATACCTATAGTATACCAAAAAACAACAAACAAATTTAAAACATTCAATGTGCCAGCTGAAAGGTTTGTATAACATTTAGAAACTGTTTTACGTCTTTAATTCTTTATTCTAACTGACATTACTTTTGAATTTTATATTTTTACCAAATATAACGCTAATATACCAAAAACAACAAACCGCCGTTTTAAATCATTCTACGTACCATCTAAAAGGTTTGTTTACCATTTACGGAGTGTATTACAACTTCAATTCTTTCCTAATTAGGTAAAAAAGGGCATAATGACTCATTTACAAATGTACTTTTAATGCAAAGTCCGTGCATCCAAAAATTGCGGATTAATTTTAAACAGTCATGGAAATCCTTTTGTAAATGAGTCATAATTTTCGTTTTTTACCTAATTATAAAGAATTAAAGATGTAAAGCACTCTCTAAACGTTATACAAACCTTTTATATGGTACATAGAATGTTTTGAACCGGCAGTTTGTGGTTTTTTGGTATATAAACTTTATATTTGATAACAAATTTAGAAGTAATGTCAGTTAGCATCTGAAACGACGGGTGATATAACAGATCTCCTAGGTTACCCCAACCAATTTTTATACGAATACGCTTCATTAGACTAATTTTGTGACAATTCAAGTGTAATCTATCGGCACAAATTAGTTTAATTATTGACTCTTTAATAGTGGATTTATGAACTAAAATTTAACTATTAAATTAAGAATTAATTTAAGAAATACGGCTGCTTATTGGTCTATAATTTGAGATTGAAATTTATCGTTTGTCAATGTCAAATAATAGACCAATGAGCAACCGTATTTCTTATATTAATTCTTAATTTAATTGTTTAATAAAGATCATGAATCCACTAAAAGAACTTGTTAAGCTCGCGTTAATTTAAGTTGAAAAAAGTGGCGTTAAGTATCTCTAAATAGAGCTTTATAAATGCTTACCTGCACCAGTCCCACTCATTAAAACGTCCCTCGCCTCTTGGTTTTTCTCAGCACGTTGGTGCAAGAATTGCGAAAACATAGTCCGGGAAAACAGCATAACCTTTTGGTAAACCATAGTCTCTTCATTGCCCAGTGTAATGGGAATAATGTCCCACTTACGATTCGGCATAGTGAGCACCTTGGACTCCATTAACTCGGCTTTAGTTCTGCGCAACATTAGGGACGATATGACTGTATAGAGTCTGTCAGTGCCGCCGGCACTCTTGTTGCTTACCCATTGTTTCCATACCTAAAACAATTTCATCGTAAAAATTTTGTGGTTATACCCACATATCTAATAGAACTATATGAACTTTAAACCATAAGCGCAGGTTACTGCACATGCAGTAGAACGATATGGAAAATTAGGCCATTGGAGACCATATTTGTTAGTTTACTTTTCAAAGTGGGGTTATGAACTTTCCATTTATTTATTTCTTTGGTAAAAGAAACTGTGTTTTATAATTATTTAATCAGTAAGTGAGTTAATAAAGGCGATTAATAAACGAGCGGTGTTAATAAGCGAGCGATCAGCGAGCTTGTCAATAAGTGAGTTTATTAATCGCCATTTAACATACGAACTGGTTACAATGCTTTTTCGCACATCGCAGACAGGGTTGTACACGAATACTTTTTTTTGTATTCGAATACGAATACGAATACTTAGCTACATGTTACGCACGAATACGAATACAAATACATTTGAAACAACATGTATTCGGGTACGAATACAAATACAAAGTATTCGTATTCGTAAAACTACGAATACAATATTGCAAATACAATTCCCACGATTTTTGGCGCAAAATTTAAAATTATTGCAAAACGAACTTACTCGTTTGTGTTCGACTATAAAAATGTATTCGTAAAGAGTATTCGTAAATTTACGAATACGAATACTATCACTTAAAATTTTACGAATAAAAATACAAATACAAAATCATTTGAGAAAAATGTATTCGAATACGAATACTGTTAAAGTATTCGAATACAGTGTTCGAATACGAATACTTGTATTCGTGTACAACCCTGAATTCGCAGATCAGTATTTAATAAATTATAAAATAAAACAGTTATTTTACCAACTAACAGAAACAATGCGTCGGCCATTCAAATTTATTAAAGTTGAAGAAGAAGAAGAAGGGCTGTCATCGAACTTTTATTAATTTTAAATAGAAAATGAATGTTATTTTCTTAAAATGTGGCAAAAGGATATGCTTCTCATTCTTTCCAACGGAAAATATTGATTTTCTTTCGGTTTTTGTTTCTTAAATCGTAATTAAAGCTACTTTAACATTTGTAATGTAGAAACATAGATAGTAATTTTAAACATAGAAGAGCGTTACTATGGGCCATAGTAACCATGCATTAATAGGGGTCATTAATCAACCATTTGGAGTGCGTTAAGAGCCTCATATCTCCTCCGACTACCATGGTGAGAGGCGAATCGGTGCGGGGAACGCTAGCATGAGAGAGCCTTCCGTAGAATGGAAAAAGAGTGTATGTGCAAAAATCGGATTTTGAAATAATAAGGTTTTATTCAATATGCTTCACATTGAACTGCAGGTACACCTTCAGACGTATTAATATCTAAATATTTATCAATAAAATAATGTTTAAAGTATGATTATCGTTTTCGCATGGTCCAAATTGTCGCATTATAGAGTTGTGCCATGCATTATTCCATCTCTGTAACACAGATTCTGTCATTAACATAATTGGCAAATTAATAACTGGTTGTTTTAAATTGATCCATTTTTCTGCCATTTCTACTTCAATTGATTGTTCATCAACACCTCTTATAATTAGCAAAGTGGCAACAAATACAATAATTAATGACAGTATCTGTATGACAGAGGTGAAATTATGCACGACGCCCCTCTATAAAGCGACAATATCTGTCAATTTGACTGCTAGGCACTCTATGCTAGCCTAGGACATGTTGAGTGTATCTGTATATTTTTTTTTGCCCTTTATCTACTTAAAACTCGTTTCGGGCACAGAGAATTTGTTCTTAACGAACATTGCTATTATTTACAAAGAATAAACAGGTTGTCAAACCACACTCACCGGCAAACTATCAAAAGGTGAACACCTCAAGAATTTAATTAAGGCGTACATATCTAACTCTTTATTTTGTACAGGTGTTCCAGTAAGAGCCCATCTCAACTTGGCAGAAAGAGAGCAGACAGCTTGCGAGGTTATGGACTTATGATTTCTTATTTGATGTGCTTCATCTAGGATTATCCTGTCCCATTTAATTCTGAAGAGGACGCCCTCCTCGTATTCGTGTTGGGCTATTGAGTATGTTGTTATTACAACATCGTGCTTGGCAAGACTTTAAAAAAAATAAATATATATAGTTAGTTGGGGTAATTAAAAACGCACACACGGTTATGCTCTTGTCTCTGATTCACAGTAAAAAAAAACAGAGTCACCTAAGGAAACTAGAACCTTTCCCTTTGAAAAGTTGAACTTTCCACAAAGTTGGCATTACATTTCAAATTTACTGTCATTCAGAGATAAGGTATATAACTAGATTGCGTATTGTACTAATGCGCAACCTAAAACAATGGGGACACTACTGAAGCTGCTATTGACAGCTTATTTTGTTGTGTTTTAACCATAAACCTATGAAGAAGAAACGGCAGGCGTGCCATCTCTGTAAACAGATTTTCCACAATTTAAATCGTATGAGAGAGAAAAAATAATGAAATATGTGTGTCTGACAAAGATAGCGTGCCGAATGTAAACAAAATAAGAGGCAACATGGTAGCGAGTCTTTTTAGCCAATTCAAGCAGATTTAACCTCAATCTAGTTATATACCTTATCTCTGCTGTCATTAAACATTGAAAATTGCCAACAGGCATAAAAATTAGAAAAAAAAACCAATTTTTTGCTTGAGATGTAAAAATGATACAGAAAATTGTAGACATTTTTGTAAAAGTGCTAATTTATCCTATGATACCTAAAAGGACTTCTTAAGAGCCTCATATCTCTTCCGACTACCATGGTGAGAGGCGAATCGATGCGGGGAACGCTAGCATGAGAGGGCCTACCGTGCAATGGAAAAAGAGTGTATGTGCAAAAATCGGATTTTGAAATAATAAGGTTTTATTCAATATGCTTAACATTGAACTGCAGGTACACCTTCAGACGTATTAATATCTAAATATTTATCAACAAAATAATGTTTAAAGTATGATTATCGTTTTTGCATGGTCCATAAAACGTATAAATCAGTAAACATATCAAAATATCAGATACATTCTTTTGCTATTGTACGGTAGAGGCTGGCGGAGGGGAGCCCATTCCTATGTAAATATTCACGTAATTTAGACTTCAAATATCTTTCCTAATTCTTATCGGATTTTTAAAAACTTGGTGTCATTGGAAAGCTAATTAAATTTGTAATACTCATTCTTTTTAAAAAAAAATTTTTGAGCGCTCAATTTCTTAAAAAAATAGTTGTTGCTTTTGGCATGGTTTACCCACCTTTAAACTGTTATTTTTGCTAAACTAGGGACCCAAAAAAAAAATAAGTATTTTAAAAGAAGTTAAGGTAATACTATCAAAATTTCAAAGTCATTGCGTTAATAATAACTCTAAAAACTGCGGTCTAAGTTGTACACAAATTTGCATAAGAGAAGGTGGGATATCGGGCTCTTAAAAACGCACACACGGTTATGCTCAATTTACAGTTAAAAAAAACACCTATGGAAACTAGAACCTTTTTCTTTGAAAAGTTGAATCTTCCACAAAGTTGGCATTACATTTCAAATACAACGTCAAATCCAATGTCATCGAGTTTTGTTAGTGTAAACACTTAAGCGGCTTAATCCTTGTTGCTAAAAAGCCCCCTGGGGGCTACGCTTTTCATTTTACAGTGATAAAATCTTCATAATTAACTTTTGTAACCCATTTAGTACAGAATATAAAAAATTCAGCAAAATGTGACGGTTTGAATTCAAAATGTAAGTACAATTCGCACTACACTTTTACAAAATATTTTTAAAAGGGGCTTACACGTTGTGGGTAAAACATATAATACATTTGTCCTTCTATTTAGTAAAAGAACTACCAAAATAAGCCACATAATGAGGAATACATTTCCTTACTTTTAGTGTAATGGGGATATGGGCAAAAAAAAATTTCGTTATGATCAACTTCCAGCCCCTCTGGACCCCAAACGGTTGATCTCAGATGATTGTGCTTTTGGTGTATTAATCTACATAAAATTTGCTATAACATATAAAAAAATTAGCAAAATTGACGGGGACCACTTTTATATATAAATTGTGCAGTGTTCTTTACTGTCATTAAAAATTGAAAATTGCCAAGAATAATATTACAGTTACATAAAACAGGCGTAAAAATTGTAAAAAAAAATAATTTTTGCTTGAGATGTAAAAATCATAAAGAAAGTTGTAGACATTTTTGTAAAAGTGCTAATTTATCCTGTGATACCTTCTTCTTAACAGTGAGTAATTACATAAATAATTCCTATTTTGTGTTAACTTTTACATGGTTTAATGATTAGTGCATTATAAAGTAATTTAATAAAAAAAAAATACTTCTGTATATGTATGTTAAGACCATTTTTTTTGATTCAGATGCCCTGAACATGTTTTTATTTTTTTGACTTTTCTTACATAACCAGCAAAACTAATAAAATCTTTTATTAAACGTAAACATCTATTAGAGAAAACATATGGGTAAACAATAATTATCATTATTTTTCTTTACTTTATAAAAAAAAATTATATTTACAGAGATATTTACCTTTTTTTATATTTATAAAGTAAATTTCTTAGTAGGTCGCTCAATGAGTTAATGTTTAATTGCTCTAAATCCTGTATAAAAAAAAACTTTTGGAAAATGTTTCGTATAGACAATGATTTAAAACCAATACGAATTTTTTTGTCATTTTTTTTAATTGAAAACGTATATTACAAAGCATTTTCTTGGGCACTGTGGATTTTTCAGTTATTTTCAACACTAGCAAACATTTATTACATGCTGTTTATTTTTGACACAGAACTCACATTACAATACGCTCCAAGTCTGTTTGTATTTAATTACGTAAGTATTCACTAACTATTTTTTTTTACTCTTTATAAGGTTTGTCCAGCAAAAAGCGCACGAGCTCATAACTTTCTACGTACACTTTCTAGAGAACTGAAATTTTACCAGTTGTCTAAGATGACTTTTAGCCTTCTTTTACATGCATTTACAAAAATGTATGACTTTCGGTTTAAGCGGAAATGACATAAATTTTGTATTTTTAACCCTATGTGTTTTGACAATTTTAGGAACATTCTTTTAATAAGAATACAATCGCTTTTAAAAAAATAATGTATCACCAATATTAACGATTCTATAGCACTTTGAAAATGAGCTAATTTGGTCCTACAGAGAACGCTGAATCTATGCTTCAGGACTCTATGACTAAGATAGACGATTATGATGAAATTAGGTGAATTTCATAGAGCTATAGAATCGTTAACATAGTGATTCATTATTTCATTAAAAACGATTGTATTCTTATTTAAAGAATGTTCCTAAAAATGTCAAAATATATAGGGTGTTCCACTTAAAAATACAAAATTAATGTCATTTCCGCTTAAACCGGAAGTCATACATTTTTGTAAGTACATGTAAAAGGAGGCTAAAAGTCTCCTTAGACTTCTCCTAAAATTCCAAATTTGTAGAAACTATACGTAGAACGTTATGAGCTCGTGCGCTTTTTGCGGGACACACGGTATACCGAGGGGCAAATCGATGGTTAAAATTGTGTACACTAATTCACAAATTCTAGAATTTGTTGACAAATTCTTAATAAATTCTACAAATTCTAAACAAATTCTAAACAAATTCTAAACAAATTCTTCACAAATTCTCAGCAAATTCTTGACAAATTCTACAAATTCTTAACAAATTCTTAACAAATTCTACAAATTCTTAACAAATTCTACAAATTCTTGACAAATTCTACAAATTCTTAACAAATTCCACAAAATCTACAAATTCTGCAAATTCTACAAATTTTACAAATTCTTAACAAATTCTACAAATTTTTAACAAATTCTACAAATTCTTAACAAATTCTACAAATTCTTAACAAATTCTACAAATTCTTAATAAATTCTACAAATTCTTAACAAATTCTTAACAAATTCTTGACAAATTCTTAACAAATTCTACAAATTCTTAACAAATTCTACAAATTCTAAACAAATTCTACAAATTCTAAACAAATTCTACAAATTCTACAAATTCTTGACAAATTCTACAAATTCTAAACAAATTCTTAAAAAATGTACACTAATTCTTCTATTGAATTGCCCCTCGCGGTATACTCTGCGTGATGCGCTATTGTAATTTTAAACGTATACACAAGTTTGCGTGGAAGGGGAAGCAACACCAACATATTTGCCTTACTTGCTGCGTATTTATTAGATAGCCAAATATTGTGCCTACGTATTTAAATGATCCTTAATCTATTTAATTCTCTTATCATTGGATGTAGCTCATTTCTTGTTATACTCTTCGCAGACAAAGTCGAAGAGTATATTGCGATTGGTCGGACCTTCTCTAAAATCGTTAATATTCATCCTAGAGCAAAATTGCAGATTCGTTCGTTTCATGACTTTTTAAGACTTTTATTTTTATTTTTTGTCCGTCTGTCTGTCTATAACGAAATTTGTGACCACTATAACTCAAGAACGGTTTATCGGATCGACTTGAGATTTAACACAAAAATCAATTCCATTTAGAGGAAGAGCCCTATTGTTTTTGGAAAAAATCAAGTAATAAATAGAGGGTTAAAAACATCCCCAAAGTAGAAAAAAATTAATATTTTCGTTAATATCAAATATTTTTAATAAAATTAAAGATTGTATTTTTCCCTATAAAAAAGTACCTGGTAATTTTTTTCTATCCCCACCCGTTTACAAAAAAATAAGTTTTTTTCAATAAAATAAAAAATGCACCTTTTTAATTTACTACTGCGAAGAGTATCATATAGAATGTATAACAATAAAAAAAATAGTCATATAAAGCAAGACCAATCTGATTTAAAAAGTGTAATTTTTTAAATGATCTAAACAATACAAACCTAACTACCTAACGCGTATAAATAAGCTTCTATCGCATAGTCTTCGTGGCTAAAGACACTAAAATAACCCGGCCGGAACGCGTGGGTTCGATTCCCAATAGCGGAGGAACTTTTTTTATTTTTTTTAATGTTCTTTTTGAAATTATTACTGCGAAGAGTATTTAATAAAATGTACACACATTATATATAAAAAAAAACACCCTTGATATTCGAAAAATCTACGATGAGTAACTTCTAACCCGTTTACTAATCTAACCCATTTCTTGTTTTATTTTATAGAGCCTATTGTGCGGACTTGCAGCTCTTACAAAAAGCAAGGCAGTAATCAACCAGTATTGCCTTCAATTTGAACAAATAAAATGGGAGTCAGAAATAGATCCACAACTACATAGATACATCGCAAAATATTCAAGATTTTTAAAAATAATATTTTATATCCAATTAATAATCCCAGCCTTTTTACTTTTAATAATGTTACCCCTATTTAAAGAAGCCGACGATATGGTTTTTGCGTACTATTGGTTAAAGTCAATCTCACCAAAATATGGCTTAACTCTCAGCTATCTTTATAGTTTAAG
This sequence comes from Cartodere bifasciata, assembly GCA_963920755.1. Lineage (NCBI taxonomy): Eukaryota > Metazoa > Arthropoda > Insecta > Coleoptera > Latridiidae > Cartodere > Cartodere bifasciata. Next base: position 3,424,851 of record OY987198.1, read on the forward strand.
TATTCTTCAGTTTGGACTGACTGGTCATTTATTTACCTATATAACTTTATATTGTGGAACAACTGCACAGTATCAACTTAAAATGATAGTATATGAGTTACGTGCTATTAAACCATATTCAAAAACTTTAAAAAATGCAGATGAGTACCATAAAAATGTGTACAAAACACTAAGACGTTGTGTTATTAACCATCAGATAATTGTTAAAAACTCGTACGTTAAACGAAATTGTTTATTGTTCAGTAAATTTACACATTGATCGTTTAAAAAATAATTTGTAAATGCACCAAAATACTTAAATCCGTATTCACCCTTTCCGTTCGTATCGAAGTCGCGCCGGTCGATGCATCTCAGATACGTCCAAATACGTCAGAAATAAATAAGTCAATCTGACGGCTTCTGAGATGTGTCGACCGGCGACTTTGGTACGAACGGAAAGGGTGAATACCAAAAGTAAATTTGGGTATTAAAAGTACAGGATGTCCCCGAAACGAGTGCAACTTTTCATAGGGAGCATAGAGTTCAAAAAAATAGATGGATACAATCAACAAGTTAATGAGTCGTATTTGTACAAAAATTGGTTGGGGTTATCTAGAATATATGTCATACCACCCGTCGTTTAAGATGTTAACTGACATTATTATACTCTTTGCAGACAAAGTCGAAGAGTATATTGCGATTAGTCGGACTCTAAAATTGTTAATATTCATCCTAGAGCAAACATTTTTGCAGATTCGTTCGTTTCATGACTTTTTCAGACTTTTATTATTTGTCCATCTGTCTGTCCGTCTGTAACAAAACTTGTTATCACGATAACTAAAGAACGGTTTATTCAATTGACTTGAGTTTTCGTGCAAAAATCAATCTCGTTTGGGGAAAGAACCCTATTTTTGAAAAAAATCAAATAATAAATATAGGGTAGAAACCACCCCCAAAGTTGAAAAAAATTCATATTTCGGTTAATATCAATTTTACGAAAAAAAATATTCTTAATAAAATTAAAGATTGTATTTTTCCCTATAAAAAAGCATTGACTAATTTTTTTGTATCCCCACCCGTTTACAAAATAAAAATAAGTTTTACGTTTTTTTTAATAAAATAAAAAATGCAACGTTTTAATCAGCTACTGCGAAGAGTATCATATGGAATGTGTAACAATTATATAAGAATAAAAAAAAATTGTCATAAAAAAAAGACCTATCTGCGAAGTGTAACTTTTTAAATGATCTATCCCACTCACTGATCCAACCCATTAATGAATGGATGGTTCTTGTTTCTCTTTTTTTCGACCACAATATACCCTCTTAAAACATGCATTCCTTTCGGGGACATTGTGCATGTATTATCTGCGAAGAGTAACATTGATCTATTATTTTAGACTTGCTCGCGCATTGGAGCAGAGCATTAATGTTCCAGCAATTTTTTTGGCTATTGGCGGGTTATTTCAAATTGGTTCCATTATAATTTATGCAATAGTGGTAAGTTAATCTTTTTTTATTTTTGAGGAATGCCTTTTGACTTATCTTGTGTGTGCCCAGATGTCAAATTGACAGATATTCGCTTTATAGAATGACGCCATGCATCATTACATCTCTGTCATACAGATTCTGTCATCAATTATTGTAATTTTTGTCACTCTGCTATTTTTGTTAATGACAGAATCTGTATGACAAAGATGGAATGATGCATGGCGCCACTCTACAGGGTGTCCAAAAAATGGCGCATAAACGAGATGGAACGCTCTTGGGGCATTCTCAGGGATCCCTGAAAAATTGCCAAAGAAAATCCATCTGTTATATTCGTCGAGAAAAATACGAACAAAGTTGCATAAGTTCGGCAACACAGTCTAGGAAAATACATCTAATAATTCCATCTATGAGTCTTGATCATACATTTTTGCATTAGATTTTATTGACGTTGTTGTCAGCTTTATTTCAGGAAAATTTTGTCAAAATTGATTATAAAAATTTAATTCAACCATTTAAAAAATAATCAAAGGGTGAAATGGTTTAAGCTAGACTGTAGCTTTGTATTAAACCATTTTTTTCGTAAATATGTGCTGTTATACTTAAAATATAAGCGTTTAAAGTTTCGCACTTTGGGGCCCCATATCTTCAAGGATATGAGATTTTTTTAAACAATTTTCTGGAGCTCCCTAGACATGCCACAATAACGTACCATCGCGTTTATGCGCCATTTTTAGGACACCTGTATAAAGCGACAATGTCTGTCAATTTGACATCTAGGCACTCTAACGTAACTTAGTGATCTCATCAGTAAGGGATATTGTGCAAGACAATTTTCATAAAAACCATTTTAATTACAGTTTCCACAAGGAAGCCAATTAAGAATAACTATAATATCTCTTGCTTCGCTTGGGATAGTAATTATATCCCAAACTGGTCAACTTTTAGAAAATGAGGTCAGTGAAAAAATGTTGCTGTTTTTTAAATACTTCAGCAAGGGTTTAATGCGAACATTTTTAGTCAACAAGATTATTTAATGAGTTATACAGTGTACCTTGGTTGGATTGGAATAAAAAAAACACTAAAACATTCTTAATTATGCAATGTTACATTTTCAAAACAACACTCAAAATATCACTGAATTCAATGGCATCTGAATTGGTCAACATTGATTATGCAGCTGTCTTAGCGGTATGTGAAAATATAGTCTTGATAAAATGAACCTCCTTAGTCAGTTTGTAACGAGCGAACAACAATATTTCACCTCGACTTTTGTCAAAAACATGACACTTGACAATTTGAAAGTAAACTGATCCATGGTCGAGTCGAGGTAAAATTTTGTGGATCGCATGCTACGATCAGCATTTTAATTTATTTATTTTTTTAGTACTTGAAACCAATGACTTCTTTTTTTATGCTTTCGAAGTATCTTAAATCTCACACTTAATTAAACACTTATTTCATGACTCTCCTTAAATTGGAAGTTAATGTTCTATGATAATTTTTTTTAAGTAATTAATACCTTGTATGTAATTATCAAAAAGCTTCAGGTAATTTTCTTGATTATTTCATTTATATGTCAAATTAGAGGTTTATGCTAAAATTTGAAGCATGTTACTACGAATTATACTGGAAATCACCCGTTGGCAACAACCTGAGTTGAAATAGCCCGTTGTCAAGCACTGACAGCGAATTAATTCACCTGGATAGAAGTCAAAGTTATAATTTTTTGTTAATTTTGTCAAAAATTGTTCTTTTGGTTAGTCGTATTCAGTGTTTAAATTAAATTAATATTATTTTTTTGGGTAAGTAGTATTTATAAATGAAATAATCGTGTCGAATAGCCCTCGTGCTTGATAAATTTTCGATTTTAAAAGAACTCGTGCTTGTTGAATACGCAATGTCCCTTAAACGTAAGGGTGTTTTCTTTGAATTATTATAATTAGAAAACACCCTTACTTTTGCGGGACATTGCAATGCAACAAGCACTCGTTCATTTAATGTTAATTAATTTAATGCTGAATTTTTGCATATGGATATACTACCGTGCAATGGAAAAAGAATGTATCTGATTTTGACATGTTTACTGATTTATACGATTTATGGACCATGCGAAAACCATAATCATACTTTAAACATTATTTTATTGATAAATATTTAGATATTAATACGTCCAAAAAGTGTATCTGCAGTTCCATGTTAAGCATATTAAATAAAACCCTATTGACTTCTCCAATAAGACAAACGTCACTTTTTTTGACAGACAGTAGGGATAACTTTGTTTCATGGCATACTTCATTTCAGGTCGACGCATGTTTTATATTTGTCATTATAAACGATTCAGGCCTAGTTATCTAGAAGGTATCCCTACTGTCTGTCATAATAGTTAGTTTGTCTGCTCGCCAACAGTTTCTCTTTAGTCAGCAAGAGAATTCAATTATCTCAAAATTCGATTTTTGCACATACACTTTTTTTCCATTGCACGGTAGTATAATGCATCTAACTTGCTACATATTTTCACAGAATCAGAGAGTTTCTGTGAAAATAAGATGCTAGTTGGATTCATATCGTATGAACTAACCCATCTAACTAGCACGAGAACTAATAACTAATTTGCAGAGAAGTTTAATGATTCTGTGTAAGTAAGTTGTTAGTAAGGGGAATTAGTTGTGCTAGTCTATATGATATGTATCTTACTAGCAACTGAATATGACAGAAACTTTTTTATTCTGTGAAAATAATTAGCAAGGTAGATGAATATCACACGTGCTAAAACTTGTTTTGATGTAAAACCTGTCATTTAGCTTTTTCATCTTACCTGACCACTATTTTTAAAATCCCCAAAAGAGCAAGCGAAGTTGAGCTGGGGAATTTTGGTATTATAAAATCTACTCATATGCAAAAATTCAGCCCCCAAACCAAAATGTCTGGGTAAGGTGTTATTTTTTACCCTAATGACTGTGCTATTGAATAAAATTAATATTATTTTGTTGGGTAAATAGTATTTATAAATGAAATAGTTGTGCTGAATAGCTTTCGAGCTCCTAATAAATTTTCGATTTTAAAAGAACTCGTGCTTGTTAAATACGCAATGTCCCTTGGGTTTCAATTTCATAGATCTTCTAATCTGTGCTCCTAGAAGCTCGTATAAGTCATCTCCGTTGAGCTCCCGCCAATTCTACTAAGTAGCACATCTACATGAGGTTTCGTTTAAATCGGTTATTTCTTTGTGTCAACAATCTGACTTTAAAAAACAAAAATATTAAAATGGTTTTTAAAGTCAGGTTTATGTAGAGTGCCTCGATGTCATTTTGACAATTATTGTCGCCTTATAGAGTGACGACATGCATCATTCTTTCTCTGTCATACAGATAACGTCATTAATTGTGATTGTAAGTTGTAATTGTTGTCATCTTTGCTAATATGTGGATGACGTTATCTGTATGACAGAGAAAGAATGATGCATGTCGTCACTCTATAAGGCGACAATAATTGTCAAAATCATCGAGGCACTCTAGGTTTATGGACACAAAGAAATATGCGATTTATATGAAACCATAACACGTTTGTAGCCCTATTTTTCTAGTTTTCAAAACTACATTTAGTTTTAATATACGATAGTGCCCTCATGTAGATGTGCTACTTAGTAGAATTGTCGGGAGCTCAACGGAGATGACTTATACGAGCTTCTAGAAGCACAGATTAGAAGATTTATGAAATTGAAACCCAAGTCTTAAACGTAAGGGTGTTTTTTAAATATTCACCTCGTGCTTCGCACGTAAATAATTGGGCAACACCGAACATAAATTGCATCCCATTGACCTATTCCATAAATAGACCTATTCCATTTTTTGACACTAATAACAAACAGTTAAAAACAAAATGAATGAAGTACCATTCTCATTAAAACAAAATAAGTGTCATTAGTGTCAAAAAATGGAATCATTCATTATTAACCGCATATTTATAGTTGTTTGCATAAATAAGATTGTTTTCTTCACTTACTTTCTGGGTTTAGTCTCTCTCTTAGGTCCATGATATATCTCAAAAGAGAGTAACCCTCTCTTTAATCTCCTTTCTATTTCCCCTGACCACTGATTCAACAAACTGGCAGGACAGACAACCAGTGTTCCGCCTGGATGTTTGGCACGGCGTTGTTCCAGTTTAGGAGATGTATTTTCTTCATCTGAGTTATTGTTTGCACCACTTTCTTGCTTCGACTTCAGTATGAGGGCAATCATTGTTAATGTTTTACCAAGACCCATATCGTCAGCTACAAATTAGTTAAATAAGAAAATAAATAAATAGGCTTTAAATTTATACAGTAAGGTGTGACAATAATATAAAATAAAGCAAGTATTTTAGGCAAAAAATGCCTAAATGAATAAATAAAAAACAGGGAAGCATAGCCTATCGACGTATGAAGCCAAAATTATAAAAGTCTTTGGGAGTTATTTTGCAAAATTTAAGCTATGATGGTCACACTCTGCAGAATTTAATAATATAATACAAATAGATGTACAGGGTGTCCGACGTAAGATGACCCAACCCCTATCTCAGGAACTAATAATGCTAGCAAATTTTTTTTCGCAGGATTGTTTGTAATGAACCAAATTTTTATTTTTAGTAATGTTTTACTATACATTTACTCAAAACACACATCCACTTCTTTATTTTAAATGGAACATACATTAAAACCGTTTTATTTCTGAAAAATTAAATGCAAAGCAATATTTTTTTTGGCCCATTAAATTTACTTTTTAACTTTCTTTTATTTGATATATCCCTATACCTACCTCCAACCCTTTTGAAGATATTCGACAAGGGTGGTTTTACGAACCGTTTTTACTCCAATTATGTTTTATTTAAATTGAAATTAGGCTAAGACAAGTCTTATATTTTTTGTAATTGGGGTAAAAACTTGTCGTAAAACTACCCTTACTGAATATCTACAAAAGGGTTGGAGATAGATATAGGTATCATATGAAAGAAAGTTAAAAAGTAAATTTAATGGGCCAAAAAAAAAATATAGCTTTGCATTTAATTTTGCAGAAATAAAACGATTTTAATGTATCGATATTCAATGGCGGATTTTTCACTTCCGGTTACTATTTTTGGTCAAATATTAGATGAAAATGTTTTTTAAGCATATTAATTATACGTAGTTTAAATTTCATGCAAAAATATCAGCCAAGAAAAGCGCAATAATTTAAAAAAAAACTGCTGCAACTGGCAAAAATTTCAGTTTTTTTTTTTTACAAAAATTAAAAAAGTGTGAGATTTTGGACTTTTAACAAAATACTAAATAATCCTCATTTTTAAAAGAATTTAAAAATATAAAAAAGTGGATGTGTGTTCCGAATAATTTAGCATTTTTAGTTCCTGAGATAAAGGATTGGGTCATCTTACCTGGGACACCCTGTACACTTAACGCCAAAATGGTCTGGGACAAAACTTATTGGCAGATGTAAACTCGGCATAATATTAATACTCTACCGGATTCAACCTGAGCAAAAGTGACAAAATTATTAATTGTTTTTTATTGTCAAGTCTTTCTTGGTAGATTTAACATTGACAAATAAGAAACATCAATGTAAAATCCAAATTATCCAATGAATTGCTTCAAATTTCTTAAATTAAATGCTAATTTTTGAATGAGAAATCCTGAAGTCAGCATAAAATGTTGTCTTCTCAGTTTTTTTAAGCTTACCCAATATTCCACCTGCAGGCTTTTGTTTTTCCCTGTACATTAACCATTTAATGGCCCGCTTTTGATGTGGCATTAATTCTACTTTAAGACCTTTTGGGTCTTCAGCCAAATCATCCTCTGTTGGACAATTTTTTAAAGATCCATGCATATTTTCAAGCATATCAGCTGTAAGGGCTTTCTGTTCAGCATAATTTGCAAGTCCTTAAAAATACAGTTTTTCTTTTTAAAAATTACATGGCAAAATATTCAAAATGTCGGTTTTAAAATAGAATACAGGGTGTCGCCGAAACGAATGCATCTTTTAAGAGCCCGATATCCCAACTTCCTTAAGCAAATTTGTGTACAACTTAGACCGCAGTTTTTAGAGTTATTATTAACGCAATGACTTTGAAATTTGATAGTATTACCTTAACTTATTTTAAAATACTTATTGTTTGGCACATTTTGATTTGGGTCCCTAGTTTAGCAAAAATAACAGTTTAAAGGTGGGTAATCCCATAGATATGGAAGGTTAGGTAAACCATGCCAAAAACAACAACTATTTTTTTTAAGAAATTGAGCGCTGAAAAACAAATTTAATAAAACAATAAGTATTACAAATTTTATTAGCTTTCCAATGACACCAAGTTTTTAAAAATCCGATAAGAATTAGCAAAGATATTTGAAGTCTAAATTACGCAGGAAAGTGCTCCCCTTCACTACATTTCGTCATTCACATGCCAGCCTCTACCGTGCAATGGAAAAAGGATGTCTCAATCTGATTTTGACATGTTTACTGATTTATACGTTTTTTGGACCATGCGAAAACGATAATCATACTTTAAACATTATTTTATTGATAAATATTTGGATATTAATACGTCCAAAAAGTGTACCTGCAGTTCAATGTTAAGCATATTGAATAGAACCTAATTATTTCAAAATCCGATTTTTGCACATACACTCTTTTTTCATTGCACGGTAGGCCCTCTCATGCTAGCGTTCCCCGCACCGATTCGCCTCTCACCATGGTAGTCGGAGGAGATATGAGGCTCTTAAGAGCTTCCCTCTTAAAATATGCACTCGTTTGGGGGACACTCTTTACATTTAACTTACCCTTTTTGCCAAATGTTTTGGGTTGAACTGCGGAAAGACCAGCTTCCAAGTTTTCCCACTTTTTAACCTGCGCTGCGGGTTTCATTGCAGGAGGTAATTCGGCTAAAGAACAAAAAAGTAAATGACAAAAAATATAAAAAAAAAATAGGTTAATGACATACCTTTACTGATTACCATTTTCGATAGTTTATCCTTTTCCTTTATAAGATTTTGTGTAAGAAGTTTAAATTTATCGACCAACTGCTTACCCCCATCTGGAAGACCATCTAGTTTTAAAGTTCGAAGCAAATTCTGAAAAAAATACAGCATTTTTTATACTTATTATAAAAAAAAACATATCTTTTGGAATCTATTATTTTTTTTGTAAAATTAAAAATTACCTTAACTTTTGACAAATCCGATTCAATATTACGGATATGCATATGTTGAGTTTCATATTCAGAAGCATTTACTTCAATTCTTGAAGGTTTATGTTGTTCTATTTCGTATTTTATTGGTATTTTGTTACTTTCTGAAAAAAAAATTAATCTTTAAGCCTGTTGTGCACCATCCAAGATGCTAATTTTAAACGCATTGCTTGAGAAAGCAACCATATCAAAAGATCTGGTAAGTACCATTGTAAAATTAACATTCTATTACCTAGAACAAACCATACCCCTTGATATGGTTGCTTTCTCAAGCAATTCGCGTTTAAAGCTGGCATCTTGGTGGGTGATCATTATCATCATCGGATTAATAAGGAGTTTTTTAATTCTTGCGGTAGATTCTCGGGTAAGTTTAAATTAAAATATTGTAAATAAGATATAAGGGAACATTTTTACACAAATGGGACCTAAAAAATTCTTTTATTTTTCTTTAAATAATGTTTTACTTGGCTGAAGGACCTCGGTCAATGGCCTTTTGAGTTTAACTCAATAAAGATATTTTTTATTTTATTTTTTAATGTTTTAAAAAGACCAATGTTGAAAACACAAAATAAGAAAAAAATTACAATTTTCATTGGTCCGTAATGTTGGTTGCCTAAAAAATTTTTACAGACAGTATTTTAATGCACTTCTGTGAACTGTGACGTAGGGCTTGGCCGTGTCCAACAAGAGAAAGGTCAGATTTTTTGTCATAAAAAAGTGATTTGTAGCAAAGCATACTTTATTTTATCAGGCCGGCGCACTCTCATGTTCATTTTTTTGAATCCTGGAGGCTTTATTTTCTAGAAGGTCCATTTTTGTGACGTCACAAAAATTACTTTGTTTACTCGCTAATAGTATCGCTTTAGTCAGCAATAAAAGTGAATAGATTAATAGATAATTTTGTGTCAAACAATTTTAACTAACCTGTTGGGGACTTTTTGCTAAAAACATTTAGTTTGGGAACAGCACCGCTCTCTAAAGCTATTACTTTGTTATCTTCCACTGGTGGTGTCATTTTTTTAACCACCTCTTTTAAGGATTGTTGTTTCATGGTTCTATTCGCTAGGGGGGTTGCAATAGGGGGCACAACATCATCAGCGTCACTACTTAATTCTATGACGTCATCATCGTCAGACTCTTCATCGCTGTTGAGAACAACGTTGGCCATGGATTTCCTGGGGGTTCTCATTGATTCGTTAAGAAGCATTGTTGAAGCTTCGTTGATTACAGAAACTATAAATACAAAAGGAGAAATTAATAGTTATTTAACCAGTAAGTGAGTTAACAAAGGCTAATCGCCTTTATTCACTTTATAAACAAGTAAGTAAAGCTAGTTTAAGATCCCGATATCCCACCTTCTTTTATGCAAATGTGTGTACAACTTAGACCGCAGTTTTTATAGTTATTATAAACGCAATGACTTTGAAATTTTGATAGTATTACCTTAACTTCTTTTAAAATACTTATTGTTTGGCACATTTTGATTTGGGTTCCTAGTTTAGCAAAAATAACAGTTTAAAGGTGGGTAAACCATGCCAAAAACAACAAATATTTTATTTAAGAAATTAAGCACTCAAAAACAAATTTTAAAAAACAATTACAAATTTAATTAGCTTTCCAATGACACAAAGTTTTTTAAAATCCGATAAGAATTAGCAAAGATATTTGAAGTCTAAATTACATGAATATTTACATACCACTTGACTTCATTTCGTCATTCACATGACAGCCTCTACCGTGCAATGGAAAAAGAGTGCATCTGATTTTTAAATGTTTACTGATTTATACGTTTTTTGGACCATGCGAAAACGATAATCATACTTTAAACATTATTTTATTGATAAATATTTAGATATTAATACGTCCAAAAAGTGTACCTGCAGTTCAATGTTAAGCATATTGAATAAAACCTAATTATTTCAAAATCCGATTTTTGCACATACACTCTTTTTTCATTGCACGGTAGGCCCACTCATGCTAGCGTTCCCCGCACCGATTCGCCTCTTACCATGCTAGTCGAAGGAGATATGAAGCTCTTAAGTGCTATTGTAACACTCATTTTGGACAATCTAAAATATTGGTTTCTATTTTGGACAATTTATTTAAAATATTTTGCATTCCGATGGCTACACGCTAAAATGTCATATTTCACAAACATAGAGCAAAACTTGAGTGTGGAAATGGGCCCGAGGCTGGAATAATGCATTTTGCTTGAGGTATGTATACTATTTTATTTCCAATTATGCCTGTAAACACCATATCTAAAACCCTATATAAAGCAAGCGAGAGGACAAACAGTTGCAAAAAATGGGGTCGCCATGTTTGTCAAAATTCAAGCCTGTCAACTCAAAATTTTAAAGTAGGAGTTGACCGTGTGTATTGATTTCATGCAAAAATAGCACTGTGTAAGTTAGTAATTTCCATTTCAAAAATTAGTCTTAGTTTAAAATTTAACATTTGTCATTTAAAATAGGCACCTATCCCCAAAAAAGCCCAAAATAATTATTTTTATATTTAATAAATAGTGATAATTTGGTTTAAAAAGCTAAAAATGTTCATTGGTGCAAATTGTTATTAAAACCAGATTCTTTTCTAATCGTTCAACTTTTATGAGATAAATTATTAATAAGCCATAACCTAATCTTCATTTAATAGTGAACAATGTTTAATATTTCATCTTTCTTTAAAATAATATTTGTGTTATTGCTTCATTTTATAAACAATAGTAAATCAGAATGCACCAATCAAAAAACGTTTAATTTCACAAAAATCAAAGTGTGCAACGACGTCTACAGTGTAAAATGCATCACCCAAGAAATAGACCGGTGCATCGACCCAGAAGGCGTTGCAAACAACTCAATAACAAGCGTGACAATCATTGGAAAAGTGCCGATTTTCCGGCGTGGAGCTATTCAAAACCTACCAGAACTACAATACATCAGAGGGGACTCAACAAACGTGACAAAACTAAACGTCGGATGCTTTTTAAACTTACCTAAACTAATATCGGTAAGGTTCATATCTCACAACTTAGAAGAAATACTTTGGGGAGTGTTTAACAACAGTACCATCGAAGACATCGAACTAAGCTGGGGGTTAATATCTTCCATAGAAAGTGAAGCCTTTTCAAACATGCCAAACTTACAAGTTGTTAGGTTGACCGGCAAGCAAGCTGGACGCGTTTGACAAGTCGTGGTTTAACAATGTACCCAATTTGATGATGATCAATCTTGGGTTTAATAAAATAACAACCATTAAGATCAGATCCTTTGACAAGTTTCCTAAACTAGAATGGCTGAATTTAAGTTTCAACCAAATAAAAACTCTAGAAGCTGAAATACTATACAACATACCAAATTTGCAAGTACTTGACGTTGTTGGAAATGAACTTTCGTGTATAAGACCCGACATAGGGTTTAACACAACCGTTTTTGAGTTATTAGTGTCATTGAACAAACTTAGCTTTCTACCGATTGAGCTTCTGGAAAACCTACACATAAAGCATTTTGTATTGCACCCAAATCCCTGGAAATGCGTTTGTTTGGACGAGATTACTAAATGGATTTCCAAAAACTCTGGAAAAGAATTTCTGCCCCTTTCCGACTATAGGATAAAGTATAATTTTGGTAAACCAGAGTGTTATGTGTCCAAGACTAAGAAATGTGCTCCAGGTTACGATTCTGATATTTTGGAAGGGCAAAAAGAATTCTTCAATGAAGTGAAGTATACTAGCTATATTAGAAAAAATATTTTGGCAGATGAGTCATCTGTTCCTATTGATACTAGTGCTTATGTAAATTTTTCTCGATATTAATTTTTTTTAATAATTATTATAAATAATAAAACAATGTTTTTTTGATAATATTTTTTTACGTTGTAACAAACACATTTTAAGACAAAAAAGTCACTTTATCGCCGAACAATATTTTTTGTTTAATGTTTTGTTGTAGCCCGTCTGGATGCCGAATCAGCCAGATTCTTTAAATGTGTTAGAACATCACTTCAGGAAGCTAAATCCACAAAATGCACACTAATAAAAACTTAGGGTTGGCGTGAAAGCCTTACGATTGATTAGCACCAAACTTTACAAAAGGTGCTAAATAAGATTTTAAAATATGCTTTTAATTAAGTAGCACTATACAAAAGATTTAATTAATCTTTCTTAAGTTTGTAAACACCATTTGTCTTAAAAAATTAGGTTGATAGCCTCTCCATGTGGGGTTATAATTTTCAAAAAAATCGATTTTGGCAAAAGGTAATTTTTTTGGTGCAAATTTGTCACGAACTTTTTTTAATGGAGCGTATTGGTACAAAAATCAGTTGGGGTAACCAAGAAGATCTGTCATACCACCCGTCGTTTCAGATGATAACTGACATTTCTTCTTAATTTTATATTTTTATCAAATATAAAGCTAATATACCAAAAAACAACAAACTGCCGGTTTAAAACATTCTATGTACCATCTAAAAGGTTTGCATAACATTTAGCGAGTGTTTTACATCTTTAATTCTTTATAATTTTAGTTAATGTTTTAAATAATTCGCATTTTTTGGATGCACGGACTTTGCATTACAAGTACCATTGTAAATTAGTCATTATGTGCTATATTAAAGTTGTATAACACTCCGTTAATGTTATACAAACCTTTTAGCTGGTACGTAGAATGTTTTAAACCGGCAGTTTGTTGTTTTATGGTATATTAGCTTTATATTTGATAAAAATATAAAATTCAGAAGTAATGTCAGTTAGCATCTGAAACGACGGGTGGTATGACGGATCTCCTAGGTTACCCCAACCAATTTATGTACAAATACGTACATTTAATATCTACTATTTACAGTTTAAATGTCAAGGCCAGGGGGACGGGCCCACACTGTATTCCTAAATCTAAAAATAAAATGTTTTTCGTTGATAATTTTTTATGCAATATTGGGTCCTAAATTAGAGAACCATCATTGGGATATCGCTCATTAATAATGTATACTAATTTCTTGTTTAAAGCCTGATATCAATCTTGGATTTAAAAAGAATTAGTGTTGGTGCAAATCTCTATTAAAACCAGATTCTTTTCTGACGTCTATGAGATTATATAAACTAGTTAGCGGGTTAGATCAGTGAGTGGGTTAGGTTTTATTATAAAATGCCGACATTTAATAGGATACTCCTCGCAGTAATTAAGCAATCACAATATTTTATAAAAGCAACATTTTTTTTTAAATTTAAAACAAAAATCTGCGAAGAGGTCGAACTATTAACTCACTTTCGCAAAAAAAAATTATTTATTAGCGAAGAGCATCAATATGAATTCTAACACTGACGTTTAGGATTTAATTTGACTTTAGAAAGATGCTGCTTTGTTTCAAATGTTTTTGCAAAGCCACCTAGACCGAGGCCAAGACTTATGGGACTTAGAACTTTTTTATTACTAAAAACCTTTCTTTTGGCTTTTTATGCCCTAATAACTTAACAAAAAAAAATACAAAAAATTATTTTTAATACAGAATGACATTTTCTTTAATTTTTTAATAAACATTTTTTTTGTAAATTCCAAAATAACGAAAATACGGCGTTTTTTCTTATTGGGGGGCTAATGGGGGGTCGGATCAAAAAAATTTTGGAATAATTTTTGTAAAGAGTTTAAAGGGCTTTAATATTACGGAAATTTTTTTTTTCTTAAATTTATAATAGCTGAAATATGAATTTTTTACCAGTTTGGGGGCCCCGCTACCCCCCTTGTTATTATCCGATTTTTTCCAATAACAATCCCAACCAAGATTTTAATGAGAACAATTTTTCCTGCAAATTTGAACACGATTGGGTTTTTCGTTCTTAAGTTATCGTGTTTACAAAAAACGTGACGGACGGACGGACGGATTTTTTGAAAGTTGTTCAAAATTCGATGAAACGCACGAATATGCAAGAATTTTTGCTCTACGACGATTTTTGACGATTTTAGAATTTTCAAAGCAATCACAATATACTCCTCGTTTTTGACTTTGTCTGCGAGGAGTATAAAAAGGCGGTCCTACCAGGAATTTTGTTAATGTCCACAAACGGATTGACTGTACTAATTTTACTCGATTCTATTTCTTACTTGAATAATAGGATTTTATAATTAATTTTTTTTGTTGTTGGCTGAAGGACCTCGGTCAATGGCCTTTTGAGTTTAACTCAATAAAGATATTTTTTATTTTTATTTATTTTTTTTGTTGTTATTTTTTAATTAAATTGGGCATAGTTGATTCATTTATTGCAGTATGTATCAAATCTTTTTTTTTTATTTATTATAATACATAAATTGTAAAATTATTTGGCTTTACTTTGGCTATTGCAATAAAATATTTGACAGGAATGGTAAAAGTTGTCGCTATTTTAATTGGTTGTTGAGTTACAAAGGGTGCAAAATTTTTAGTTTGTATATTTTATTATTATACGTGTGCTACAACGATTTAATTAAAATGCACTACTACAGTTCTTGTTTTTAAAACATCAATAAAGAAATTGTTAAAAATAAAAATTTAATATTGTATTGGTGCAAATTGCTATTTAAACCAAATTCTTTTATAATCTGTCTCAAGGCTAAAGGATTATGCTTATTAATAATTAATTCACAACATAACCTGCCTGCAGTAGTAAACAATGATCCAAAGTACGATTTTCTTAAAAGTTATTTTTGTGTTATTGCTTTATTTAATACACCAAAGTAAAACAGAATGCCCTCATCCAAAAACATTCAATTTCACCAAAATCAAAGTGTGCGGCGGGGTAAAATGCATCACCCAAGAAATAGACCGATGCATAGATCCAGAGGGCGTTACAAACAACGAAATAACAAGTTTGAGAATCATTGGAAAAGTGCCCATTTTCCGACGTGGAGCTATTCAAAATCTACCAGAACTAAAACGGATCACTAGTGTGTCAATAAACGTAACAAAACTAAACGTGGGATGCTTTTTAAACTTACCTAAACTAATATCGGTAAAGTTCATATTAAACAACATGGAAGAGATACTTTGGGGGGTGTTTAACAACAGCACCATCGAAGATCTTGATCTAAGCTGGGGGTTGATATCTTCCATAGAAAGTGAAGCCTTTTCAAATATGCTAAACCTACGAATTGTTTACTTGACCGGCAATAAGCTCGAAACGTTTGACAAGTCGTGGTTTACGAACACGAACAATTTAAAGAAAATCCTTCTTGGTTATAACAAAATAACAAGAATAAGGACCGGATCCTTTGACATGTTTTCTAGACTAGACAGGCTGGATTTAAGTTTCAACCAAATAAAGGATCTAGAGTCTGGAATGATGCACAACATAAATAACTTGGAGATTCTTGACTTGACTGGAAATGAACTTCCGTGGATAAGATCTGACATAGCGCTTAACACAACTATTCGACAATTTTTCGCACCTTTAAACAAAATTAGCTTACTACCGATTAAACTTTTACAAAGCACACACGTGCAACATATCGTCTTACACCCAAATCCCTGGCAATGCGCTTGTTTGGACGAAATTACTAAATGGGCCCACGAAAACTCCGTAAAAATATTGCCTCCTGATGACGATCCTAGAATAAAGTATGATGTTCGAGATGCCAGTAAACCAGAATGTTATGTGTCCAACACTAAAAAATGTGACGTACGCTACGATTCTGATTTTTTAAAAGGACAAGAACAGTTTTTTAAAGAAGTACATTATACCAGTTTTATTATGAAAAATCTTCCGGTAAGAACACCTGCTTCTGAAAGTATATTTGTTGATACTAGTGCTTACGTCAATTTTTCTCGGTTTTAACATTTTTTCTTGCATTTTTTTTTGTTAATTGTGATAACAAATTGATTATTATGTGTTTTCTGATCATTTTATTAGTGCTTTATTTTGGTAAAATTATATTTTTAAACTAATAACCTATTTACATGTAAATTTATTTTGTATACTACTTTTTTTAAGATTTTTTAATAATAGATCCACGTTAATTAATTCTACTCAATTCTAATAAATTTATTGAAAAAATTTAATAAAATTTGCCTGAAAAGGTCTTTTATGTTTATACAAATATTGTATTAAAACTTAAAAGTTGTTAAATCGATTTAAATTCCAGACAGGCTAAATTTAAGTTTCAACCAAATAAAGGATCTAGAGCCTGGAATGATACACAACATGGATTACTTGGAGCTTCTTGACTTGGCGGGAAATGAACTTTCGTAGATAAGACCAGACATAGTTTAACACTTCTATTTTTGAGTTGTATCTACCTTTAAACTAACTTAGTTTTCTACCGGTTGAGTTTTTACGTTAAATCCACATTACACGTGTCGTATTGCATTCTAATCCCTGGCAATGCGCTTGTTTGGACGAAATTACAAAATGGGTTTACGAAAACTCTGCAACAGTATCGCCTCCTACTGAAGACCCTAGGATAAAGTATGATGCCCTAGATGCCAGTAAACCAGAGTGTCTTGTGTCCAAGACTAAAAAATGCCTCGTAGGTTACGATGCTGATTTTCTATTTCTTGAAGGGCAAAAACAATTCTTCAGTGAAGTAAATTATACCAGTTTTATTAGGAAACACATTACTACTGGAAATCCAAATTTTAAAGAGGAATTTATTGATATTAGTCCGTACGTCAATTTTACCCGATGTTAAAATTTCTTACTTGAATAATAGGATTTTATATTTAATTTTGTTGTTGTTGTTTAATTAAATTAGGCATAATTGATTCATTTATTGCGGTATGTATTAAGTCTTCGTTTTATTTTTTATAATACATAAATCGTAAATTTATTTGGCTTTACTTTGGCTATTGCAATAAAGTATTTGACAGGAATGGTAAAAGTTGTCGCTATTTGGTGCAAAATTTTTAGTTTGTATATTTTATTATTATACGTGTGCTACAACGATTTAATTAAAATGTACTACAGTTCTTGTTTTTTAAAACATCAATAAAAAAATTGTTAAAAATAAAAGTTTAATATTCTATTGGTGCAAATCGCAATTTAAACCAGATTCTTTTATAATCTGTCCAAAGTCTAAAAGATTATACACATTAATAATTAATTTCACAACCTAACCTGCCTCCAGCAGTAAACAATGATCCAAAGTGCAATTTTCTTCAAAGTTATTTTTGTGTTATTGCTTTATTTAATACACCAAAGTAAATCAGAATGCCCCTATCAAAAAACGTTCAATTTCACCAAAATCAAAGTGTGTGTCGGGGTAAAATGCATCACCCAAGAAATAGACCGATGCATAGATCCAGAGGGCGTTACAAACAACGAAATAACAAATGTGGAAATCATTGGAAAAGTGCCCATTTTCCGACGTGGAGCTATTCAAAATCTACCAGAACTAAAACGGATCACTGGTGTGTCAATAAACGTAACAAAACTAAACGTGGGATGCTTTTTGAACTTACCTAAGCTAATATCGGTAAACTTCTTATTAAACAACATGGAAGAGATCCTTTGGGGGGTGTTTAACAACAGCACCATCGAAACCATCGATCTAAGCTGGGGGTTGATATCTTCCATAGAAAGTGAAGCCTTTTCAAATATGCCAAACCTACGAATTGTTTTCTTGACCGGCAATAAGCTCGAAACGTTTGACAAGTCGTGGTTCACGAACACGAACAATTTAAAGAAAATCTTTCTTGGTTATAACAAAATAACGAAAATAAGGACCGGATCCTTTGACATGTTTCCTGGACTAGACAATCTGGATTTAAGTTTTAACCAAATAAAGGATCTAGAGTCTGGAATGATGCACAACATAAATTACTTGGAGATTCTTGACTTGACTGGAAATGAACTTCCGTGGATAAGACCTGACATAGCGCTTAACACAACTATTCGACAATTGTTCGCACCTTTAAACAAAATTAGCTTACTACCGATTAAACTTTTACAAAGCACACACGTGCAACATATCGTCTTACACCCAAATCCCTGGCAATGCGCTTGTTTGGACGAAATTACTAAATGGGCCCACGAAAACGAAAACTCCGTAAAAATATTGCCTCCTGATGACGATATTAGGATAAACTATGATGTTCAAGATGCCAGTAAACCAGAATGTTATGTGTCCAACACTAAAAACTGTGACGTAACTGACGTACGCTACGATTCTGATTTTTTAAAAGGACAAGAACAGTTTTTTAAAGAAGTACATTATTCCAGTTTTATTATGAAAAATCTTCCGGTAAGAACACCTGGTTCCGAAAGTATATTTGTTGATACTAGTGCTTACGTCAATTTTTCTCGGTTTTAACATTTTTTCTTGCATTTTTTTTTGTTAATTGTGATAACAAATTTATTATTATGTGTTTTCTGATTATTTTATTAGTGCTTTATTATGGTAAAATTATATTTTTAAACTAAAAACCTATATTCATGTAAATTAATTATGTATACTACTTCTTTTTTTTTAAATTTTTTAATAATAATTTATTTAAAGCTCTACCTATTTTTAAATTCGATGCATTCAGGGAATAGCTTAGAAAATTTGAAAATTTTAGGTAACTGCTTTTTAAATTCTTTTTAATACAGGGTGTTAATAATTGGAGCATAAAAGCGATGATACGTTATTGGGGCATGTTTAATGATCCCTAGAAAAATGTTAAAAATGATCTATCTCATATACCCTTGGAAATATGAGGTCCCAAAGTGCAAAACTTTCGAACGCTTATATCTTAAAGATAACCACATATTAACGAACAAAATGGTTTATGACAAGGCTATAGTCTATCATAAACCATTTCACAATTTGTTTATTTTTTAAATGGTCGAATTACATTTTTATAATCAATTTAATTTTACAAAATTTCATGAATGCATAATGCAAAAGTGTATGATCAAGGCTCATAGATGGGATTTTTAGATGTATTTTCCTAAACTGTGTTGCCAAACTTATGCAACTTTATTGGCATTTTCCATAATGAATATAACAGATGGATCTTTTTTAACAATTTTCCTGGAATCCCTAGACATGCCCCAATAACGTACCGTCGCTATTTTGCGTTAATTTTTTTTAGACACTCTGTATGTACTATTGTGGCCGTATTAAAGTAATCGACGCTTTTATTTATTGTGATTATGGCCTTATAGCAACTTACAAATCTTAAGTTAAATTCTAAGTGCGTGTAAGTGGGTTTACCCTTTTATACTATTTTGCGATAATTTTAGCCTTTTAATTGTGCTAAAACAAATAAATTTAAAAAAGCAAATATGTTTCAACAATTCTTTTTACCCGGATTACATTCTTAGTTGTATTTTTAGTGCAAAATAAATCTGACGCAGACAATTTTGTTGTTGTCAAAGTGTCAAAATAAATGTGACAGTCTTAAGGGCCTCATATCTCCTCCGACTACCATGGTGAGAGGCGAATCGGTGCGGGGAACGCTAGCATGAGATTCCACCTACCGTGGAATGGAAAAAGAGTGTATGTGCAAAAATCGGATTTTGAAATAATAAGGTTTTATTCAATATGCTTAACATTGAACGGCAGGTTCACCTTCAGATGTATTAATATTTAAGTATTTATCAATAAAATAATGTTTAAAGTATGATTATCGTTTCGCATGGTCCAAAAAACGTATAAATCAGTAAACATGTCGAAATCAGATCCATCATATTTCCATTGCACGATAGAGGCTGGCGGAGGGGGGCCCTTTCCTATGTAAATATTCTTGTAATTTAGACTTCAAATATCTTTGCTAATTCTTACCGGATTTTTAAAAACTTGGTGTCATTGGAAAGCTTATTAAATTTGTAATACTTATTGTTTTTTAAAATTTGTTTTTGAGCGCTTAATTTAAAAAAAAAAATAGTTGTTGTTTTTGGCATGGTTTACCCACCTTTAAACTGTTATTTTTGCTAAACTAGGGACCCAAATCAAAATGTGCCAAACAATAAGTATTTTAAAAGAAGTTAAGGTAATACTATCAAAATTTTAAAGTCATTGCGTTAATAATAACTCTAAAAACTGCGGTCTAAGTTGTACACAAATTTGCATAAGAGAAGGTGGGATATCGGGCTCTTAAAACCCTGTTTACACCCAGTAATTTTAAGAAAATCTAGTCATGTAGATAAAAAATCGATTACTTTAATACGGCCACAATAGTACCTAGGAAAAAATGTGTACTTACAATTTTTTTCATTTATCTCCTTTGGTTTAACAACAGGACTGCCCATAACAGTGCTACTGAGAATATTTGCATGTTCAAAATCATATTCGTTAGAAATTCTGCTAGGAATCATTGCTCCTTTGTTGAATAAATTGGACCGTAGAGAATCATTATTTGTTTCCTTGCTAAAAAATACAAAATTGAATAATCAGCGCACATAAGCTTTAATAATAATCTTCTGGATTTGAAATATGGAAAAGCAAAAAAATATCTTTGCTTAAAATAAATTGGGAAATAAACTTACCAAACATCTTTTTCGGCAGCGTACGTTTTTTCGAAATTTGCAAAATTTGTACTATTGTTATCACTTTTGTCGCTTGAAACTCTAGATTTGGACATAGATGCCTGAGGACTGTTTATTGATGCGTCAAAGTCTAAGACATGAGATTTAGAACCAGATTGGCTATGCCTTGAAGCCGAATTTTCAACTTTTGAAGTTCCTAAACTGGATTTTCGAAATCTTGAATGGGGTTTAACTGTATGAAATTCCTCGTTTTCTGATTCGGTATCTGTTAGTATTTGGTTTTTCTTAGGTTTTACCATTGGAGTTCTAGCAACTTCCTCTTCGCTGTCGCTATCCAAAACTCTTGCCTTGTTCTAAAAATTTCATATAGCCCAATCATTCTAATAATGCCCCCAGAAAAAAATCCCAACCAAGATCTGCTTATGCAGGTTTGTAGCCACTACCCCCAGGAACATTAAAGTGAAAAATTCCCACAAAATTTCCGTGACGTTTAGCCCCCATCTTGCATAGAAGTGAGAAGTTAGTTTATTTGTTAATACCTAAACTATTCGGCACTTTTGAAAAAAGGTTTAAAAATTTTTAGGAACATTATTTTAATAAGAATACAATCATTTTTAAACAAAATAATAAATCACCAATGTTAACGATTTTATAGCACTTTAAAAATGTGCTAATTTGGTCCTACAGAGAACGCTGCAACCTATGCTTCAGGAATCTATGACTAAGATAGACGATTATGATGAAATAAGGTGATTTTCAAAGAGCTATAGAATCGTTAATATTAGTGATACATTGTTTTTTAAAGAATGATTGTATTCTTAATAAAATAATGTTCCTAAAAATTTTTAAGACTTTTTTTAAAAGTGCCGAATAGTTTAGGTATTAACAAAAAACTAACTTCTCACTTCTATGCAAGATGGGGGCTAAACGTCACGGAAATTTTGTGGGAATTTTTCACTTTTATATTCCTGGGTATAGTGCCTACAATCCTGCATAAGCAGATCTTGGTTGGGATTTTTTTCTAAGGAACCTACAAATTTTAAATAGAATGATTGGGTTAATAGTTTCACACAAGATTTTATTTTTTTGAAATTAAATTTGTTCGTTGTGACCAACATCTCAAACCAAACTAGTCCACAGGCATAAAGAACGTGTAAAAATCCTTCGCATAATTTCATTTTTTTGATGTGCGCAGACATTGACAGTTGGAAAACAGTCCGGAACTAGTTTGAAACTGAGATTTTGGTCACAACGAACAAAGCTATTATCTTCCAAAATTGTGTACGCAAAACATAACTCGTCTTTTATATTTTGCGAACAGGGTCTCCAATAATTGGCGCATAAACGCTAGAAAACTGTTAAAAAAAGTTCATCTCATATACCCTTCCCTTGGAGATATATGTTCCAAAATGCAAACCTTCGAACGCTTATACTTTGAAGTAACAGCACATATTAGCGAAAAAAATTGTTTAATACAAAGCTATCTTAAATCATTTCACCATTTGTTTATCTTAAATGGTCGAATTACATTTTTATAATCAGTAGCAATAGCACGTGTGCTCTATGAATTTTCGATTATTAAATGAACGAGTGCTTATTGCATAGTAATGTCTCGCAAAAGTAAGGGTGTTGTCTAATTATTTACCGAATGCGAAGCGCGAGGTGAATAATTTAAAGAAAACACCCTTACTTTTAAGGGACAGTGCGTATTTAACGCACGAGTTCATTTAAAATCGAAAATTTATCAAGAGCACCAGGGCTATTCGACACGATTATTTCATTTATAAATACTACTTACCCAAAAAAATAATATTAATTTAATTTAAACACTGAATACGACTAACCAAAAGAACAATTTTTGACAAAATTAACAAAAAATTATAACTTTGACTTCTATACAAGTAAATTAATTCGCTGTCAGTGCTTGCCAACGGGCTATTTCAGTTCAGGTTGTTACCTACGGGTGATTTCCAGTATAATTCGCAGTGAAATGCTTCAAATTTTGGCATAAACCTCTAATTTGACATATAAATGAAATAATCAATTTAATTTTACAAAATTTTCATGAAATATAGCTGACAACAATGTAAATAAAATCTAATGCCAAAGTGTATGATCAAGACTCATAGATGGGATTTTCAGACGTATTTTCATACACTGTGTTGTCGAATTTATGCAATCTTTAAGGTATGAGCGCAGAGCGATACAAGTTTTGCACTCTGAGACCCTACATCTCCAAGGGCATGTATACAGGGTGTCCAAAAAATGGCGCATAAACGCGATGGTACGCTCTTGGGGCATTCTCAGCGGTCCCTAGAAAATTGTCAAAAAAAATCCATCTGTTATATTCATCGAGAAAAATATGAACAAAGTTGCATAAATTCGGCAACACAGTCTAGGAAAATACATCTAAAAATCCCATCTAAAAGTCTAGAAATCCCATTTATGAGTCTTGATCATACACTTTTGCACTAGATTCTATTGACGTTGTTGTCAGCTTCATTTAATGAAATTTTTGTAAAATTAAATTGATTATAAAAATGTAATTCGACCATTTAAAAAATAAACAAATGGTGAAATGGTTTAAGATAGACTAAAGCTTTGTATTAAACCATTTGTTTCGTTAATATGTGCTGTTATATTCCATATATAAGCATTTAAAGTTTCGCACTTTGGGGCAACATATCTCCAAGGGTATATGAGATAGATTTTTTTTAATAATTTTCTGGGGCTCCCAAGACATGCCCCAACAACGTACCATCGCGTTTATGCGCCATTTTTTGGACACCCTGTATAAGATGGATTTTTCTAGGAATCCCTGAAATGCCCCAATAACGTACCGTCGCGTTTATGTGCCAATATTTGGAAACCCTGTATAATAATAAAAACTT
Organism: Cartodere bifasciata; assembly: GCA_963920755.1. Taxonomy (NCBI): domain Eukaryota; kingdom Metazoa; phylum Arthropoda; class Insecta; order Coleoptera; family Latridiidae; genus Cartodere; species Cartodere bifasciata. Next base: position 3,448,853 of record OY987198.1, read on the forward strand.
ACAGATCCTCGTAGAGATTTTATTTCTTTTTCGGGGCTGCTGTTATTAGAATCATTAACTAAGCTTGCACGAGATTTCTCTGCTTTTTCACTTTGTTTTTCAAGTGATCCGTTTAAGGATTCTTCGTACAGAGAGTGTAAACTGTCTTCTGATTCCGAGTCGGACGTCTGAAATAACAAAAACCGTATACTAAATCAACTCAAAATTTTAGATCTAAAAACACAATAAAAACTTGCTACTTATAACACTTACTGCTCTAGAACTATTTTCTGGGCTACTGACTTCTAATTCTTGCAATGAGCTTACACTATGAGATTTTCTTGGTTTTGAACTTCTTTGTAAGGTTTTTTCAGTCAATCCAGACCCATTCAAGGATTCCTCATAAAAACTGTTCTCTGACTCTGAAGTCTGCAAAATGGATGTTTTTTCGAGACCACTTCCAGCGAAAGAATCTTCGATAAAAACATCAGAATCTTCATCATCTAAAACGAAATTATGCTTTAATAACTTTGGACTCTTCTGCTCTTAAATTTAATAGGTAAACTTGTACAATAATGATTTTGTTTGTAGTTAAATTACTCAGATTATAAAAAAGTTAGGTTAAAAATAACTTGCCTGTTATTTGATTCATTGCTTAGCGATTTTAATTACAACACTAGCTAAAAATACACTTAATAACCCTCTGGTAGTTTTAATGTTCGTCAAATTTGTTTGTTTAAAGCAAGAACATTAAAAAGAACTCAAACGACCGTTTGCAAATTTCTTTCAAACAACGTTGTCTGTCAACTGTCAAAAAGAAGACACGGAATCACGGAGTTTTTGTTAAAGGTCGGTTTATGTCTTCGTAACGTAACTACTTTTTCTTTATCTTAGGAATACATTTACGGCCTCCGCTCTTAGAAGATTAAGCCAATCTAGAGGTGCGTGGCGTTATTATACTCTTCGCAAGGCTAGGTCCGAAGAGTATATTGCAATCGATCAGAAAATCCTAAAATCGTCAATTTTCGTCGTAGAGCAAAAATTTTTGCAGATTCGTGCGTTTCATGACTTTTTAAGATTTTCATTTTTTGTCCGTCCGTCTGTCTGTCACGTTTCTTGTGGTCACGCTATCTCAAAAACCAAAAGCGACCTATTGTTTTTGGCAAGAATCTGGTTACTACAAAACCCGCTTTTAAGCCCCCCAAATGAAAAAAAAATTGTAGCTCTACTATTATTAAATTTACAAAAAAAATTATTCGACATAAAACATAGAAAATTTAATTCTTTACAAAAAAGTATTCGTTTTTTTTCTTGTCCGACCCCCCAATTACCCCCCAGCACAAAAAAACCTCCTATCTCCGTTATTATTCAATCTACAAAAAAATTATTCCTTACAAAATTAATAAAAATTTAATTTTCTATTAAAAATGTTTTTTCGTTTTTTGTAAATGTAGACAGTGAGGTTAAAAAAACCAAAAAATTAATGATTTTAGTAGCAAAAACTTCTAAGTTCGAATCGCGTCACGATTCGGTCAAAAAGGCCATGCCAAAAATATTTCAACCAAAGAAACAAAAGCAGCTGTCAAAACAAATAACCTCAAATATGTTAAACGTCAAAACTGACGTTAATCCTCTTCGTTAACGAAATTCTTCGTGTTTTCTGTGAATAGTTTTCACTCTTCGCAGATAAATAAAAAAAATTGTTTTATTTTAAAAACTATTATTTTATTGTTTCTTGCGAAGAGTATTTATAGAATGTGTAGCAATTATATAAAAAATTGATTTAGCTTTGATTTAGAAAATATAAAATCGCACTTTTACCGAATCCGAGTTCTACTCGAGCTACTCATTTGCGAAGAGTAACTTCTACCCATTCCGACTTCTACCCATCCTGGTTATAATTTTTTTGTTACCTTCGTAAAAAATAATGAAAACAACTTGAAATGAAGGGTGTTTATTTAAATACTTTATTAATACAATTGCCGTTTACAATAAAGAACAAATTAATAAAGAAATCTACAAATCTAACAATTAATATCTGCACAAACTGTTAAAAAACTTAAAAATAATAAATACTTCTCATATTTACACTAAATAATTTATATTTCTTTCTGAAACAGAATTTTTGGGGAATGTTAACTTTGGTATCAATTTGTTGTGGTAAACATCATTGTAAATATTTTTACTTTATACACAAAATATTTCATAAATATCTTAATAACTAAAAAAAGTAAATTTTTAGGTGTTGAAAAAATTTGTGGTATAATTTTTAAACCAAACTGTCACAAATTTAACTCATAGATTTTAATTTAATTAAACAAAAATTTGTGATGATTTTTTAAACATTATTTTAGTGTGTGTGCAACATTTATTTATCTCTAGAATAAAGTTTATTTTTAATAGTTTTAAGAAGTTAATTAACATAATTTCAAAAAGTAACAATATTTTAAATATTAAAACGTTACTTTATTTTTAAAAATAATACTTCTATTATTCGATCGTAAGCAAAATAAAAAATACTTCTAAAAAACTCTAAAAGTATGCTCAATACTTTTGTGTTAAAAAAATAATACACATTAAATAATTGTACCATGGCTTAACAAATTATTTTGTAAGATTTCAACAAATTTTCAGACTTGGTTCAGTATTTTTTGATTATTTTAGTTCAGTATCTACTTAAAGCTTAATTTTCCAAGTCAAAAAAAGGTTGAAATATTTTTTTTGCAAACTTATTTATTAAATTAAACAGGTGATGAATCAGGTGTGTAGTCTTTCAGTAATTCCCGAAGTCTTAAAATTTCCTTGGTGGCCATGGACAAATCATTTTGAAGATTCAGTTCCCGCTCACGTAATCGTTTTATGTCCTTCTGACAATTCTGTAATATAAAAATATAATTATTAATACCATTTATAAGGGTTTTTTTTTAATATAGTATATAGTTATTTAATTGCGTTTAATATAATAACGCGATTGGTAAAAATTAAGTAAGTGTATTAATAGTTATTTAGCCAATAAGTGTGTTAATAAAGGCGATTAATAAACGAGCGGTTTTAACAAGCGAGCAAAGAAATCTCCGCGCGTTTAATAATCGCCATTTAACATACCAACTGGTTTCAATGATTTTTCGCACATCGTTGATCATTATTAAATAAATTATAAAATAAAACAGTTATTTCACCAACTATCACATACAATGCGTCGGCCATTCAAATTTATTAAGGTTGAAGGAGAAGAAGAGCTGTCACCGATTTTTTATTAATTGTGAATAGAAGATGAATGTTATTTCCTTAAAATGTGGTAAAAGGATCTGCTTTTTATTCTTTCCAACGGTAAATATTTAATTTCTTTTGGTTTTTATTGCTTGAACCGTAATTAAAGCTACTTTAACATTTGTAATGTAGAAACATAGATAATAATTTTAAACATAGAAGAGCGTTACTATGGGCTCGTATCCATGCATTAATAGGGGTCATTAATCACCGATTTGGAGTGCGTTAATGAATGTCTTTAATAAACGATGTGCGAGAAATATAGTGATGTTAATTTACCGGTCAAAAACGTAGTAACGTTAGCTTAATTGACCGCGGTTATTATACCGGTAAAAAAACCGGTCAAAAATGATTTTTTTGTAATTCGAAAAATGGATGTATTTTGGCTAGACGATTCTATAATGACCAAATACTTGTAACTTTTTTGCCCCCTTTTACAAAAATTAAAAAATAACCTTTAAAAATGAAAAAAATTCTATACTTTTGTCTGCATTAGTAATTGAATATTAAACTTAATTTCGCGTATTACTTTTAATGATTTAAGTTCCAATAGCGATTTTTCTATCATGTTTTCGTTTAGTTTTTAAATAAATAAAAGTAAAACTCCCAAAACCCTCCATAAAACATAGAATAGTATCCTATAGAACGGTTTTGGACGAGTGCGCATTCAAATTTCGTGCGACTACATTGAGCCTTCTCTTTTGATCTACAATTGTCGCCAACCCTCAACAAATTCCCCAACTTTTAGTTTTATAAGGCATGCCAACCTTTAAAAATCTGGTTTTATCAGGTATACCAACCGCTTAAAATTCCCCAGATACGTGTTCGACTTTTGTTTTTGCGTTATTTATAGCGACCAGGGTTGTACACGAATACTTTTTTTTGTATTCGAATACGAATACGAATACTTAGCTACATGTTAAGCACGAATACGAATACATTTGAAACAACATGTATTCGGGTACGAATACGAGTACAAAGTATTCGTATTCGTAAAACTACGAATACAATATTGCGAATACAATTCCCACGATTTTTGGCGCAAAATTTAAAATTATTGCAAAACGAACTTACTCGTTTGTGTTCGACTATAGGAATGTATTCGTAAAAAGTATTCGTGAACGAATACGAATACTATCACTTAAATTTTTACGAATACTGTTAAAGTATTCGAATACAGTGTTCGAATACGAATACTTGTATTCGTGTACAACCCTGGTAGCGACAATTATTGGTTATTTTAAATAATTTTGACAAAATATAACTTTTATCATTGAATAATATGTATTTAGTCTATGCTTCTATAAACGTACATAACACTTTTATTTGATTATCACCTAACAGTATATACAAAGTATTAAAATTCGCGCCAACAATCGTAGATGAAAATGTCGGATCGAAAATTGGGACAAACGGTCAGATTAAAGACTAGTCTATAGGATACTATGTCGATGCCATAAAACGAATAAAAAATTGACAGGTGACAGCCACTTTTTCTTCTTCTTACCACTATTTCAGCCTTGAAGTTATTTTTAGCATAATTGACCGGTCAAAATCATTTTTGACCGGTAAAAACCTACTCACAAAACTTGAAAAATATAATTAATAAATGATGTACGAAATAATAACAATATTAAATAGTTTTGTTCTTTAGGATTCTTGGATCCGTCCCAAATGCATGTCATGTTATGAGCATAATTGTCACAATTGAAATTGGTTTAGAACTAATACAAAAACATATAAAATTAAGAATACGTACCACATTCTGCTTCAACAAATCCAACTTATCCTGCTTCAACCTCCCAACTTCCAGCGACATCGCCTCATAATTCCCCCCTTGTGGGGTGCTTGGTGGTCTCTCCTGGCACAAACTACAGGCTTTCTCAGCACTGGACATGCTCTCCAGCCCCGTGTCACTATCCACATACCCCCCACCTCCGGCCAGTTGCTCCAGGTCCTCACTGCTGAAGGAGGAGTCATCACTAGCCTCGGACATGGCGGGGCGTACCACGTGACATGCATGTGCTGTGAGGTCAGGTGATGAGGTGGCTGAGGAGTTTGTACTCTTCTTGCCGTTGCCTCCTGAGACTATGGAGGATTTTGAGAGAGATCTGCCGCTCTGAAGAAATAAATAGTGTTATTAAAAATGTCTTGATTCGTGAATGGTTTTGTCTGGCTCTCAATTACCGAACATCGCTTCGTACTTCCCTACTATTAGAATGTGATGATACATATTTAAAGAATAAATATATCGGCTTTTTTAACAGTAGAAGAGTTGAAAGCGATATTCAGTAATTGGGACTGAGCTAACATATCATTAATGATTGGAGAATTAAATAGATGAAGCATCATTTAAGTGCATAGGCACAATATTTGGTTGATCTGATAAACACGCAGCAAGTAAGGGGAAGATGTTGATGTTTCCCCCTCTCCACGCAAATTTGTGTATACGTTTAAAATTCCAATAGCGTATCATTTCCAAGGGATACATTTATTTTAAAAATAGTCTACAATTTTAAAACAAAATTCGTGATAAAGGTAAATAAATTACACATTCAAGCGTTATTTTTGACGCGAACGCGAGGTAAATATAAACACTTTTCCTAACCCCCCAAAAGGTTTGTTTATCAGTTTAACAGATAATTTTGGTGCATATTATATCTATTTAATTTTATCATCATTGGGTAGAATGATTGATAAATGCCACTGTCTTAAAAATAATAAACTGGCTTATTTACATTTTATGACGATTCAACGACAAGAACCTGTCTATCGCGTTAATCTGCAGATTGACTAAATTTTGGACAATTCTGTGGTAGGGAGGCAGAACGGGATAAGTATATTTGACATTTAAAAAAATGTGTTTTTCGGACACCTAATTTTAATATAAACATTTAGATATTTACAATTTTGATCAGCCATATACGTACTTTGAAACCTATTTCTTCAACTAACTTCTCACTATTGCATTAATATTGTTTAGTATTTGCAAGAAAATCATTTTTAGAGTGACATGTACAAATGACAGTTTTATACTTATCCCCTTTTGCCTATTTACTACAGAATTTCAGTAACATAATTACTTACCGAAGAAGTAGATTCAGAAATGGTAGGTTGGCTCATCTTTTTGGATAACCTTTCATGCCCATTGTTATGATTTATACTTGTATCACTCGGGCTTGATTTGACTCGGGCACTAAACTTTCTTATAGTGTCAATTATTCCTTTTCCAGTACCAGTGTCACCCTGAAAAATAATAGTCTTTAAAGGGCAGTTCTTAAAGAGGGCATTTCTATTTTTAACGCAATCATTTAAGACTAGGATTTTAAATTCACAGATCTTCTAATCTGTGCTTCTAGAAGTTCGTATAAGTCATCTCCATTGAGCTCCCGCCAATTTTACTAAATAGCACATCTACATGAGGGCCCCATCGTATATTAAAACTAAATGTAGTTTTGAAAACTACAAAATAGGGCTACAAACGTATTATGGTTATTGTTTTGCGTCAAAAATCTGACCTCAAAAATCATTACACGTTTTTTGTTTTTTCTTTTTACTACGGAGTACGGATACATTTTTTAGTTTATATACATTACGTGGTCTATGCCAAACCAAAATACGTTAATTTACCATCGTTTTTTTAAGCTTGTAAATGATTAAAATTGCAACTTACATTTTTCTCTAATATAGATATGTTCGTTCAGATTTCAATGTTGTAAAAGTACTATTTTACCACATTTTTATTATTTCTTGCGCTTAGTGCCACTTTTATGTATCACAAACATTATCCTAGGTAATTTTTACTGATATGTTATTGATGTATTTTTACATATTTTGTTGAAATTTCGAAAATAACTGACATTCAGGGAGATGACTTTTACGAACATTTGTGCACAGAACATCCCATTTATGAATTTGAATCTATAGCCTTAAGAGTATTTTTAATAGAAAATTTAAGATTGACAAATCTTACCTTGGGTGTTCCAGGGACAATGGTGGCACTTCCACCCAAAAACTCATTAGTTTTTTCTTTCAACTCATCTGTTAAAGTTTGAAGTAAAGATGTTCTTGTACGCTGTTCCAATTTTGCAAACTTATCTGCTTTATAACAAGCATTTTCTGCATTTATTAGCTTGGTAAGGAGAAACTCTTTAAATTCGGGTCCATGTCTGAATATCGCTGGAACCGGAAGAGTGGGTCCAAAAAATGGGACATCGTCTCTTGCTGTCACGCTTACTTTATATCTGAAAAAAGAACAAAGAATGTTTAAAGTACTACTTCAACTTAGTTGATTTTGAATATTTCGTTTTTGGCCACAAATTGATCGAATGCCATTTCTGTTTCAGAATATTTTCTTTAGCTATATATTTTCTATTTATTTAAGTGGCTCAAATCCACTTAATCTACCAAAAAACATTTATGCCGATGGCGCCAGCATAAAATCCAAATAAAATTGGTTTCTAGCTTTACTTAAAACTGTTTTGCATAAAAGTAATATAACAAACTCATTTTAATTCCCAATTGCAGTTGTTGCAGTCAATTTCAAACCAAATCAATCAACGAGCATGCAAAAATGTAAAATGTAGTTTAAATATAAACGAAACACAGCATTTTATGTGTAATAAAACATGAACCAACTCATGAAGATAGTAATAGAGCTAGGTAGTTGCTTGCAATCAACTTTTAGTCCAAGTTGGCCTGAAGGCATTCTCTCACGCGACCATGGAATTGGATTAATAATGTACATTATTATTGGCGCTGAAATTGAATAGCAACATGACCAAAAGTAAAATTATGAGTTCAAATCGTGCTTCTAAAATCCACCTACCTAGGATAGTTAGGAACCTATTTCAGAAAGTTGTTGCAAATGTTTTAAGACAGTAAGCTAGTATATATATATATATTCGTATGATTATTAATAAACATTACAAGTCATAGTGGGTATAAGGGTTGGTATGTGACAAATATGAACATTCGAGAATATAATAAAGTTGTAAATAATATAAAAAAGTACAAATAATGTTCTTTTTGGGATGCCCATGGACAATGTTCATATACTGATAAAGCATCTGCTTCGGGGGGAGGGGCCAGAGGAAAAACCATGGGAAAAATAACTCCAGCATACCAGGGTCACATTCCAGTTTAATTACAAGGTACAATGAATTTCCAAAAATTACAGAGGTTTCAAGGTTGATATCCAATTTAATGCATTTGGAGTCAGATTATGTAATTCATAAAAACCGCCTTCAAAATTGGTGTTTGGACAGTCCTCTACAATATGTTTAATAGTTTCTGGAGATTCGCCACATTCACATAATGGACTAGGTAGTGCATTCCACTTATATAACATATCATTGCAACGTAAGCTAGTTATAAGACAAGATAGATAGATTTTTACAACATTTAGCAAAAAATATACAACAGCCAAATTTTTTATATGTTCGAACATCAATTCAGGAAGCTAAATCCACAAAATGCACACCAATAAGGGTTTAGGGTTGGCATGGAAGTCTTCCACGAAGCCCCCTAATTTGCAACATTAGTTAAATATGGATCTGCACCAAATTTTACAAAGAGGTGTTAAATAATATTTTTAAAAAGTTTCTGCGAAAATTCCTCTAAAAAAATTATTTGCCCCCTACATCGCCCCCGAAGGGTAATATTTAATCATGTTGGATTTACCAAACTTGCTAAACAGATGCAAAATAAGGTGCTAAAAAACTTATACTTCATACTTTTTTTAAAAGAAAATTCCTTTAACCCATTTGGAAACATTTTAAAACAAAAAAATATAATAAAGCGACATTTAATTATTATACAAGATTACATCTTTTTTCTTAGTTTTAAGTTTTTAAGAACCTTGTATTGAATCTATTTGCAAAGTTTGGTGTAAATTCAACATGATTAAATATTACTCTTCGGAGCCATTTAGGGAGCGAACAAATTTTTTTAAAGAAATAATTTTTCCCAAAATAATTTTAAAATCCTATTTAGCATTTATTTGTAAAATTTGATTTACATCCATCGTAATCTAATGTTGCAAATCAAAGGGGGCTTCCACGACAACGTCGGCAGCCCTAAACTCTTATTTGTGTGCATTTTGTTAATTTAGCTTTCTGAATAGACGTTCTAACATGTATAAAAAAATGACTGTTGTATATTTTTTGCAAGAACTGCTACGTTTTTTTACTATCTTGGTCTAAAAATTTTTCTAACCCAAATCAACTGACCCGCCTAATGACGAAGCGAGCGTACGCGAGCGCAATCATCTAGTCCGTCAGTGATGAGTATAACCCTCGAACATATAAAATAAAGGGGCTCATTAAGAAAAGTAATGACGTTTAAAACTTTAGTAAGTAACAAGAGACAAGCGATTTTCAATTGAAAGCTCCAGGCTGTAAGTAAACTAGAATGGGTAGAAGTCGGAATGGGTAGAAGTCGAAACGCGTAGAAGTTACTCTTCGCAAATAAGTAGCTCGAGTATAATTCGGAATCAAAGCTAAATCAATTTTTTATATAATTGCTACACATTCTATGGTATACTCTTCGCAAAAAAACTATTATAGGATAATTAATAAATTCTTATAAAAAAAAATTTATGCAAATAAAATCTGCGAAGAGTGCAAACTATTAACAGAAAACACGAAGAATTTAGTTAACGAAGAGAATAAACGTCAGTTCTGACGTTTAAGATATTTGAGGTTATTTGTTCTGACAGCTGGCTTTGTTTCTTTGTTTGAAACATTTTTGGCATGGCCTTCTTGACCGACGCGTGACGCGTTTTGGACTTAGAATTTTTTTGCTACTGAAATCTTTTAGTTATTGGTTTTTTAACCCTTCTGGCTAATTTTACAAAAAATGAACTAACATTTTTAATAGAAAATTAAATTTGCATTAATTTTGTAAAAAAGATTTTTTTTGTTAATTGAATAATAACCGAGATAGGAGGTTTTTTTGTGTTGGGGGGTAATTGGGGGGTCGGACAAAAAAAACTAAAGAATACTTTTTTGTAAAACATTACATTTCCTATGTTTTATGTCGAATAATTTTTTTTGTAAATTTAATAATAGTCGAGCTACGATTTTTTTTTTCATTTGGGGGGCTGAAAAGGGGGCTTTGTAGTATTCGGATTCTTATCAAAAACAATAGGGATCTTCCTCTTATAGCTTTGCCATGTCTTATAGGGATCGATTTTTCCTTAAAATTTGAATTGGATTGGAATTTTGGTTCTTAAGATAGCGTGTTTACAAGAAACGTGACATACATACACACCGACCGACCGACCGACGGACGGACAAAAAATGAAAATCTTAAAAAGTCATGAAACGCACGAATCTGCAAGAATTTTTGCTCTACGATGAAAATTGACGATTTTAGGATTTTCGTATCGATTGCAATATACTCTTCGGACCTGGTCTTGCGAAGAGTATAATAACAGCTATTAGCAGCAGACTTTGAAATAAAATGAGCGTCGAGCTTTGAGATCAAGTCGCCATTCGATAACAAATGAAAAACTGCACAATACAAGCGTCATAGCGACGCGACCGACCTATAAAATAGGTACCTTCCTATTGTTTCTTTCCACCGAGGACAACCACGCTGTTTTGCTCATTATTTCTGATTTTGAACAACCCTCATGATTTTAAACGATAATGCAATAACAAACCATAATGTAAGTAGACTACAAACCTTTAGGAAAAGATTTCAAAGCACAATTTTATCGGCTCTTTGATGTTCGATATCTTTGTTTTACTTCCTTTTAACAATTTTTTCTTCCAAACAAATGAACCAAATATATTTAAGGACGATGCACCAAAAATAATTAAAAACCTAGATTTCCATTTTTACCAGAAGAGTTTTATATTCACAAAGTGTCCCAAAATGCATCAAGTGCATTTCTGAGGACCCCTACAAATTTTTTTAACAAATCTACACTCCATAGGTTCAAGCAATAAAATACCAAAAGAAATTGAATATTTATCATTTTTATTTCTCTCACTTGAACCCTAAGTAATTAATAATTATTTAACCAGTAAGTGTGTTAATAAAGGCTATTAATAAACGGGCGGTTTTAACAAGCGAGCGATCAGCGAGCTTGTTAATAAGTGAGTTTATTAATCGCCAATTAACATACGAACTGGTTACAATGCTTTTTCGCCCATCGTAGATCATTATTAAATAAATTATAAAATAAAACAATTATTTCACAAACTAACAGAAGCAATGCGTCGGCCATTCATATTTATTAAAGTTGAAGAAGAAGAAGAGCTGTCACTGATCTTTTATTAATTGTGAATAAAAATTGAATGTTATTTCCCTAAAATATGGTATTGATGCTTTTCATTCTTTCCAACGGTAAATATTTAATTTCTTTTGGTTTTTGTTGCTTAAACCATAATGAAAGCTACTTTAACATTTGTAATGTAGAAACATAAATAGTAATTTTAAACATAGAAGAGCGTTACTATTAGCTCGTATCCATACATTAATAGGGGTCATTAATCAAAGATTTGGAGTGCGTTAATGAATGTCTTTAATAAACGATGTGCGAAAAAGGGGTCTAGGAGAATTCACCGCCCACAATTCACCGCCGACAATTCATCGCCCACAATTCACCGATCCACAGTTCATCGATAAGACAATTCATCGACAAGTCAATTCATCGCCACACAATTGCTCGATGGGAGAATTCATCGCCTAGTATGAATATTAAATGAAATGATTTTAAACTACAATGCTTTCTGATAATGTGTTGATACATTTTTAGCATAACAACACCGAGAACAACACCTAGTAATATGTCCCTCAGTGTAATGCACACAATTTTGGACGCACTGCTAGGCACCGACATAGCTAGAGTTTATATTTTCGTTTTAGCAGCAAAACTTAACCTAACCTACCTAACCTAATGTCCCCCAGTGAAATGTGTCCCCCAGGGCTTTCATATAAGTCAGTCTAAAATCCTGAAATTAAAAAAAAAGTATGCATATTGGATTTTACCCAGGTAAAAAAATTCCATTACCTCTATCCTTTTCGTTTTTGACCATTTAAGTCTGCAAATTGGGTATGTCTGCAAATTGGGTATGTCTGCAAATTGGGTGTCTGCAAATAAGAAGACACGGGCAATATTCTAGGTAAATAAATTTTCAAGAAATTTCAATAAAATCATTAGGTAATTATTATCTATAATTATTTTGGTGGCAGGCAATATTCTAGGTAAATAAATTTCTGTTATTTATTTTGTTCATTAAATAAACTAATATTCATACTTGGCGGTGAATTCTCCCATCGAACAATTGTGTGGCGATGAATTGACTTGTCGATGAATTGTCTTATCGATGAACTGTGGATCGGTGAATTGTGGGCGATGAATTGTCGGCGGTGAATTGTGGGCGGTGAATTCTCCGGATACCGCGAAAAAGCTAGTTTAACATTTGTAATGTAGGAACACAGATAGTAAACTTTAAACACAGCTGAGGGTTGCAATGCTAGTTGCTATGCATTAATAGGCGTCATTAATCAACGATTTAAAGAGCGTAATTTTTTTTTTTAAATATTAGGCATTTTTAACTTGTGAAATAAAAGGGACTTCAATGCATTTAAAAGGTTCTTTAAAAATTTTAAAAGTATAAAATTTATTGTTTATTTGCTTTGTTCACTGGTGGTCTCACTTGTCGCTACAATCTACCCATACTCTCAATCTTAAGACATGGTGTGTACCATGTTTTATTGTCCATTTATTTTTTTAACTTATTTCTTTTCGGCAAAGTTTCTTTGATGTTCAATGCATGAGAATACGTATTGAAAACAACTTTAGCTCAAAAGTGTTTCTTTTTTTATCGACTTGACAATGTCATACACATATACACAGTTTTAAGTCTCCGTAGTATTGTTTAAGCAAATCGAAAAGGTTTTTTTATACATACCTCGGATCTACAAAAACCTGGTCCCTTCTATGTAAATTACAGACTTTAAACCTAGTGTTAGTAAATGTAAACTTTTTTATGGTATCCGGAGAATTCACCACCCACAATTCACCGACGACAACTCATCGCCCACAATTCACCGATCCACAGTTCATCGATAAGACAATTCATCGACAAGTCAATTCATCGCCACACAATTGTTCAATGGGAGAATTCATCGTCTAGTATGAATATTAGTTTATTTAATGAACAAAATAAATAACAGAAATTTATTTACCTAGAATATTGCCTGCCACCAAAATAATTATAATAATTACCTAATGATACATATTATTGAAATTTCTTGGATAATTTATTTACCTAGATATTGCCCGTGTCCTCTTATTTGCAGAAACCCAATTTGCAGACATACCCAATTTGCAGACTTAAATGGTCAAAAACGGAAAGGATAGAGATAATGGAATTTTTTTACCTGGGTAAAGTCCAATATGCATACTTTTTTTTGAATTTCAGGATTTTACACTGACTTATATGAAAGCACTGGGGGACACTTTCCACTGGGGGACATTAGGTTAGGTAGGTTAGGTTACACTGAGGGACATATTACTAGGTGTTGTTCTCGGTGTTGTTATGCTAAAAATGTAATTTTTATCAGAAAGCATTGTAGTTTAAACTCATTTCATTTAATATTTATACTAGGCGATGAATTCTCCCATCGAACAATTGTGTGGCGGTGAATTGACTTGTCGATGAATTGTCTTATCGATGAACTGTGGATCGGTGAATTGTGGGCGATGAATTGTCGGCGGTGAATTGTGGGTGGTGAATTCTCCTAGACCCCTTTTTTATTTACTAACACTAATTTAAACTAGAGACTCTATAAGGAGTCCAGCAAATACCCCTTATACATTTGCATATGTCTTAAAAATGGTGTAATTCTTGTAATTAAGAATTTTAGAAAAAGTGTGTTGTTCCTAAGATACATCTCTCTGTAAGAATTATCCACTTGCTAACTACATATACGACAAGTATTCATATGATTAATGGGCGATGCAGGCAGGGCCTGTGAAGTGTTATAAAGGTCCACTGCTTGAACTTTCCGATTTGTACAGATCTATTTTAAACCTACCTCGTATTTGAAGTATTAGCGTCCAAAACCTGCACAACAATAAACGCGTGCAAAAAATGCGACGCAATCATATCAGGTGAGAATGGTGTGTTCTCCTCCTGGAATACTATTGCCACAATGTCATTGCCGATGTGTCTCTTCCTCTGCAGTTGTTGAGGATCGCTCTCTGTGAACGGAAGCAGGGTGGAGACATGGAACATTATCTCACGCTCTTTGAATATCTCATAAACTGCTTGATCGCCTGTGTGACCGTTTTGGATGTCTAGGCCTCCTCTGTAGCCTTTGTGATCCTTCAGTTGGATTCTGGAAAAAATAGAGAGTTATTAGAGATTGCAAAGAAGATCTTTATAGGGTGTTCCCGAAACGAATGAATCTTTTAAGAGGGTAGATAAAGGATGAAAAAATACAGATACACTCGACATGTCCTAGGCTAGGGGACACCGTTTAAAAATTAACCCTTTAAGTCTATTTCACTAAAAACACTTGGTCGTAAATGTTTCACAAATGGTTTGTCGAACCATAATAAAATTGATGATTAACGGTAAAAACATTCCTTTCAAATTTGGCTGTAGCTCCCATAAAAATAGAGTCACCACCAGTAGAGTGCATAAAGATTGTCGTAACTTTTTTGTTCCTACCAATTTTGTAATTATATTTGTTGTTGCTGGTAGAGGGGTTTAATAAGAAACTTTCTTATTACCTCATACCTGAAACTTTTTGCTTAACTGTACCAATTTAAAAAATGAAACTGAAATTTGAAGGTTCATTAGAAGAAAAAGTAGCGGCAGAAAAAGATCAACAACTACTAAGGATGTTCATTTTCTGTACTTGAAAGTCTCAAAAACAGGAAGACTGCAGCTTTGGTGATAAGAAATGACTCGAAGGAGGTAAGACAATAAGTAAAAGAACAGTTAGGTTAGGTTTGGGAGAATATGGACGCTTAAGTTTGCACGCAAGGACGAATTCCGAATAGTTTAGTTTTCTTTTTGCAGAGAAATTCAGATGTTTTTCATTACCATATGCTCTGACGACCTTCTGGAAAGAGCAGGAAGGATCTAGTCTTATTAGTAAGGAGAACTAGGTTACATTTAACATTGCTTCAGAATTGATACATGCGTGCTAAATTGAGTCGTGTCTTTTGGTCAGTGCTTGGCGAATTTTTGATCTTTTTATCTTATGTCCATACTCTCCCAACATTCTTCTAACTGTTCCTTTACTTACTGTCTTACGTCTTATCTCCTTTAAATCATTCCTGCTGCAGTGTCCCTGTTTTTAAGATTCTTAAGAACAGAAAATGGACATCTTGACTCCTGAATGGTTGTTCTCTTTCTGAAACATCTTTCTCCTCTATTGAACCTACGAGTTTCACTAAATCTCTACCAAACTCTTTGGACGATACATCTTCTTGTTCCTAAAGTCTTTCACTTACTATCATACGTCGTAGTTCTACAGAGTTACAAAATACTTACTTTCTTCCAAGAAGCGACAAAAAATCCTCAAACGCCGGACTAGTACTAGTATTACAAAACAACTCCTCCTCCGTGGTTTGCCCATACTTCTGATACAACACGCCAAACTTAAAATGTGAAACCAGCACATGTTCATCGTAGTTGGCTATCAGGTTCGTAGCCTTGGGATGGACCACGGGTACAAAGTTATCTACATTGAGTTGCTCGTTGAGGAGCTTTGCCATTTTGGCGGGACTCGGTGACGTGGTGAGACACGACGAAGGGACGAGCTCGTGCATCGTTCCAGTGCGCAAGCGCAGTAAGATGCGGGTGTGTTCTTGGTTGGCTACGTTCTCTGTTTTGATTGAGAGGAGAACGGGGCCGTGGGTGTCGTCTGATCCTATTAGAGTGGAGTGTTCCTGTAACAAAAATGCGGTTTTAGAATCTATAGAATGTTAAAGAGGGCCTAATTTGCAGAACTTTAATCGTTGGGACTACTTCAGCTAACTTAAGGGCGATTTATAGAACGTTACTTTCACTTTACTTCGGCCTAACTTCACTTCCGCGTAACTTAACAAATTTGCTTAATTTATAGATTGTAAAGTTACGTGAAATTGGGAACAGTTATGCGCATGTGTCTGAACTCGCGACTTCTGACTATTTACACCTGGGCGCTTATTACGGATTATCGCTTCGTACGAAACCTACATAAGAAGACCTAACAGGTATCGTACGAAGCGATATTCCGTAATAACTACACTTGACAATAAGGGTGAATATCACATTTTTGCAAATTATGCGCATGATCGGCCAAGCTTGCCTTTCAACTTAGTACGACTTCATTTAGCTGTAGCTAAATGAATCAGCAAAGTAGCGCTAAAGTGAAGTATAAATTTGCTAATACATTCCCATTTATTTTATTTAATTTTCTGTAAAGTTACGCCGAAGTAAAGCGGAAGTAAAGTGAAAGTAACGTTCTATAAATCGCCCTTAATCCACTATGTAAGAACGATACTCAGATAATACTTAAACTTTATAGAGTTTAAGTAGCTATTTTGCGGTGTGGAACTTTTCATAGACCCGAAATAGTAGCACAAAAGAAATTAGATTTTACTACAACGTAAACCCAAAGCATAATAGAGTACTATCATTGAGTAATATATGAGTCTATATTCACTGGTACTATCTAATTAAAATTGATACTGAATACTTGCAAGGTAACATTCAGTTTAAGCAAAGGTGCGCTCCTAGTAATACTAAAAATAAACTTTTTTTTACTACTGCAATAACATTAAAAACAATGTTGTTCCATACACAGTATACTTACATAAACATTACCTTTACCTATAATTGCGTTCTTTCAATTACCTATCTATGTGGGTAGTCAAAAGATAAAATTTAAATCCCTTAATAATGTCTGCTCTTAAATTAAAACAATAAGTAACTGAAATCCAAGTTTTTCACTGTTTCTCACGGTCGACATAACTAAAATTGAGACAATTACTTAAATAGATAGGTATATTTGCGGTCATGTTTCTGGATTGTATTAATTTAACAAGATTGTACTTGGGTACAGGTTGAAAGAGTACCTAAAATCAGATGTCCGTGTAAGATATTTCCCAGTGAACGAAGACTGAGAATTACTATCCCATGTCGAAGTGAATAGGTGGCAGTTGCGCCCAGTGGCACTTGCGCTGCGGATTAAAAGAGTGGCACTTGCGTCTAAAAAAGGTACAGGATTAAGCAGGTATAAAAATTACGGATTAAAAAGTGGCATTTGCGCTGCGTTCAAAATTCAAACTCATTAATGTAGGTATACATTTTTCATTGCAGTTTGTGACATTAGCTCATATGTTTAAATTTTCTTTTTAGCAGCAAAACTCACCCTAACCTACCTAACCTAGTGTCCCCCAGTGGAAAAATGTCATCCAGTACTTTTAAAACAGTCTGTCTGAAACGATAAAACTCAAAAACACATGCATTGAGTACTTGCTGGCTTGTTTAAACAATAATGAAAGTGTGTATATATTATCCACTGTTTTATAATTTTCTAATATTGTATCTCAATAATACATCGGATACATAAAAATAAATCTAGGCAAAAGGAAGTTAATGAGACCGCGGCCAGTGCGACCAAAATATGAATCAAAAATTTTAACCAATATTATACCAAACTTGAATTATCTAACCCACTTAATGATTTGAACATTATAATCCTCTATTTAATTACTTTAATTTTATGCAGCAGCGCAAATGCCACTTTCTGAGATTTTGTTTTTATACCTGAATTTTAAAAACTCGCAAGTGCCACTATTTTAATCCGCAGCGCAAGTGCCACTGGGCGCAAGTGACACGACACCGTCGAAGTTAAGGGCGTACGCTTGGCTGACTTTCAAGGATTATTCTATCTCGTCTTACGTATTTATTACATTTATAGCGTATGTACTCAATACAGAAAAAAAAGGACTTTTTATTATTGGTAGAAGCAAATAGGCACAACAAGATCGGGGCAGAAAAATGCACCGCTTTAAAAGACTTTTGCTTATTAGACAGCACAGAAAAATTAAGTTTTTAATGATTTCAAATTTTGCTTGCCAAGAGTGTAACAAATGTCTCCTGTCTCTTTTACACAATATTCATTTGTTAACCTGAGTTACCTAACAAAAAATAAATGAGATCGTGATATATGAGACAGGAATTCAGCTTCCAAAACATATAGCAACCTCGCCTAAGTATGTGAAATTTATTCATGTCACACCTTCCGGATGCATTCACTGAAAAACAACAAGAAACGACATAAGAATTGTTTCTAGTCTACCATGACTGCCATGTACAGAGAATTCCAAGATTTCATGCAGAAATACTAAGTACGAGCTTTTTTGGGTAAGAAATGTCGACAACGATGTACCCTAAATACAAAAAATAAAGAATTCAGCATTTTAAGAGCCCGATATCCCACCTTCTCTTATGCAAATTTGTGTACAACTTAGACCGCAGTTTTTAGAGTTATTATTAACGCAAAGACTTTGAAATTTTGATAGTATTACCTTAACTTCTTTTAAAATACTTATTGTTTGGCACATTTTGATTTGCGTCCCTAGTTTAGCAAAAATAACAGTTTAAAGGTGGGTAAACCATGCCAAAAACAACAACTATTTTTTTTTAAAAAATTTTATAAAACAATAAGTATTACAAATTTAATAAGCTTTCCAATGACACCAACTTTTTAAAAATCCGATTAGAATTAGCAAAGATATTTGAAGTATAAATTACGTGAATATTCACATAGGAAAGGGCTCCCCACCGCCTTTACCGTGCAATGGAAAAAGAATGTATCTGATTTTAACATGTTTACTGATTTATACGTTTTTTGGACCATGCGAAAACGATAATCATACTTTAAACATTATTTTATTGATAAATATTTAGATATTAATACGTCTAAAGGTGTACCTGCAGTTCAATGTTAAGAATATTGAATAAAACCTTATTATTTAAAAATCCGATTTTTGCACATACACCCTTTTTCCATTCCACGGTAGGCCCTCTCATGCTAGCGTTCCCCGCACCGATTTGCCTCTCACCATGGTAGTCGGAGGAGATATGAGGCTCTTAAGAAGAAACCCAAAATTGCATAAAAAAAAAATTAGTCGCGTCAACAAAGTTTATGTGTCATACCTACATTACTGCTTTTAATATCAAGCAAAATGCACTTTCTGGCTAAAGCTAAACGTATTTTTCCCATAAATTACATGCATTAAGCTCGAGTGCAGATAAAGAGTAATAATGCACTAGACTAGACTTCCCTTTGTAAGATAAAACAAAATTATGGTTGTAATATCTTAAGCGCCAGATAATTATTATAAAAGACTGAAGATACTTTCCATATCTCTTTACCCATAATTTTGTGAAGATAAATAGACAATTTTGCCCAAATACGATTGCATTAATCGTTATGTTTGTTGTACAATAAAATATACTACTACAGCGCCATCTAGTATTTTTAAATCCCTTCTTAAGATCCAAATTTTCTTTAGGCGTTGTTGCAACGATTTTTGACCTTTTAATTTTTTTCAAAACGTATGTAAAGAGTATTATAAAATAAAGTAGGAATTTAAAAACAGTTTTAGTTAATTTAATAATAGTTTAAATTAATTAAATAATAGTTGTATGCATGAACCAAACATTTTAATTAAATTTTAATGCCTAAATAACTTTGTTCTAACAGTTTTTTGATAAACTTTATTTGCATTTGTAATTGTGTGTAAATTTTATAGGTATTTGTTTTACCAACTATTGTTTAACAATGTTGATAACGGTACCGTTTGATTACTTGATTAGGATTTATTTCCCATAAGGTTTTCACTAATTATCTCGCGGTTATTGCTTTATTATTACCTTTTGTGCGTAGATATACAGTTGTGGTATAAAAAGTTATGGTTATGGCAAACATTCCTCTTTTTGTAAATTATTTACAAATGAGTTGTACTTTTTTTTATCATTTTTAGCGAAGGTCAAGGTTACTTCTATGTAGACCAAAATAAAACAGGAAATTGACAATCTTTTGCGTAATTATCGTAATAGTATTAACAAAGCGTGATAATTTTTATTTATTTTAAAAGAGATTTTTGCCTAAATAAACCAACCTGCCATTTGAAAAGAGATTAAAGAAACTTATTATTTGTTTGAAATTGAAAACTGCTTTCCTATTTTCTTTTGCAGCTACGATTAATACGAAAACAAAACCACAAAACAGCAATTTTATTTGAACCTTTTCATGTCAAGAAAAACTTTAATTTTTCAAATGTATGAAACAATGCAGAAACAATAGACTTTTTACTTTAATCTTTTAGACAAATGTTTTAAAAAGAAAGAGAAATGAATAACAGTAAGTATACAATTGCAAAATAGTATAGTTAAAACTAAAAAAATAATCTAAAATAATGAATCTAGACATTTCTGTTTTAGAATGGATATTACCATAGATAAAATACGTAAAGATATTCAAAAGGTATTGTTTGGTGCGCAAAATAGTATTTTAGAACATAGAGTTTTATAAGGAACGTTTTTTAGCACTCGTCCAGGTTTGAAAATCGAACCGTGCAGTCCGTTGATATCGTTTGTCCAATTCTTTTAGTTATTCCGTCTACAAAAAAACTATGTCCCCGATAGTTTATAGAAGTAAAATGTGTAAATAAATAGTACATTACAAGGGAAGAATTCATCTTTTAACATCGGGAAACCCAACCTAATAAAATAATTTGGGTTTAATAATGAAGCAATTCAGCAACCTTAAAAAAAAACAAGTTTTGGGTTTCATAATGTGCTTATTATACAACGCAAATATAAAAAGGATATTTTTGCCAATAAGACTCTTGTGTTGTTTGGCTTATTTATGTATTATCGATCAGCGATATTACCGATTTTAAAAATGGTCCGATGAACTTTATTGAGTTATATATAAGTAATTCTTTTTAATTTGCTTGCAAACTACATAATAATCTTAAGAGTCAAGACAACAATAAGGAAAAGAAATACGTAGGCGTAGAACTTTGTTTAAAAATTTAGCTCGCTTGCATTATAATGCCCAACCCATAGTCCACGTATCAAACAAGTCATTCAGTTTGAGTGTTATAGACCACCTTTGTTTTTAAAACAGGTCACTTCGTATTGTACTTACCACGTTCTCACTATTCAATTCATAATAATAACAACTTCATTTTTTTAAATGTTGGAATACAATAGCTAATAAGTATATACGTATAGACCACGAGATACCATAAAGAAATCATAGGAAATAGTCCAACCTTTTTGCTTAAAAAATAACTTGCAGACGAACTGAATAGTGAATAGGGGATAGAGGTTAAGAATAGTTATTTACCAATAAGTGTGTTAATAAAGGCGATTAATAAACGAGCGGTTTTAACAAGCGAGCGATCAGCGAGCTTGTTAATAAGTGCGCTAGGTCAATAATGACCCTCTTCTCTACCTTGGTTAATAATGTACTATAATCATTAATGTGCCTGGTAATAACACAACGATTTTTAACTCAGTTTCAATATTTTAAAATTTATCTACAAGTTATAATAGTAGCAAAGATCTTTTTGTTTTGCAAGAGAAACCTTAGCAAAGCAGTGTCTTGAACACAGATTGTTTCAAGCAGGTATCTTTGTAAATATCTATCACACCCTGAGAATGGGAAAGTTCCCACACTTATTTCTTCAAAGTTACACTAAAGAATATAAGTTTTTGTTTTTCTTACAATATGAACAATGAATCACATGTTATTAAACAGTTTTTCACTAAGACAATTGTTTACAAGGTTAATTCTTGTTAGAAATTTTCAGACGTTTCAGAAAAAACTTTCCTTACTTTATAAGTATCCTAAAAACACTATTTATCATCAACTACATGATTTTTTTTTGAACGTTTAACTTTGCACTATGGAGCCTCATATCTGCAAGAGCATGTGGATTTTTTCAACAATTTTCCAAGGATCTCTAGGTATGCTTTAATAACGCACCGTTGCGTTTATGCGCCAATTTTTGGACACCCTGTAGTTCTTGTTTTATCACAATGTCTAAGGGTATGGTCCCAATGGCTTGGTTTTTAACCTAGGTTTCGGTTTTGTGGTCCAAATGACATTGGTTTTCAACCAAAGTGTATTTACGGGACACCACTCCTGAAAAACCTGGTAAGTTTCAGCAAACCAAATGCGTAGTAGAGTTTCGGAAAGAGAACTGTCATATAAAAGATGTTATGATATTAAAATATGCAGCAAAAAAGCTGAGTGTAATGGTAGCCTTTCACGTAGCTTCTTGCTAGCTTCTAGAAGCTAGCAAGAAGCTACGTGAAAGGCTACCATAAGAGTAATTCTAATTTATAAAATGAGTATTACCACTGTAAATCTTTTATCTGTTTCTGTGAAATTTGCATGTCACATATTAGGCGCTTAAACTGGTCCGATTGAAACCAAGTTTTTCAGTTACCAAAGATGAACCAAAGAAAACCTGACATTACCGCAACCAAACCATTGGTTGCGATTGGGACCATACTCTTAATTTCATCACCCAGCAATGGTGTCAGGTGTGGGGGTATTATTAAAAATTCTCGTCTACGAAACAGCGTGCATTTTCTAAGAAACAAATTCACTTAACCGCAACACAAGAGTGTGGATATGGCGCCATAAAACATAATAAGAAATTCATAACGATCTTCATGTAGGTGGGAGGAATAATAAACCTCCTTAGTTGATGAGGGCTTGGCTGCATCTTGAGCGTCATATTATTATAAAAAGAAAAGAATGCAAAGTCTAGCTGTATCTTCCTTCCTATTTAATGCTATTAATATCCATTGATGTGTGGGCTGTGACACATCATTTATTATGCAGCTTACATTTTAACGTATTTCTACCATGTGGTTTTCACTTAGCTGTTTGAATAAATAGAATCATAATTTTCGCATAACTTGCATTAACTTTTGCTGAAGACTTGTTTAAGTTGTTAAACGTGGGAAAGAAACAATTGAAATTTAACAATTAAAGCATGCGAGGGTTGTCTTTTATAGTTTGCATATTGATAAATAGGAGGCACTACAAGTGCCAAAAAAAATCTTCAAGTTTATTAGGACTATACCGAAAGTTTTGTTAAGATATGACAAGTGGTTTCGCCACAGTACATTTTTTAGATAACTTCGCGAGCTGCAAGAAAACGTATACCTCTTTTTGGCTTATTCTTTACCTGAAACCCATTAGAAGTTTATTGTCGATTATTTTCTAATTTATTTATGTAAATTCATGATTGGTCATCATTCGCAGTTTTCTATTCCACTGCCGAACTGACTTATAAGTCGGGTCACTAGTTAAAACCAGTCTACTTTTGTGGCTCCCTAAAATATTTGGGATGGCAACGGAAAATAATTTATTTTTCACATTTAACTGTTTATGTAAGATTCTTTGATTGGAGCCATTTAATCGCCTTAGAATGTCTTGATTGTGCAGTGTGTCACTTGTTCATTTTTGGGTTTTAACTGGCGCAAAGCATCCATGTATTTCCGGGACACTCCTGTTTTTGGTAGATCTGTCTAGGATGGGCGCTAAGACTGGTGGGTCAATGTTTGAATTTCAAGAATCAGCAGAATATAGTCTATTCGTTGATACGCATCGTCGCCAAAAGTAAAAATATTTTAATTGTTGAGATAATTTTTAATGAAAGTGGTCAAAAATTCTTACATACAAATTTTTTCAGCAGCATTTCTTTTAAAAGTTTGAAACCGAAAATGTCCACAGATGTTTATAGAAGACTTTAATAACAACCATGGTTTGTAGTTCATAAGAAATTAAGTCGGTCAAATCAGCAACCTGTCCCATTTAATTAACGAATTTAAAAACCCCCACATTTTAAAAAGGTCAAAAATAAATAAGAAATTTACGTTAAATTTAAATTTAATTAAACAAATAAACCAAGTTCCCACGCATTGATTTTGTAGACCATAAAATAATAAATTATTATTTCAGAAATAAATTTGTGTTGTTTATTATAGTTTTATTGCTAATACATAATTTATATTTGTGGCCGCGGCCAGCATGTTTTAATGTTAAATTTTATTACTCTTGATTTCACATTATTTCTAGTAGAAAGGTTTCACTTTTCGCTTTTTTGTTTTTAATGGCGAAAACTTCGTTGCATAGCAATTCTATAAGTATTAATGTGACGAATAAAATTGCTTTATGCCTAGCCAACGAAGTTTGAGTAAATTAAAATTTAAGATTGTCGTGCAAAATTCTTTCCTCGTATGATATTTGGAAGATTATTTCGTGACTAAAAAACTTATGTTTTTTTCAAAATTTATTGCACTTCAAATAAATTTTAATTTAAACTTCAAATTGACAAGATTAAAAATCACACTTCGTCCTTGGTAACGTGTGATTTTCAGTGAAATCAGAAGGACATGATAGCTTAGGTCGCAGGAGAAGACAGGAACGGAATAATCGTCAAAATTTATGATTGTCGGCAATCTTCTTTCCTCTAATGATATTACCCACGATTATTCCGTTCCTGTCTTCTCCTGCGACCTAAGCTTTCATTTCCTTCTGATTATACTGAAAATCACACGTTACCAAGGACGTGTGATTTTCAATCTTGTTAATTGAAGTTTAAATTAAAATTCATTTTGAAAAAACATGAGTTTTTCAGTCACGAAATAATTTTCCGAATATCATACGAGTAAAGAATCTTGCACGACAATCTTAAATTTTTATTTACTCAAACTTCGTTGGCATAAAGCAATTTTAATTGTCACATTAATAGAATTGCTATGCAACGAAGTTTTTCGTCAAAAATTTATGATTGTCGGCAATCTTCTTTCTTCTAATGATATTACCTACGAATAATGCAATCAATTATGTGAATGTGGTGAATCTCCAGAAACTATTAAACATATTGTAGAGTACTGTCCAAACACCAATTTTGAAGGCGGTTTTTATGAATTACATAATCTGACTCCAAATGCATTAAATTGGATATCAACCCTGAAACCTCTGTAATTTTTATTATACCTACTATGGCTTGTAATGTTAATTAATAATCATACGAATATACATATATATATATATAATGCAATCAATTCTTTTGTCAGTGTGAAACCATAATCAAGCTAGTTTTTTTGGTCCCATAAAATGCAGTATAACTATAATCTTGACTTACCCTTCCAACAAAGAACCTTCTGTAACACTTCGCTGTATCATCGGTCTCAATCTTAGCTCTCCACGTGGTTGGGGGTACCACAGGGTTCCCTCTGTGGTCATGCTGTTGATCATGATCCGTACCATCCACCCAGTACCCATGGTCGGGCTGAGCTATCATGGGGTAGGGTCCAGGTCTCGAGAGTGTGTCTTGGAGCAACCGCCGGCTTTGGGGGGCTTGCATAGGGGAGGCGGGAGGTGTGGGAGTTCCTACGAACTTTATGTTGTTGTTTGTACATGTTGATAATCGACTGCCGTCTATTGATTCTGTTGTGCTTTGCTGGCGTTGCATAGAGGGCGTCTGTAAAAAAAGATTTATCCATTAGTCAAAAGGTTAGAAAGTGTTTTATTACGAGACAAGAGACTGGAGATCTTACTTCTTTTGCAAAAAGGGTGGACTAGTCTTTAACACTTATTAGACTGTTTTCGGACAGAAATAAGACGCATTATCATTAAAGACACTAGTCTTTTGTCCAAACAATAATTGGTGCCGGTAGAGTTTGTGATCTACAATCGTTATGTAGTTCAGTTCCGTCTAAATAAATTTGTCTCTGGGAAATATGTTTCTTTGAATTCAATTTTAGTCAATTATAAAATCATTAGTTAGTCTTACTTTTTTCATGAAAATGTTTGAATCATACCAAAGACTAATTGAACCATAGTTGATTTTGCAAACTTTCTTATAATACGGAGTTTCTTAATTTTTCTCCATTTTGTTTTTTAAATTTCAGAGCTTTAGAAAGATTTTTATAAAAGCACTGCCGCACATTTTTTCACTGGTTAGGTTAGGTAGGTTAGGTTAAGTTTTGGCGTTAAAATGAAAATATAAACAAATGGGCTCATTTCATTTTAGCATCAAAACTTAATCTAACTTACCTAACCTAGTGTCCCCCAGTGCTTTCACAAAAATGTCTATCTGGGAGAATACCAAGTGGCCGCATCTACCTGAAAAGACTACTAGGTGGCCGCGCCTAATTGCAGGGTGCATGGTCGAAGTGGCCGCGCGATATTTCTGGTTTGGTCGTAGTGGCCGAGACTAATTAACTTCCTTTTACCTAGATTTATTTTTCTGTATCCGATGTTTTATTGAGTTATGATATTAGAAAATTATAAAACAGAGAATTCTTTGGATAATATACAGACTTTTATTATCATTAAAACAAGCCAGCAACGTTGAAAGTACTCAATGCATGTGTTTTTAAGTTTTATTGTTACCGACAGACTTTTTTAAAAGCACTGGTGGACACATCCACTGGGGGACACTAGGTTAGGTAGGTTAGGGTAAGTTTTGCTGCTAAAAAGAATATTTAAACAAATGTGCTTGTCACCAAACTGCAATGT
Source organism: Cartodere bifasciata (assembly GCA_963920755.1). Classification (NCBI taxonomy): domain Eukaryota; kingdom Metazoa; phylum Arthropoda; class Insecta; order Coleoptera; family Latridiidae; genus Cartodere; species Cartodere bifasciata. The sequence goes on from OY987198.1 coordinate 3,475,688, forward strand.
AAATAATTTTTTCAATAAAATATTGATAGTTATCGTTGTTATTTTATAAAAATAAAATTCGTTTGGTGTTTCTACTCATCTATAAATTCTATAAAACTTCTGAGACAGCTCCTTTTCTACCTGCTAAACATGGAAGCAGGTAGAAAAGGCACCGCGGCCACTTCCACCATGACCCATGCAGTAGAGTGCGGCCACCTCCACCAAATCACCCCTCATTAAATTTTATAGCGCGGCCACCTCGTATATGCCCGTCTATCTAAAGCCCTGAAATTAAAAAAAAAAAACTAACTAGTGAAAAATTAAGAATCCTTGTATTATAATTAAGTTTGCAAAATCAACTAAGTTGACATTAGCCTTTGGTATGATTTACCCATTTTCATGAAAAATCTAATGATTTTATAATCTTAATTCAAAGAAACATACTGCCTAGAAACAAATTTAGGTAGAAGGAAGGGTAGAGAGCACACGCTGTACTGTTGTAGATCACACCCTATACCGGCACAAAAAAATGTATTAAGAAAACCGTTGCTACCAACGCACAGAGTAGGAATATCGCAATCTAGCGGAACTTAATTATATCCTAATACTTTGCTTTAATCAATCCATAAACTGTATGTTGGTAACTTAGATAGTTTCTATAATTATGAAATTATTTTTTTTGTAAGTCTCTTAAGATTAGTATAAAAAATGTTGATATTGGTAGGCGAGTAAATTTATTAACCCCTAATTTGTTAATACCACAACCCAGTAAGTTATAGATACAAGACTGATTTTTGTTTTCTATAATGGGTTTACAGTGTCTTTAGCGTAAGTACAATTATGTTTTACTTGACTGTTGGTTTATTTAATGGAAGAAATACGATAAATGTTGCTTTTGGAAAGATGTAATTTCTATGATTGTAAAAAAATTAGGTTATTCCGCATTATTCCACGACGAAACTAACAACCTGGTATAGTTTAGGGTTTAGTCTTTAATATACAGTTAAAATTTCCTGCGCATATTTGCGCCACCGCCGCCACCGGCCGTATTTTATTTTATGTTTATAGAATGGTGGTCGCAGTAACAAGGAATCAAATCTTTGATATTTGGGTTTCTAAAGTCGCATTCAGAAGAGGCAACTTTAGTGGACCCCAACTACAGTTGATCCACTAAAGCCACGTTCAGAGGGAGCAACTTCAGTGAATCAACTTCAGTTAATCCACTTTTTGTCCCGCATAAAGCTTACGAGCCAATAACTTTCTAGGTATATTTTGTACACAATTGAAATTTTAGGAGTTGATTAGAATGATTTTTTGCTATCCTTTACAGACCTTAATAAAAATTTAGAACCTCCCGTTTAGGTAAAAATGACATTAGTTATGTATTTTTGAATGGAACACCCCCTATATTATGATAAATTTTTAAATATTTTTTTCTTAAGAATACATTAGCTACTATAGAAATTTGTTTAAAATAATAAGAAATTAAATACCGCTAGAAACATATAATACTACACTGTGCAACGTCATAGAACAAACTGTGCATTACGTATTTGCTTACAAAATAGTTATTAACATACATGCATAGTTGAGCTATGACTCATTTAGTGGACAATCAAACAAAGAATAAAAACGGTCATTAGAAACCTTTACTTATTATTTTGTTGCTACGCCAAATAAAACGAAACCTAATTTAATAAATTACGCGTCCAAACAAAACAAACTAATGGCATTATTCATGAAATTCATGTTCTTGCGTGCTTGGTTAAAATAACCGGAAGGTTTCCCCGAGATAAGTGCAGGTTCATTAAAATTGTTATCCTAGGTAAAAATCTTTATTATATTTTCAATGTCAAGGACTTATGAAGGGTGGCTTATCGAATAATGTGTGGCAGGTCATTTTAAATATTGATCGGGCGTGAGTCATACTTATAATCTAATAAATAAAACAAAAAAAATTTAGGTACTTTTAGTACAGTCAATCTGTCCTAAATAATGAGGGTACATCGACAAAATTCCTGGTAGGGCCGCCTTTTTTATATGATGTAACTGGATGTCCAAAGAGTAAAACCCCAAATTGGCGTATATCTACCTATTACAGAAACGGAGTTATGGCCCCCCAAAGGGCTCCCTTTAATTCATCACGGTGGAACAGCACCAAATTTGGAAATTAATGTCAAATGAGGTTTTAATAAGATTTTTATAAAAAAAAATCTCTAAAAAAATTCCTTCACCCCCTAAATAGCCCCCAAAGAGTAATAACCAATCACGTTGGATTTACACCAAATTTTGCAAATAGATGCCTAATAAGATGCTTAAAAATATTTCCTTATAACTTTTTTTAAAAAAATAATTCCTTCGCTCCATAAACGAAGGGGGCCTTTAAGGAGGGCATAGAATTTTTTTTTCAAAAAAAGTTATTAATAAATATTTTTTAGCATCTCATTTTACATCTATCTGCAAAATTTGGTGTAAATTCACCGTGATTGGTTATTACTCTTTGGGGGCTATTTAGGGGGTGAAGGAATTTTTTTAGAGATTTTTTTTCATAAAAATCTTTTTAAAACCTTATTTGACATCAATTTTCAAAATTTGGTGCAGTTCCACCGTGATAAATTAAAGGGGGCCCTTTGGGGGGCCATAACTCCATTTCTGCAAGAGGTAGATATACGCCGATTTGGGGTTTTACTCTTTGGACATCCAGTTACATCATGTAAAAAAGGCGGCCCTACCAGAAATCGTCGTTGTCCACATACGGATTGACTGTACTATTCTGTAAATTTACCACTTGTGTTCGAGTTTCATTAAGTATTCAGAAGCTAGTACGCCGTTTACGTTTTAACATAAACTTTACATTTTTTAAATTGCATCTTGGGTCTACAGTAGCAGATTCGGGCCAAGAATTTAAAATGAGGAGTGAAATAGATACTGACGAGAAAAGAGATATCAATGGAAAGTTAGGTTCTTACGAAATTGACAACTTTTTTTAGAACTACATTTCTACAAGCCACAGGGTATCCAAAAAATGGCGCATAAACGCGATGGTACGTTTGTTGGGGCATGTCTAGGGAACCCCAGAAAATTGTTAAAAAAAATCTATCTCATATACCCTCGGAGATATGTTGACCCAAAGTGCGAAGCTTTAAACGCCTATTACTTGAATATAACAGCACATATTAACGAAAAAAAAATGGTTAAATACAAAGCTACAGTCTATCTTAAACCATACCATCATTTGGTTATTTTTTGAATCGTCGAATTACATTTTTATAATCAATTTATTTTACAAAATTTTCATGAAATGAAGCTGACAACAACGTCAATAAAATCTAATGCAAAAGTGTATGATCAAGACTCATAGATAGGATTTTTAGATATTGTATTTTACTGGTATTTTCCTGGACTGTGTTGCCGAATTTATGCAACTTTGTTCGCATTATTCTCGATGAATTTAACAAATGAATTTTTTTTTTACAATTTTTTGGGGATCCCTGAGAATGCCCCAAGAGCGTACCATCGCGTTTATGCGCCATTTTTGGACACCCTGTATAAACAAATTTTATAACAAGTTATGTTTATTTGTAAACAACGTAAAAAACAATTTAAGTGCAATAAAAGCACTTGTTAGTTGGCAAAAACATCTTGTCACAGTTTTTATTTAGTTTGTATAATGCTTCAAGGTTGCAATTTTTTAGTCAAAGTTACGACTAACACTGTTGTTTTTTTTATTTTTGGGTATATTTGTAGGTACAAGACTAGGGTTTTAAATTCACAGATCTTCTAATCTGTGCTCCTAGAAGCTCGTATAAGTCATCTCCGTTGAGCTCCCGCCAATTCTGCTAAATAGCACATCTACATGAGGGCCCCATTGTATATTAAAACTAAATGTAGTTTTGAAAACTACAAAAATAGGGCTACAATCGTATAATGGCTTCATTTAAATCAGTTATTTCTTTGTGTTGAAAATCTGACTTGACAAAAATCATTATACTATTTTTGTTTTTTTTTTTCGACAACGGATACATTTTTTGGTTTATATGCATTCCCAATACAGGGTGTATCACGACGAGTATAAGGCATACGTATCTCAAAAATGGTTTGTTATATTTTTTTTAAATTTGGTATGCTTAAGTTTTGGGGTAACATGCATCTAGCTAAAATATTTTCAACTTTGAGCCACTTCCGGTTATACCGGAAACTAGTGTCAACTTTATTATTTTAAATGGAACTACCTATTTGTTTTTTATATTTTCATTCCTTTTCACATTTTAAGTAAACTTTGCAAAAAAAAAAATAAAAAAAGTTTTTAGTTATTTTTTAATTAAGGTTTTTCGGATTTTTTTTACTGTGATAAGGGTTTAGAAGATAATCGATTTTTCAAAAACTAATAAATGATTTTAATTGCGGTTTTGGCTTACGGTTGAATAATGGTCCCAAAATCTACTTTTGTGATTAAAAACAAAAAAAAAATAACCGGAAGTAAAATATCGGCCATTAAACCCGCCTCTTTAAAAATTAAATTATCTCACTTTTTTTAAATGTAATGCCATAATTTTTGTTATTGTTTCTAACTGGGTCTTTTAATACCTTTCAAATGATGTATCATTGTCCTATACCTATCTCTAATAGTTTTCGAAATAATAATTTATTTTTATAATTACATGCAATAACGGCAAAATTAGAGTTTTTTTTGGAAAAATCTAGTAAGTCATGAAAACAAAAAACAACTATTTGACGTTTGCCACATTTAAATTCATTGTGGAGTGACAGATACTTCTTCTTTTCTTTAAAATTTATTCTAAAATGGTTTTTAGTTTTCATGACTCACTGGATTTTTCCATAAAAACTCCAATTTTGCCCTAATAACATGTAACAATAAAAATAAATTATTATTTCGAAAAGTATTAGAGATAGGTATAGGACAATGATACATCATTCGAAAGGTATTAAAAACCCCAGTTAGAAGCAACAGAAAAAATTATGGCATTCCATTTAAAAAAAATGAGATAATTTAATTTTTAAAGAGGCAGATTTAATGGCCGATCTCACTTCCGGTTGACTTTTTTTTTCATTTATAATCACAAAAGTAGATTCTCGGACCATTATTTCACCGTAAGCCAAATCCGCAATTAAAATCATTCATTAGGTTTTGAAAAATCGGTAATCTTCTTAACCTTTACCACAGTAAAAAAAATTCGAAAAACCTTGATTATAAAATAATTAAAAACTTTTTTTGAATTTTTTTTTGCAAAGTTTACTTAATATGTGAAAAGGAATGAAAATACCTAAAAAAAAATAGGTAGTTCCATTTAAAATAACAAAGTTGACAGTAGTTTCCGGTATAAGCGGAAGTGGCACAAAGTTGAAAATATTTTAGGTAGATGCGTCCTACCCCAAAACTTTTGTATAACAAATTTAAGAAAAATATAGCAAACCGTTTTTGAGATACGTATGCCTTAAACTCGTCGTGATACACCCTGTATAGAATACCTATGTGCTCGTTCAAATATGTCAGTGTAGAAAGAAAAACACCAAAAATACTATTTTACCGTATTTTTATTATTTCTTGTACTCAGTACCACTTCTATGTATCACAAACATTATCCTAAATATTTTTAATTATAGTTATTGATGTATTACTCCGTAATTTTACATATTTTGTTGAAATATCTAAAATAACTGACATTCAGAAAGATGAGTTTCACACGAACTTTTGAGTGCATAGAACATCCCATTTATAAATTTGAATCTATAGCCTTAACGAGGTTTTATAAAAAAACATAAGGTGCCAATAAAAAATTTAAGCAACAGAAGTAGGTAAAATCTTCTAGTCAAAATTGTTATTATTAGAAGCCCAAAGTAAATTAAAAGATCTATCATCACATTTAATCCACTAAAAAAATAAAAATAAATACTTTCCCGACATGCCGAAGCGTCGAAGCATGTGATCCGGCGTCATTAAGCCTAAAAAAATCCAGACTAAAACAAATAAAAAAGTACCTAAAGCGTTGAAAAACGTTTTTAATGTTTAGGAAGAACTAAAAGTAATTTCGTGTGACTAAAATAAACCATCGTGCATTCGTATGTGTTTTATTTGAAGTGTTAAAGTGCGACTATTTGAAGAGCTGTGAATAAATGCCCGAGATTATTTACACCTGGACTCACAAATAGCATTTTAAGCCCTCATTTAAATAGAGTTTTCATAAAGGAAATACATGACGCGATGACACTTTAAAAGACCAAATAAATATGTGATGAATCAAATTTGTGCCTTTTTTGAATAATTAAAACCTATAGGTACTTTATTAAAGCATTAAAAAGTAAAGTAGAAGTTATAAAATTTGTTATAGACAAAACTACGAATGATCAACCCAACTGTTGATTTCCAATAAAAGATTAATGTTGAATCAAGAAAGGAGAGATTGAAATTGAATTATTTACAAAGATTGTTTGCGGATAATGATGATATCACTTTTACTATATTTGATGCTATTGAAAGTATGATTGTCTTGGAAATTTACTCACCAATCAGAAATTTAAAAGGATATGATTTCATCTATTATAGTTTACTCTGCGAATCTTTTATATTAGGAATTCTTACATTATTTTTACTAACTACCGAACAAATGTGTATACTTTGTTAAATTAAAATTGTTGGAAAATTAATCAAAAGTATGTATTGACCAAATGTTACGAGAAAGCCCGTATGGCAAGAGAAATTTATACACGACTCATTTTTAGTACCTATGCGATGTGTGTTAACTTAATTGAAAAAATGTTAACGTATCCAATGTGGAATTGATTGAAAATCCCACTCAAGAGGTTCCAGGGTTTGATTAGCCGAGAACGATTTTGAGATGCCCTATACTCCAGGGCATCCCAAAAAGAACAATGCTTGGACTTTTTTGAATTATTAACAACTGTTTTTCTATTATTAAATGTCATATTTCTCACATACCAATTCCTATTTTGACTTGTAATTTTTATTAATATTCGCATTCGAATTCTCAGTTTAAACAATCGAAACAAAAATAAACATTGTACAATTTCCAACGATCAATATTTAATTTTCAACAAATTTATTGGATACCTAAATAAATAGCAGTCATCTAGCAATAGTAAAATGTTTATCATGTTCTGTTCTAAAATTATTTAATGAAACGATGACCCGCACTTTGGGTCTATAACATCTAAAATTTACATAAAGATTCGTTCAATTTTGTGTACATGCTCGTTTTTTAGGGCAATTTATAGAACGTTACTTTCACTTTACTTCGGCGTAACTTCACTTCCGCGTAACTTAGCAAATTTGCTTAATTTATAGATTGTAAAGTTACGTGAAATTGGGAACAGGTATGCGCATGTGTCTGAACTCGCGACTTCTGACTATTTACACCTGGGCGGTAATTACGTAATATCGCTTCGTACGAAACCTACATAAGAAGACCAGCAGGTTTCGTACGAAGCGATATTCCGTAATCACCACCCTTGACAATAAGGGTGAATATCTCATTTTTGCAAATTTTGTGCATGATCGGCCAAGCTCGGCTTTTGACAGTACTACTTACAGCTAAATGAATCAGCAAAGTAGCGCTAAAGTGAAGTATAAATTTGCTAATACATTCCCATGTATTTTATTTAATTTTCTGTAAAGTTACGCCGAGGTAAAGCGGAAGTAAAGTGAAAGTAACATTCTATAAATCGGCCTTTTAGCTTCCGTGATCTATGATGTGCGAAGTTGTACCTACTTCATAAAATAAATTCCATTTAAATTCCCAAAAACTGTTCCCAAAATAATCATTGCTAGTTTTGTTAATCTGATTTATTTCGGCAAAAAAATTATCGTCACTTCATAGAAAGTTGGTTATAAACAAAAACAGAGGTTCCAGTGATGGACAACTGTTTCGATGTTTTAAATCTCGTCAGCATCGTGAATACCAAAGGTATTACGCAAATTTACAAATGTAGCTTTCCTTTTTTTAATTTGAACTCAAATTTTTGAGCTTCGATACTCTAAAAAGCGCAGTAAATGTAAGGTGAACAAAATTAATGCTTACTATCTCGATCTTGCGTGTTTAAGTATATAAATTAGCAACGTTGATTTAACATAACATGGGTAGGTAATTTTACAGTAAAATCAGGTAAATATAAGCTGATATTAAACCAACGAACATAAATAACCTAATAGGCATTTGATAAATTAGTTCTAAACCTTCTCTTATAATGTGTTGTATAACCTTACATAAAAGTAATATAAAGTAAAGGTCACCTGAACTATTTTAGAATACACCCCGAGGTAAAATGTTTTATAGCCGGAAGGAAAATCAATTTCTTTCACCTAAAGCATGCCAGATTGAAAAATTGAAAAGATCCAATTAACCTAAAATAAAAGTGGTGAAATAATATAGAACATGATTGTGGAAGATTTAAAATGTTTTAAAAAACGTTTGCACAAGTGATTATGGATTACTCCCGTGAATTGGAATGCTCTCGGGAATTTTTCATTTCTTGTGCTTTTTGACAAACTTAAAAGACGCATTTCGTTCATCCCTTCCTTTGAAACGCTTGAATGTAACTGAGACCCTGTTATACCATTTTTATTCCTCAGGGAACTATAAACGAAGTTGGTCCACTTTGATTTTGTTTCTGCTTATTTGTTCGTCTATTCTACCCTTAAAATAGGGATAATATTTCTGAGGACACACCAAAAAAAGAAGTGTATATTTTCAACATTTTATATTGCGGTAATGTTTTGAATAAAATTGCTTTGGGAATGATTGGACCAACAGTCGTATTCCAACATTCTTTCGTCACATAACCTTTCCATTTCATCTGCATCTCATTTTTTAACACCACCGAATAATACCGTCGTTTCAGTCTGATCCTCTTAACTTTAAGAGCAATGCTTTACCAACCTGAGAACTCGGGATATTAAACGCATAATTTCATTTGAAGAAAGAAATATGTTTTAAATTAAATGTAATGCTCCTAGGGATCAGTTTAAATATAAAAAGATCATGTAGTTTGACAGCACCCGATTAAGAAACCTATTTAGAATCATTTTTTATTTTAAAATACTTATATCAAAGAGAATGAATATACTAGAGTATCAGTGCGCGAGGTTTTAAAAGGTAGAGGGCCACTCTGAAAAGTAGAGGGCGCTTCAAGCTTCAAAATTTCATGGGTAGATGTCGTTGTTTTTTTATTCTACCAAAAATTAAATCTAGTAAGTGCTCTAAACTTTTTTTTTATTTAAAATTAAGTGATTAATGTTAATGTTGCCTTCATTAGATGTAAAAATAACTCTAATCTGCTACAACTATTTAAAATAAAATCAAAATTAAACCCATAAAATTTAAGACTATCAAAATACTCAGAAAAATAGTGTATTTGTGAATGAAAAAAGCGGGCAGCGGTTCCTGTCCCCAAAAGAAACAGTGGATGCTTTAAATTACGACATGACGACGGCAATTACGACAAGCTTAAATAAATCAAAACTGGAGTTAACTGTTTGAATAAATTCAAAAATTCACCGATCTTGGCAAAAAATTCTTTGGAATGCAAAAAAAAGTAGATCTACTCAATCTGTTTGTGTTTATGCAACACTTGAATAACAAGCGCGTACGTAAACTTTATTGTAGAAGAAAGTATCAGGAGTTTTTATTACTATTTTTTTTTTATAATTAAAGTTTATTTGACATTTTTAATTTAATTTTAAAAAAATGTCATCTATGTACTTGGTGTAAATCAAAATAAAAATCTGTACAAAAACCTAACCTTAAAATAAAATCACCAAAGAAAACTGTAAAATTTTACAGATATCTGAAATACCGCGATTCATGAAAAAGGCCGTCACTGTCAGTCTAAGTTATGATTTGTCAAATGTAATACCACGAATGATGAGAGGATTGCCGGTAATACTAAATTTTATACGAAAACTTCGTTGCGTAGCAATTTTTACGAGTCAAATTGCCATGACAAAAAAACGAGTGCCTAGGCTGCGAAGCAGCCCTTGCACGAGTTTTTTTGTCAATGTCAATTTGACGAGTACAAAATTGCTTCACGCAACGAAGTTTGAGTAAATTAAAAATTAGTATTATCGTGCAATACTCGATTCATGAGTGGTATTCGAAAGATTATTTCCTGACAGAATTTAACTTACTTACAGTTTTTTTTAATTAGGATAAGAAACATTCCAAATTTCTGCAAAATTTAAGTAACCATTTCAGTAGCATTACAATAACATTTTCAACGCAAATTTTTTCGTCTTCAGGTATTAAATACATAGTTTTCTACATAATTTCTTTATTTTTTTGCAAAACACGTGTACCGAACAAAACGCATCTTTGCATTCATTTTTAAACTGTTTTTTAAGAACCTTTCAACACATCAAAAAAAAAGTGCAAGTTATGTCACTAATGTCAACTTGTAACATCAAGTCTGCTTATTGCACAGATCATACTGTGATCATAGAACTTACAACTCCCCCAAAACATTATCCAAAATTTAGGTTGATATAGGAGATTCAACACATAGTTATTTGGGATAAGGAATACCAGAGGTAGTCCTGTAGTGGAAGACATAGTTAAGTGTTTTGAAGAAAAGAACGCTTAGCCATGCCTAAGTGATAACACCACGTAGTCATAGCAACGTTGTGTTATCGCTGCGATAACACAACGGAGTCATAGCAACGTTGTGTTATCGCTGCGATAACACAACGGAGTCATAGCAACGTGGTGTTATCAGGCTAAATCGCAGGAAATGCGAGCTCAGATAGCAGGAGATGACTGGAAGGAAATAATCTCTTATATCATCGCATATGTGTTTTAAAAAGAGTTTTAATGCCTCTAAACTAAAAAGAAAATTTAAAAAGACATATAGAAATAGTGTTGTAGTTGTTAAATCTTTAAGTTCAAGACAGTAGAAATCCGGTGATAAAAAAGAAACTACCTCCAGATTGGAATAAAGAACACACATAATTGAAAAAAAATAAAAAAACATAATATATGAGAACACAAAACAAAGTGAAAATAATGCGAGAACCTTTTCATATTGTATGCAAAATAAAAACAGATAAATAACAAATAAAAACAAACAGAAATAGTTTATGCCTTTCTGCACTGGTTAATAGCTGTTTATGGTCGACAAGAGTGTAATTAGGTATTATTTTAGCATTATCTTTTACCAGGTCTTTTAACAACGGTATCATTGAAAGGTACATAAATTATTTACACTACACCAGAATAATCAATAGACATTATTTCTTGCGGATAAAAAGAATGAGGTGTAGATAGCGATTAACGAACAAGAACATTAAGATAATTAGCCAAATTAGAAAGGGTTCTTCTTATAGCAGTTTCATCTTACAAATCAGTAATGCTTTTTGCTGCAAACTTATAAACGTTTGATTTTTTAATCCACTTTAGAAAGCAGATAGGTAGAAACCTTCTAAAATAATAGAAATAACTTAATAGGCCAATTCTTGTAAAGAATAGACAACAGCCAGAATTTTTATAAGTGTTAGAACCTCTAATCAGGAAGCTAAATCCACAAAATACACACCAATAAGTGCTTAGGGTTGTCGTGAAAGCTCCCCAAAAAGCCCTCTTTAAGACGGGGCCGGTTGCTTAAGGTGGCAGGGCACTTAATTTATTTTAGATATTAAGAATTCTGATATTTATTTTGTTCTAAAATGATTAAATTGTAAATTGTCATGCACCCCGACCTTAAGCAGCCGGCCCCGTCTTAAATATGTAAAAATATAGATGCCGCAAAATATGTATTCTGCAAGTGTTCATTCATTCATTCAAAAAAGCTAAACCTGATCAATTTAGGTGTTGATTTTTGATACATAAGCGGTTATTAAATGTATTTACGGAATGAGTACTTTAAATTTAAGAAAAAAAAAATTTTGCGTTCAAAAAAAAATAAAGTAGGTTTTTGGTTTTTTCCTTATATTTTATATTTTTGATATTATTTTAAAACCAAACTTTCTGACTCCAAAGAAGGAAATATGGTCAATCTAATCCTACCATTAGATTTTAAAAATTCCGCTTGGTTTGTGAATCTTGAATGATTGAAACGAATACTCTTCTGCACAACAACCTGCCGGCCCCCTCTTAATTTGCAAAATTAGGTCACGATGGATCTGCCCCAAATTTTACAAATAGGTGCTAAATAAGATTTTAAAATGATTTTTGGAAAACTTATTCCTCTAAATAAATTTCTTCGCCCCCTAAATGGTCCCCGAAGAGTTATACTAAGTCATGTTGGTTTAAAAATAGATGCAAAACAAGGCTCTAAAAAACGTTAACTTAAATTTTATTGTTGAAAATATGTCTACACCCCTCCAAGTGCCCTTTTCCCAAATGGGACGAAATAATTTTTTAGGAAAAAATGTATGAAGTGTGAGTTGCACCTTATTTTGTATCTGTTTACCAAATTTGGCGTGAGTCCAACATGATTGAATATTACTCTTCGGGGGCCATTTAGGGGGCGAAGAAACTTATTTAAAGGAATGATTTTCGCGGAAATCGTTTTAAAATCTTGTTTACCACCTATTTGTAAAATTTGGTGGATTTATCGTAATCTAATGTTGCAAATTGTAGGGGACTTTTTGGGTGGCTTTTACGCTACCCTTAACTCTTTTTTACTAGGCATTTTGTAGATTTAGTTTCCTGAATAGATGTAATAATACATATAAAAAAATCTGGCTGTTGTTTACTTTTTTCCAAGGCAAAAATCTATCTATCTTGGTCTATGACCATAACCATTTTGTAGCAGTCACTATTTGTTGTCAAGAAATACCTTCACGTTTCAAAATGTGTAACAAAACATTATCGAAACAGTGATACATAATAAACAAGCCATTAAGGCGTGATAATAATTCCAAATTAGCGTTGATACATTGTAAACTAACACACAAAGCATAAGTGTTGTTAGATATGAAGTGCCAATTTCATGCTAACTAGAATAAATGCAGTTATTTGTAGTTTGTAAAACGGTTCCATTCTGACCAAGGCACCATGCCTGGATAATTATCCAACATTTGTAACAAACTCATTAATTTTAACAGATAGGTATTTGGTTGTTGTAACCATTAAACTGGAAAGGAATTAACTCCATAGAAACGGAAGAGCAATTAAAAGTTATAGACGGACTTTGGGAAATTAGAATTATGAGAAAATGGCTAAGGGACTACTGCTTACTTAATGTTTTTGCAAGATTTTCAGTTCCCAACCATATAATTAACAGAAAAATAAATTAACCACTTTTTTATGAACTAATAAAGAATACCCAAATCCAAACCTAGATCATTCTTTAAAAATGTTAAGTTCAAATTTAAGGTGTTTAGTAAATTTAGTAATTTTCTGTATGATTTGTGATGCGAGCTCATATCACGGTAGACGCCCTTGAAATTGATATTAATGTATATGTAATTTTAAGCAAATTCGATCAGTAGGATAAACTTATTATGTGGAAATTATTGCACGTAACAATCTTCATGTTCTGCTCGATATTAATATTAATAGCCCGGGGGATCACTACATTTTCGATGCGTCATCGTAATTACAACTAATTTTCATAACACTGTCTCAAACTACTTCCGAAGTTATCATGCAAACTGTCAAAGTCATTGCATATGAAAAAAAAAAATGATTACATATTGGTCCCAAAAATTGTCAGTAGTTATAGTACAAGTAAGGCTAGAAGAAATAATCGACAAATATCGACATTTTGGGTCCACATGGTTTCCTTTCCGATTTATCGCATAACTTTCCTTGCAGACAAAAGTTGCTCATTCCTATATTCTTAAGAGCCTTAGAACAAGTGCTTTGTGAATTTTCGATTATAAAATGAACAAGTGCTTGTTGCATAGTAATGTCCCGAAAAAGTAAGGGTAAGGGTTGTCTAACTACAGGGTGTCCAAAAAATGGCGCATAAACGCGATGGTACGCTCTTAGGGCATTCTCAGGGACCCCTAGAAAATGATCAAAAAAAATACATCTGTTATATTCATCGAGAAAAATGCGAACAAAGTTGTATAAATTCGGCAACACAGTCTAGGAAAATCCCATCTATTAATCTTGATTATACACTTTTCTAGTCTTGATTATACACTTTTGCACTAGATTTTATTGACGTTGTTGTCAGCTTCATTTCATGAAAATTTTGTAAAATTAAATTGATTATAAAAATGTAATTCGACCATTAAAAAAATAAAGAAATGGTGGAATGGTTTAATATAAACTCTAGCTTTGTATTAATCCATTTTTTTCGTTTATATGTGCTGTTATATTCAAAATACAAGCGTGTAAAGTTTCGCACTTTGGGGCAACATATCTCCGAGGGTATTTAAGATAGATTTTTTTTAACAATTTTCTGGGGGTCCCTAGACATGCTCCAACAACGTACCATCGCGTTTATGCGCCATTTTTTGGACTCCCTGTATATACCGAGTGCGAAGCACGATGTTGAAAGAAGCGTCAGAGGATTCTACAGTAGATACTTTGTAGAATAACCTTTTAAACCTCAAGTCTGTCCATTATTTTCTTTCAGTCAGCTATATGCTATTCAAGAAGACCATTATTTTTAAGAAGGCACATAATAAATTGCACATAGACTTCTCCTAATAATAGACATTAACCAGACAAGCAACATTTACGATTTAGGGTGAGTCTCCTCTTCCTTCAAGGCGTGTGCCCAGCCTACTCACACTTTTTATTTACTAACCTACCCACTTGGATCCGGCGGACCACACACATTCTTTAAAGATGCTGAGGAATATTAGATTATAGAAATTAAGATAGGTCAGGAGTATTATTAAGAATGGAACAATGATTTTGATAATGAACATAGTACCATTGATCGATACATAGATAAACGGAACATGGGTTTTATTGGCTGCGTTTTTATTTAATCGCAGAAAGATTTGGAAGACTTAAAACAATCTATGCCAGACTTTAAGGTTATAGAATCAAATTCATAAATGGGATGTTCTGTGCACCCCAAAGTTCGTAAAAGTCATCTCACAGAATGTCAGTTTTTTTCAAAATTTCAACAAAATATGTAAAAATACGGAGTAATACATCAATAACTATGATTAAAAATATTTAGGATAATGTTTGTGATACATAGATGTGGTTCTGAGTGCAAGTAATAATAAAAATATGGTAAAATAGTATATTAGGCGCTTTTCTTTCAACATTGAAATCTTTGAACAAGCACATCTATATTAGGTAAAAACGGAAGTTGCAAATTTAATCATTAACAAGCCTAAAAAACCATGGTAAAGTAACGTATTATGGTTTGGCATAGACTACGTAATGTATATAAACCAAAAAATGTATCCGTAGTCGAAAAAAAAAAAACAAAAATACTATGAAGATTTTCAGATTTCAGATTTTCGACACAAGGAAATAACCGATTTAAATGAAATCATAATACGTTTGTAGCCCTATTTTTGTAGTTTTCAAAACTACATTTAGTTTTAATATACGATGGGGCCCTCATGTAGATGTATTATTTAGTAGAATTGGCGGAAGCCCAACGGAGATGACTTATACGAGCTTCTAGGAGCACAGATTACAACAAGATCTGTGAATTTAAAGGCCTAGTCTTAAAAGTTATTAAATTTTGCATTAACTGTCACTTTTGTTAGCACAAAGGTGGGTTATTCTAAACTTAAAAAAAAATATAATAAAATCTGCTATAGACCTTTCCCGCCGTTGACTACCTTCGCAGTCGTTATACTTGGGGAACGTCAGATTGACCCTAGACATTGTGATGCTGGTGGTCATACAGTTTCCCAAGTATAACGACTGCGAAGGTAGTCAACGGCGGAAAAGGTTTATACATAAAACAGTACATAACTAACATAACCAAACTAACTAATGCAAAAAATATAAAAAACTTTATTTGTCGTGAATAAATACAGAGACTACGTATTGATGTCAGTAATACTTATATGAGAATTCTTATGTCAACAAAACTGAAAAATAAACCAAGAAAAAGTTTACACAGTCGCTAAAAATGCCACGAGCAAACTTAAGCAAAATACCATATTCACATGTTAAAATTAATATTCACATCTACGTAATACTCAGTTTTTAATATACATCATGGATATTACAGAATATATTAAATAATTTTAGAGTACATTCACCTAATCTAAATCGTGCTTCTTAATGGTAACAGAAAGTTATTAGAATTAGGTTTTCTGCGGAACTAAACAGTAAAGACTATAGGCCGATTTATACAACGTAACTTTACTTCGGCCTAACTTCACTTCCACTTAACTTTACAAATTTGCCTAATTTACAGATTGCAAAGTTACGTGAAATTGGGATCAGTTAAGCGCATGTGTCTGAACTCGCGACTTCTGACAATTTACACCTGGGCCGTAATTACGGAATATCGCTTCTTACAAAACCTACATAAGAAGATCTAACAGGTATCGTACGAAGCGATATTTCGTAATTACTACCCTTGACAATAAGGGTGAATATCTCATTTTTGCAAATTTTGCGCATGATGGCCAAGCTCGGGTCTCGAGTTAGTACGACTTTATACGACTTAAAGCTAAATGAATCTGCAAAGTAGCGCTAAAGTGAAGTATAAATTTGCCAATACATTCCCATGTATTTTATTTAATTGTCGGTTAAGTTACGCCGAAGTAAAGCGGAAGTAAAGGGAAAGTTTCGTTCTATAAATCGGCCTTAAGGACTGGAAGAAAATGTAAAATACCGGGTCCTTGACTCGGTAGGTAGTTTGCATCCTAGCTAAGGTACACATTCACTTTTTTATTTTGTGAATAATAACCTCGAACTTATTGTTACTAATGAATGTAGGTATTATTTACCTTAAGTCTTGCTAGGATAACTAAACACTGCTGTATTGTCATGTCATTTTACGGTTTTTTGCGTTCTAGGAATTTATCTACATGATAGAGATAAAAACAGACATCATGAACGGTTAAAATAGTTAAAAAGTAGAATCGTTGTCATCTTTGCGAAGCATTGTTTCAGTTCTTAGAATGTGTTGATCTTTATTTTAAACTGCGTTGGTTTATTTGGGTGTATTTGCGCCGGTGATTAAGAAAACACTTGCTGTTGCGCCGATTTAGTCATACAGAAATAGTTTGTGTTGCGCCGCTATTGTTTATAAAAGGTCTATTGTTATACCAGAAGCTAAGACCCAGGTAAAAAGGATTAAGAGAACTCGATTTAAATACATTTTCAGGTATATTCTAACTATCGCGAATGGGGCTTGTTAAATTTCCCGTCTTACAATTGTTTCTGGCTTTTCGGTGATATTATAAGTAGCTTTCCGTTTTCCGCTGTTAGATATGTATTGTCTTGGTAATGTGCTAACAAGGATTCTTAATTTTTCTCCAGTTTGTTTTTTTAAATTTCAGGGCTTTAGATAGAATTTTATAAAATCACTGGGGGACCTTTTTCCACTAGGGGACACTAGGTTAGGTTAAGTTTTGCTGCTAAAATAAAAACTAATGACTCATTTGTTGGAGTGACAAAGGAAGGGATTAAACAGATGCAAACCAGGTATACGAAATGACCCAAAACAATAGGTATCATAAAAGTGGCGCAATACACAATATTTTTGTATATTCAAATTTAAACATCGACGCAACAGGCATATATTCGTTTATTCTTGAATGCATCCTCTTAATTAAATGAAACTGCACACTAAGAGGATTTTTGAAATCATTTTTAAATTTTATTAAAAGATTAAAAGTTTATAAAACTGCCTTTGAACGAACCGAATGTGCTTAGAATTTCATCCTCTAATAAACCGCTTGCCAACCTTTGGAATAAAAATTCCATAACGCAAAACCCAATTAGGTTTTTAAGTAGGGAGTATAATATAAACAGATTATTTTTTAAGACCTAAGCATTTTTAAGAAACGTACTCTACCCATTTTGAAACTACTCGAAATGGTAATGAATCCTTTACTTAAGTAGGTAGTGATGTTTTAACATATTCTTAAAAAAACATCTAAGAGCGCGCATCAATGCGTCATCAATAATGATTACATGTTTGAAGTGATCATAAATATTTATAGACAAGTTTCACACTTGCATAAAAATAAGAAAAGACCGAAAATCGAAAGTTACAATGTGTAGTGTTAAATGCAAATCAGTCGATGATATTATGGAAACTTACAACTTGGATATGTTTTTTTACTTATTTTCTTCGTGCAGCGCAAAATTAAGCCTAAGGCACAGAGGTGAAAGTCCTACAATCAATTAAATAAATCTTCTACTCTAAAGCGCATTACGGTGTTTTTTACGATTATAAAATAAAAATTCTAGTGAATTAGTTTGAAAAGCGGTGATCTGTATCTTGACGTATCATGCGACCTAAGCAAGGCATTCGATTGTGCCCTCCATATGTCAAAAACAAGCTTGTTAGGCAATTTTTTGAATCAAGTTACAAATATTTTGCATTAAATCCTACGACAAATTAGGATGAAAAATGTAGCACATTTATTACATCTAAAATAACAAAATTAAATAAAAGTTTTATATTTCTTCGAACTCATTACACAATGAAAAATTGTCTTGATGTGATGCCAAAGTAAATCCATCAAATTAATGTTTAGATGTTATCACTGCTTTTAAATTTATTTTCAGATTGTTGATCTAAATAAAATTTGCTACGCGCCTATTTGGAGAGGGTTTACTTTCGATTATATTTCGGGCTAAGGAATTTGCATAAAATCTATAAAACATGTTTAGCTTTTGCCAAAAGCAACATATTTTATGGAATGCGAAAAAATCCTTTGAAATATTGGACTTGCAAAATGGGCATTTTGTTTTTGAATTTAGTTTAGTTTATCTGCCGTTTTAACGATATTTGTATTCATCTATTGAATTTTAGTTTGTTTACTCCATAACAGTTTCGCTGTAGTTAGCAATAAAAGTGAATTGGTTATGTTTTTAAATTAATAATAACCATTTTGTGTTTTTTATTGCATCTTATTTTTCAATTCTTTTTTCTTATTTGTGCCATCGAATAAAACCAATAACTTCCCAAACATTTTTCAACGCTATTGAATTTCATTGTCAGAATGATTTTCTGTTCTATTTGTCCTTTATTATTTTGTAGTTTTTCAACACGTATCATTTTTATGACTCACGTGAGATTTTCTTCTTTATTATCTTTAAAGGTATGAGTAGTTCACAAAAAAATAGAAAATACACTTGGTCAGCAGTTCTATATTACTACCTAGATCTAATTTACCTACTTCAAGACGAGAAAAAGAACAATATTCAATCAATCGGTCAAAGCTTTTGCAATTTGTTTTATTTTTGCTTTTCATCCAAAAGCCAGATTGAAATTTACTTTAAGCCTAATGCATTCTGCTATGCCTTCCTCAACTGCTTTATAATTTCACGGAAAAAAGAGCTTTCCATTAAGGTTTCCAACCAACGTATTTGGACTTTAGTTAGGATGCTAATTTCATTCTGAAGTTTAAGAGCCCTATATCCCACCTTCTCTTATGCAAATTTGTGTACAACTTAAACCGCAGTTTTTAGAGTTATTATTAACGCAATGACTTTGAAATTTTGATAGTATTACCTTAACTTCTTTTAAAATACTTATTGTTTGGCACATTTTGATTTGAGTCCCTAGTTTAGCAAAAATAACAGTTTAAAGGTGGGTAAACCATGCCAAAAACAAGAACTATTTTTTTTAAGAAATTAAGCGCTCAAAAACAAATTTTAAAAAACAATAAGTATTACAAATTTAATAAGCTTTCCAATGACACCAAGTTTTTAAAAATCCGATAAGAATTAGCAAAGATATTTGAAGTCTAAATTACGTGAATATTTACATAGGAAAGGGCTCCCCTCCGCCAGCCTCTAGCGTACAATGGAAAAAGGATGTATCTGATTTTGACATGTTTACTGATTTACATGTTTTTTGGACCATGCGAAAACGATAATTATACTTTAAACATTATTTTATTGATAAATATTTAGATATTAATACGTCGAAGTTGTACCTGCCGTTCAATGTTAAGCATATTGAATAAAACCTTATTATTTCAAAATTTGATTTTTGCACATACACTCTTTTTCCACGCTACGCTAGGCCCTCGCATGCTAGCGACGTTAGCGTTCCCCGCACCGATTCGCGTCTCACCATGGTAGTCGGAGGAGATATGAGCCTCTTAAGACTTTTGAACTTTGCAGTTTGAATGAGACATAATTCAAACTACCTCCAATAAGTTTCTTAACTTGCCAATAAAAAAATGCCATGGTTCATGCAGCAAAAAAAATCTATGCAAAATTAGTACCACTAAAATTACTTAAAACATTATTTTACCACGAGTTCTGAGTTCACAACCTTTCTAAAAGTAATCATGTTGCTTATTAATTTTACTATGTCAGTGGTTAAATTTACGAGACAAAAGTAGGCTAAGAAGAAAATATAATTTATATTTTATGCGTTTCTAATGACAATAAGTAATGAGCTTTTGCTGCAATTGGATGCGAAACCAAAGCATATGGTTATACTATTGCTACAAGTAATTAATTAATACACAATGACAGCGATGCGGTTAAATTTTACAAAGAATTTTTATTTAATTAAGACCAGGGATTTACAGTCAAAGAATATAACAGTTTCTGTGTCTCCACCAACAAACAAAGAAGATGTCCAAAAATTCGCAGATAAACGCAATAGTACATTGTTGGGGCATTCTCAAAGATTCCCAAAAAAAATGTCAATTTAGATTTTTGATCATTCAACAAAATCTTCAGGTTTGAATGTTCTTTGTTTGTGAAACCCTGGTCTTAAACTAATAATATTTTCTACAACATGTGGTACATGGATAAATTTAAAAGAGGTCAAACTTTATTAGTTAAATCAAAATTAAGTACACTTTTACCATAAGTGTATAGGAAAAAAAATAATTGTTAAAGAAAATGATTGAATAAATCTTATGATAATTGACACAGGCTCTAGGTTAAAAAATATTGAATTAATATCATTATGACAGATTCAAGTAGCTTTCACTAGTAATTACAAAGAGTACATGAATAAAAAAAATATTAAAGTTGACTTAATAAAAGAGGAGAAATTACAAATGATCGAATTAAACGAAAGTGAAGACGAGAAAAGTGATCAATTTATTTATTTATCTATTTTCAAACAACGATTGAACACTTGTAGGTTTACTTTTATTTTAGCTGCAAGTCACTGACTGTACTAGGTTCTTAATACTTTCACCGGCTGCTATTTGGTTTTTTATAACATTTACAATATAGCTTTTAGTCTAAAATTAAATAGCGAAAACTATAATTAGAGACAACATACGGTAAGATTTATAATTTGCCAAAAATTGCAGGTAGACATGCTTATTGAGTCGAGGTTTCTTAGAAAGCTTTTATTAAAAATACCAAGAGTTATTATCTTTGATAATGGCATAGAAATTGGCGGAAAATAATACGTTTTTGGGATTAGGGCATGCCAGGGGATTCCTGGAAAATCTCTATCTAATTCTAATCTTTTTATATTTGCGTTCTATAATATTCAAATTATGAAACCCGAAATTTGGTTTTATAAAGTTTCTGAATTGCTTCATTATTAAACCCAAAATTTTATTTTATGGGTTGGTTTTCCTGATGCAAAAAGATGAATTATTTTCTTGCAACGTACTTTTTATTTACAAATTTTACTATTATAATCAATCGGGGGACATAGTTTTTTTGTAGAGGGAATAACTAGAAGAATTGGAGAAACGATATCAATGGTTACATTTTCTCAAAAACGCCTATTCATTCAGTATTAAATAAGTAAAGTTTACAAATGCCATTATTCAATATGTCAAACTTAAATTTATTTTATACTTCAAAATGTCAATGTTATGCTATACGGTTGGTCATAAAAACAGAATTTCATTTTGAGTTTTTAATTCAAATTAAAAATGCTTTTTAATGAATTAAATGAAGCAAATATAAAAAATAGTATAAAAAACTCGTTTTATAAGGCGTTTTTTATCACTTGTCCATTGAAAAACTCGCCGCTGCGCGGCTCTTTTTCCAAACCTGGACGCGTGCTAAAAAACGTTCCTTATAAAACTCAATGTTTTAATATACTATTATAGAACAAGTGTTTTGCAACACTGTTTAAAAAAATACATACCAAAAAACTCAAGTAATGATACATTTCTCCATTAGAGTTTATTAACATTGTTGTCAGCTTCATTCCATGAAAATGTTGTAAGATTAAATTGATTATAAAAATAGTAATTTGACTGTTCAAAAGATATAATATTTTTGGAAAGACTTTGCTTTTGTATTAAGCCATTTCTTTTGTTAGTATGTGCTGTTATTTTTAAGGTATAGCCTTGGAAGTTTCGAAATGGGACCTCATATCTCCAAGGGCTTTTGAGCTAGACTTTTGGAATTATTTAAAAAGAAGATTGTACAATTTTTAAAAGGATTTGCAATTAACGGACACATATAGCTTTTGTTATGGGCCTTCCACATGTTATTGCATATTCAAATAGACATACGCTACTTATGTGAAATATGCCATTTTTGTGATCTCTTTTATTACTTTTTTTATAGATCTTTATTCTTTTAATTGGCTTTTTCTATTTTTAGCCAGATATTGCTTAATATAAATAAATATTCCATAAAAGGCAAAAGTCAATGATCCTTAATTTGGATTTGAATTATTTAGTTATCTAACTTTTTTAATTACCAGAATTACCTAAACACCCACTAGTCGTTTTGATTAAATTTAGCGATATTGTCACTTCAAAAACAGTAATCTTTTTTTGCTCTTTCTTGCATATTTTTTTACAGTGCTGTTAGTCATTCTTCATCAATTTTATCTAAAACATCTGAAATTATTCACTCTTATTGTTTTATGAGTCATAAGTTTTAGGTACAGGTACACAAAAAAATTGGTTCCGCTTATTAACCTCATTTCTTGACACCTCTTTGTTTACACTCTCATGTATCTTAAACATTTTGTTAGTATTGTAATTATTTTTAAATTATAAACTTATTTATTTTCGTTTTGTATATACTCGTATAAAAATAAACTACGACGAGTTTCATAAATGTGTCATCTAATGAGATGGATTCACGTTAATGTTTTGTTAAATTACTCTATAATTATGAATGTTGAAGGCGCATTTTTATTTTTATAATTTAATAAATCATTCATTAAAGGACATGCACATTAAAAACATATTTGAATTTGAAATAGGTGTATAAATATAGAATATCGAATGGAAAAGATTTTAATTCACAGATGAAAAACTAGTCGCTATAATCATAACGACAAAATGTATTTACCTTTTAAAACCTGTAGATTAAATGGCGCTATTGATAATAAATACTACACCTTTAAACAATGCTTGATTATTGCTTTCTTGGCAATTAAAAATACCAAACATGATTGAACAAATGAACAAATGAACAATACAAATTGGCACGATTACTGAATGAATTATTTATGCCCACACCAACATTATTAAAGCTGTTTTAAATAATATCATTAATTAGGTATTTAACCCAATTGTTTTTTTTTTGTTTTGTTTTGAATAGCACACGTGTTTTTATACAACCTAATCTTTCTAATTGTCAGGTATGAAGCATAAATAGTACTACAGGGTGTCCAAAAAATGGAGCACAAACGCGATGGTATGTTGTTGGGGCATGTCCAGTCAGCCCTAGAAAATTGTTAAAAAAAATCTATCTCATATACCCTTGGAGATATGAAGCCCCAAAGTGCAAAACGTTTAACTCTTATGCCCTGAAGTTAACAGCACATATAAACAAAAGAAATAGCTAAATACAAAGTCACAATCTATTTAAATCATTTTACCATTTGTTTATCTTTTAAATCTGTGGTAAATAGGCAATAAGTATAAAACTGTCATATGTACATGTCACTCTAAAAATAATTTTCTTGCAAATATTAAACAATATTAATGCAATAGTGAGAAGCTAGCTGAAATAATAGGTTTTAAAGTACGTATATGGCTGATCCAAATTGTAAATATCTAAATGTTTCTATTAAAATTCGGTGTCCGAAAAACACATTTTTTTAAATGTCAAAAATACTCATCCCGTTTTGCCTCCCTATCACAGAAATGGTTAAATTACATTTTTATAATCAATTTAATTTTACCAAAATTTTATGAAATGAAGCTGACAACAATGTTGTAACATGACAATATGATCTAATGCAAAAATGTATGCTCAAGAATCAAGATGAGTTTTTAAGATGTATTTTACAAACTGTGTTGCCGAACTTATGCAGCTTTGTTCGCATTTTTCTCGATGAATATAACAGTTGGATTTTTTTTGATTATTCCGTTCCTGTCTTCTCCTGCGACCTAAGCTCTCATTTGCTTCTGATAACTCTGAAAATCACACGTTACCAAGGACGACGTGTGATTTTCAATCTTGTCAATTTGAAGTTTAAATTAAAATTCATTTAAAGTGCAATAAATTTTGAAAAAAAATGTGTTTTTTAGTCACGAAATAATCTTTCGAATATCATACCAGAAAAGAATTTTGCACGACAATCTTAAATTTTAATTTACTCAAACTTCGTTGGCATAAAGCAACTTTATTCGTCACGTTGAGAAAAAATATCTCGTCCTACGGACTAGTGATTTTTTCAATAAATGTGACTCATAGAATTGCTATGCAACAAAGTTTTCGTCAAAAATTTATGATTGTCGGCAATCTCCTTTCCTCTAATGATATTACCTACGAAAACTTTTTAGGGATCCCTGAGAATGCTCCAAGAGCTTACCATCTCGTTTATGCGCCATTTTTTGGACCCCCTGTAGTACTGTTAGTGCTTTACGATATTAGGTGAAAAAGTTACCTATACTTTTTTTGTCTACCAAATTTTTCTGCGAGTATCTACTTTTTTTTTTTAACTTTTTGCTTTTTATTATAAAATGTTTACTTTTTTAACAAGCAAGATTGTTTTAACTGTACTGTTAGCAGATATAATAACTATAACAGTGCCTAAACTAGACAGTTTTAAAAAGTGTACATACATTACGACAGCCAACACGATATGCTTTTTTGTTAGTTTAGTTAAATATTATAATTATTAATTACAAGTTTTAAGGTGCTAGTATTTGTTATACGATCTGTTAATTGCATTTATAGTTTATTTTAATTAGATTTTTGTTTGGAAAGCGAATATCTTTTATGTATCATTAATGATTGAAAGGATGATGTTAATTAATTAAGCAATTTTATTTGTGTTTGTTTATTTAAATGCATGTTTTAATAGCGTAATTTCGTGCTATTATTATTTTATAAAAGAAAAATGGCTTTCTTAAAAAAATATTAAATTAAAATGTTATTCGTAAATATGCGGAAGCAGAAAAAAAAACAAAACAGTTTGGACAATTTAGTTTCTTATGGTTCCATTTAATTTTCGCTTAAGCATTTCTTTATTACATTGATATTACTCCAAGGCAAATTGTTCTAAAATCTTTATGGGTTTCCGTTCCTAATCTTAGTTTATATGAACATTATTTTAATCCCAACGTATGGAAGCTTATGCACGCGTTCTCTTGGTCTTAAATTAAAAACTCAGAAACTGTACCTACCTATAAATCTACTCTAAGTTTAAATACTTAAGAAATATGCACGCTCACGTATCATAAGTAAACCAAACCTTTAAACTTAAAGGTACGATAATATACGTAATCACAAAAGAATAAAATTATGTTATAATAAAAGTACTAAAGTTAAAGGTTACTTATGATATTGCGCCATAATATTTCCTACAATTTCGGCTGTTCTACCGTCCATGTCCGCCTGCAGACACGACCCGAGGTCTGCTATTACTTTATTTAATCCACTTTCACGTCAACAACTTCTATATCTAAATTTTGGTTTCAATTCAAAACATTTTGCTTAGTTTTGTGACCAGTAAAAATATTACATCTCATTTACAGAATGTCCTAAAACTGGCGCATAAACGCACGTTAATTGGGCATGTTAAGAGATCCCTAAAAAAATGTTAAAGAAAATCCATCTCATATACTATTGGCGAAATAAGGTCCCAAAGTGCAAAACTTCGGACGCTCATACCTTGGAGATAACAGCACATATTAACGAAAGAAATGATTTAATACAAAGCTAGAGTCAATCTTAAATAATTTCAGCGTTAGTTTATCTTTTGAATGGTCGAATAAGATTTTAGAATAAATTTGATTATATCAATTTTTTATGAGATGAAGCTGACAACAATGTCAATAAAATCTAATGCAAAAGTGTATGACCAAGACTCATAGATGGGATTTTTAGATGTATTTTTCTCGTCTGTGTTGCCGAATTTATGCAACTCTGTTCTCATTTTTCTCAATGAATATAACAGATGGATTTTTCTTGACAATTTTCTAGAAATCACTAGGCATGCTCCAAAAACGTACCATCGCGTTTATTCGCTTATTTTTTGTTAAATTTGTGTTTAGCTAATTTAAGAAATTATAATAAAGAAAAACTCGAAGGTTATAAGTGGGTCAAAACTTTGCATCGAATAATGTGTGGAATTTTCAGCTTTTCCTTTAAACAGATTAAACTAACGCGCTCTAATTAGTCATATGCTCCATTAAAGTACACAGCAGAAAAAGAAAAATTGCCGCCATAAAACAAATGTTTATTTACGCATAAACAAATTTAGATTATGCTAGATTCATTTCTTGAAGTTTTAACAATTCAAATAACACTAGTCCTTCCTTCCAAAGGCTTCTTCCAAAGGCTCTAATTAAGATCTCTTATAAAATAACGGAAAATTGAAAACCTATCCACAAAATTATCTATTTTGTTCAAGAATTTGTTTTTTTCTTAACTTTTTCATTACTTTTAGTTTTCATCATTTGCATTTAAGGTTATTGCTGTAACCGAAACTATTCCAATAAATATCAATGTGCACTGACTGAACGTTTTACTTTTGCTTGAACGACTTATTTGATATTCGACGTGGAAATATGAAAAGTAAGCTCAGAATCTTGCATGCGATTAGACACAGAATGCAATATCTCATTTCTAAAATTGCATTGTGCGGTCGCACGATAGTTACTCGCCAGACAGTTTGCCAGAGTTTGGAAATTGAGAAATTGTGAAGCTAGCTGGTAAAATCTAAAATTATATGACGTGAGGAGTTATTCATACGATTAAATTGTTGGAAATGTAAAATATGGACTATGTTAAGCTGCAGATGATATATTTTATGCATTAATTAATTAATTATCATTCATTTCTTTATACCTCACAAATTTTGACTGAGGATATTTCCCTCAGTTATTTTCTGATTGATATTTTTACAGATACTTGTTAAAATGACTGGGAAAAACTTTGTTGAATAAAAAGACATACCTGATTTAGCAAAAAGTATACCTGATATTGTTGTAAAGGGCATGTTCTTACCTGTAAAAGAAAAACACATGTTAGAAAAAAATAACAAAATTTAAGAAGATTGGTTAAAAACTAATCAAGCAAAAGAAGACATTATTTCTGAACAACAACAACAATTTATTTTAATATATTTTTTATATTTCGGTCTATAATAAGCACATTATGAAACCCGAAATTTGGTTTTTTAAGGTTGCTGAATTGCTTCATTATTGAACCCTCAATTTTATTTTATTAGGTTGGTTCTCCAGATGCAAAAACATGAATTCTTCCCTTGTAAGGTGCTTTTTATTTACAAATTTTACTATAATAAACTATCGGAGGACATAGTTTCTTTGTAGAGGAAATAACTTGAAGAATTGGAGAAACGATATCAACGGATACATTTTCTCAAAAACGCATATGCATTCGGTATTAAAGGTATAGTCCGTAAGTTATTTTGGTAAACCTAAGTGACAGTTTTAACAATCATTTTCTATGACAACGAATTGTGTAACAAGTCGTTTTCTGTCACTTTGGTTTACCAAAATGACTTACGGACTATACCCTAAGTGAGTAAAGTTTACAAATGTCATTATTGAATATGTCTGACCTAAATTACTTTTTGCCAATCCAAATTTATAAAAGGCAGCAGGTATTTTAAAAAAACATTTATGGAAAAATCATAAAGTTATACCGCAAGACACAGTGACCGATGATATAATTACATTCACATTTTTTTCAAGATTATTAGAAACAACGTTTAAAAAAAAAGCACAACAAACTAAATTATCAATAATATGATTGCCAAAACTAACACTCAATTACCAACAAAACAATAATTGTATATTGTAACCTCATTGTGCACAATTAATTCTTTCAGGTTTTAATCCTCAGTATTGTTGTTATTATTCAGGTAAATACTAAATAATGAATAATGATTGACCTACCTTCCTAACTGGGAAAGTAGAACGTGCATCTGAAGATTGCAGAGATGACCATAATGTGAATAGCACAATAAAAGACAGGTAAACGTAAAAGAGTAACGGCAACTGTATTTTTAATGTCTTCACGACATCTTTTTTTATCATCACGGTCTCTAATGCTTATGTAAGCATAAAGAACTCTACGAATTACTTTTTTGCTTTATTAAGAATTAATAAAGGTTTGTTATAAAGGTCTAGAAGCTAGGTAGTTAAAATGTCTAACAATAGATATTTTATCTTTGCCAAGATCTTTGTATAGTCTGAACTTTTTTTACCTCTTAATTACCTTTTAAGATTGTTTATTGTGTGTTTAACGCTTGCAGTTGCAAACGATGCGGGTGTGCAGTTAAACTTACTGTTTTGATGTCTGCATACGTATCCCACCTTCTCTTATGCAAATTTGTGTACAACTTAGACCGCAGTTTTTAGAGTTATAATTAACGCAATGACTTTGAAATTTTGATAGTATTACCTTAACTTCTTTTAAAATACTTATTGTTTGGCACATTTTGATTTTGGTCCCTAGTTTAGCAAAAATAACAGTTTAAAAGTGGGTAAACCATGCCAAAAATAACAACTATTTTTTTTAAGAAATTGAGCGCTCTAAGACAAATTTTAAAAAACAATTAGTATTACAAATTTAATAAGTGTCCCAATGACACCAAGTTTTTAAAAATCCGATAAGAATTAGCAAAGATATTTGAAGTCTAAATTACCTGAATATTTACATAGGAAAGTGCTCCCATCCACTACATTTCGTTATTCACATGCCAGCCTCTACCGTGCAATGGAAAAAGAATGAATCTGATTTTGACATGTTTACTGATTTATACATTTTTTGGACCATGCGAAAACGATAATCATACTTTAAACATTATTTTATTGATAAATCTTTAGATATTAATACGTCCAAAAAGTATACCTGCAGTTCAATGTTAAGCATATACAAATATTGTTAAAATAAGATGAATCTACTACAAAGAGAATTAACCTAGAAAGTCATTTAAAGTAGTCACAATAGGTATCTACTTTAATTGTAAAGTCAGACTTAACAAACTTAAGAAAATAAACCTTTAACCTATCCCATTCATTGATCTAACCCATTTCTTGTTAAAATGTTTTATTTAATTAGCACATTCTTTATTTACCTTATTTTTAAATGTGCTGTCATATTCAACTATAAAGTAATGAAATTACGTTTTAAAATTAAAAGCCAAAAATGGAATGTCATCCCAAACGTATAGAAATTTAATACCTTCTGCAAAGGGTACGATTACAGAATATGCAACTAATTTTTAAAAGAAAAAAAAATGAAAATAATCTGAACATTGACCTAAATAATTGTTCAGTGCCCTGAAGTTAAGCCGTATTATCTTTACTAAATGTTTAAAAAAGCGTAATAAAATTAGCGTGAGTTTAGGTTAGATTGTAAATCATGTTTTTGTTATTGAAAAAGTACGAGACACGACAGCAAATAGTATAGATTTATTTAATGGTTTTTAACTAAATATTGTACAAATGAATTAAAAACAAGATAATTTAAACAAACCATAAATATGTAGAATTATAATAATTTAAAAAAAGAATGGGTAAAATATCCAGAAAACTAAGATGTCTAATTTTTACATTTAAAAGAGAAATAAAAAAGTTTGACCAGAGACCGGGATTGAACCAGTGTTCTTTTCATTGCCGTTCGAATGCTCTTTCAACTGAAGTAGCATTCTTAGTCGCAAAAATGGACCGAAGTTACGTAAGCAAACAAACAACAAGAAAAGTTGAACGCTACTTTGTTATGCACTTTTGTTTTGAATATTTGCATAGTTCTCTTTGTCCTTAATGTGGTTTTCCATTAGTAGGACCACTTTAACTCATTCCACTTCAAAAAGAAAAACAGTAGAGTCGTTGCAAACAATGTTAAATAGTGTGACACTTCTCGTGGTTAAAACTAGAGAGAACTTTACATTTTCAATTTTGCTTTGCATAGAGACTGGAAGGATTAAAAGCCTCGAAAGATGGAGACCGAACCGGAAAATTAATTTGCGGATAGTTGGGGAATTATTTCGCTTCAGAGGGTAGGTCAAGAGGTTGCAACTTTTAACAGGAACTTCTTTAAACTAATTTAAATAGAATATGCCTCAGTGTGAGTCACTTCTGCTTCGTCAGATGGCAGTAACATCTCAAGTCCTTCTTTCGATATTTGTTGAAATACACAAGTATCTTAGTTTCTTAAATTTATGCATCGACTATCCCTGATACGTGATTCTGATGAGCCCCAATATAGGGCGAAACAGCTGTTAATCACTTCCGGTTTGATAGGTGCATACCTTTAAGAAATAAAGAAGGATTTCTTTTATAACTTGGCGTCCCGCCTCTAGGGTCAACAGTGAATCTTAGATTCCACCATTTTATATCTAATTTAAATAGGGCAATGTGTAAATAGAATTTGAAAAAGTAATTTTTTAGACAATCTATAATTATTTAAACACGTATCATTTTTAAACAAAGTGTAGCATGCAAGTATTTATTGCTTAAAGTTATAATTGTGGCAAAAAGATCTGCACTTTACTGTTAAATAAATTGTTTCCTTACTTAGGTTCCGCAAAAAACGTTTTCCTGTAACACTTAAAATGCCTTATATTAATAATTTCAATTAATTAAGAACTTGTACGCGTCAATCCTAAATTTTATATGGTTGTAGAATCTGAACAAGTGCCCTAGTAGTAGTAGCTCCATAGGTACCTACAAGACCAGTATCGTATTTATGAACGTCTATAAAATACTTGACTTTTCGCCCGTTATATTGCCTTAGGTTATCAGTTATTAGGTACTATTGGATACAGGTGTGTGTATAATTGAGAATTGACCTAGATAACATCCTGTAAATTTGGTCAATGTTGCATAATAAGAACATTATAGCATTTAAGAGATTGTGTGTGTGGGTATTTACTTAATTAAGAGTGCAACTAAAATAAAGTTGAGGTTAGGTCGTTTTGTTTTATTTTTGGTTAATTTGGATCAATTAAATGCAAGCTTAGTAGTGTCCCATGTGAATTGAAATGTTCACCATCGTGGGCGTTTTGGTTTTTTTGCTAATTATGTTAAATTAGGTATTTTGGTCTATTTAAAGGTGAGAAAGGATATTGAATGTATAATACAGAAAACTTTTTTTAATTATGCTGTTAAATTTTTAAATGCAGAATATCTTTTTTGAGCTCAAGAAAGACCAACCAAATAAAATTAGCCGAACCCAACTTTATTATTGATTTTGGTTATGGCGCAAGCCCGTTGCAGTTGCGCAACTAACAATAAAGCACGCTCTTTTGTGATATTTGATGTTGTCAAAGTAGAAATGTATAGGTTAGGTTAAAGATGCTTAATAAAAAGATACGCCGATACTAGGCAGCTTTTGATTGGTTGACACCTTTTGCCCACTTTACAGTATGGCCAAAAACTTACATTTTGTCATTTTGACAATTTTATTTCGGTTTTAAATGCCAAAATATCAAAAATCTATTTTTAACCACAGATAATAAAACTTTTTAAATTTTAGACCTCCTGTGAAATGGGCAAAAAGTCATAGAATAAAATAATGTTAAACAATGATTAAACCAAATAGAAGTTTACTTGATAAATAATTAAACAATGGATATCATAGAATAACATCGTATTGGCGCTACTTTGTTTTTAAGGTACTTTAGGTTAGGTCACCATTACATGATTGTTAACATATGTAGCTTTATTACCAAAAACCGGCTACCATAAGTAGAATGTGGCAATATACTTATTCTTTAAGGGAACATTATCACATTTTAACAATAGCATATTGAGATGGGTATTCGGTAATAGAGCTCCTGTGGTGTCCCCGAAGTAACCATATGACTTTGACAATCATATGTTTAATAACCTAACCTTCTAACACTTGATTTGACGTTTACTTCAAAACAACTCTCAGTACCACGCGACCTGGATTAGTTCTTGAGGCCTCTACGAGATACCGACACTTCTTAGGCCTCAGAACTTTAAAGCATATAGTATAACATAGGGAATAAGGTTCACTGTTCACTTTTATAAGCAAGACAAAGGCATTACAAAACCATTGAAGGATCAATTAAAAACTACGCACGTATGGCAAAGACTAGACAAACGTCTTCCGTTCCGTTATTGCCTCCAGCTATCGCATCAAAGTTTGCTGTGCCAACACATTTTAACCTTTCCCGGGAATACCTAAATAGTCTGGCTTGAATATAAATGCATCTTGGGATAAAGATAGATTGCTTCGCAGATATAAAACCTTTCCTGGTAGTTGGAAATCGGACAAAGATTCGTGATTTGTTTGAGTTACACTGATGCATTTTGATGGAGGTGAGACAAAATTCAATCTCATTGCTGTAATGTTTGACATTCATGGTTTTGTGTTTTGGCTTTTATTTCTCATTTCGTGTAAAGCAAATAAAAGAGTTCAATCTGTTTGCAGTCGTCTACATTGCATTACTGCTAAATACTTTGACAGCGCTTTAAGAGCCCGATATCCCACCTTGTTTTATGCAAATTTGTGTACAACTTAGACCGCAGTTTTTAGAGTTATTATTAACGCAATGACTTTGAAATTTTGACAGTATTACCTTAACTTCTTTTAAAATACTTATTGTTTGGCACATTTCGATTTGGTTCCCTGGTTTAGCAAAAATAACAGTTTAAAGGTGGGTAAACCATGCCAAAAACAACAACTATTTTTTTCTAAGAAATTGAGCGCTTAAACACAAATTTTAAAAAACAAGTATTACAAATTTAATAAGCTTTCCAATGACACCAAGTTTTTAAAAATCCGATAAGAATTAGCAAAGATATTTGAAGTCTAAATTACAAGAATATTTACATAGGAAAGGGCCCCCCTCCGCCAGCCTCTATCGTGCAATGGAAAAAGGATGTATCTGATTTTGACATGTTTACTGATTTATACGTTTTTTGGACCATGCGAAAACGATAATCATACTTTAAACATTATTTTATTGATAAATATTTAGATATTAATACGTCTGAAGGTGTACCCTCAGTTCAATGTTAAGCATATTGAATAAAACCTTATTATTTCAAAATCCGATTTTTGCACATACACTCTTTTTCCATTTCACGGTAGGCCCTCTCATGCTAGCGTTACCCGCACCGATTCGCCTCTCACCATGGTAGTCGGAGATGATATGAGGCTCTTAAAATTAAAATAAACAAAGATAAATATTGCAAAATTAAGAAAAATTGTAAAAAAAACATTCTTTTGATCTCTTAAAAGGTTAAAGCAAAGAAAATACTTGTGGTAAATTCACAACTTTCTTGTTTATTTCTTTAAATGAAAAAGACTTGCATAATTTCTTGTTTTTTTTTTCTTTGTCATTTGTCGTGGGCTATAGTAAGATTGGATCTGCACCTCGGTGTACAACCAAATTAGCTCACATTGAACATGTTTACTTTGTATTATCTTTTCCATTTGTACATATTTAACGTGTGTTCAATAAATATGTTATTTATTTATTTATTTATAAAGTCAAAATACCGTATATGCTAATGTTAGATATTGATCTTCAATGTGATCACACTTAGAAACATATTTTTTAACTTGATATTCAATACCATAATCAAAATTGTGGTATTGCACCGAACCGTTTGGCATCTTATTAGCATTGATTGTTGACTGTTGAGGTATCTACCTATATTTTATCAAGCGGGAAACCATCAATCTGATCATCAATCATGCCTTATTTGGAATAGGGTTTTATTTTAAAATCTAAAAGCAATTTTCTTTTAAATAAGCATGTGATTCTATCTTCTGCTGAAGATGACAGCAGCAGCATCGCAGCTGTCGAAATGGCCATTCAAAATTTAAAATAAATTGTTTTTTGAAATTAATTTTTTACTATTTATTAACCGCAAAATGATACCTATTTATCATGTTTTTGATTTGGTAAATTTTAATTCATCCGATATATTATACTGGTATTTTGTTATGTTAAAATTTTGTGAAAAATTTAAGTGGCCGAACTAACTACTAACATTACTTTAGACCATTAAAAACTTAACTTAACATTTTATTTTTATTGGATTGGCAACATTGACGGCGTTTTTGAGAAAATGTAACCGATGATATTGTTTTTTCAATTCTTCTATAGTTATTCCTTCTACAAAAAAAACATGTCCCCCGATAATTTATAATAGTATAATTTGTTAATAAAAAGTACCTTGCAAGGGAAAAATTCATCTTTTTGCATCTGAAAAACCAACCCAATAAAATAAAATTTTGGGTTTAATAATAAAGCAATTCAAAAACCTAATTTCGGGTTTCATAATGTGCTTATTATAGAACGCAAATATAAAAAAAATGTTTAAAGAAAAGTGCAAATAACTGTGTGGGGTTGCTTATTAATTATTAAATGTTTTCTTTGCAAGCATTCTTTGTTTCATTCTTGATACTTTTAAAACCAAAATAGACAAGCGCATATTATTGCAATAAAACCGTCTGTCTATCCAATAAACCTGCAAAATTACATAATAATAATAGCATAGTAAATATTATGCATAATAAATATGTAACACTGTGTTTACTGATATGTCGGCGGTTTGTATGCAGATAACACATAATATTTTCCGGTCACATAAAACCAGCAAGTTAAAATGTGGGCTATAAAATTTCTATACACTGTCACACGCAAATAAATGTACACACCACTTATACCTACCGCGATGGAGCTCAATTCTACTAAAGAAGTTCCATTTACCAACATGTCATAAGAAAGTGCTTCGTTTCGTGGAGTAAAATAGGTATTTTGTATGTTTTGTCACGTACCGAAAAATGCTTCAACTTGTAACCGAAACCCACTATGTTGTTATAAGTGGAAATGTTAATCAGTTTGGGAGATTTAGCTTCTTCACCTGTCTTTCTAGGTGGGTATAGAACAGATGGTCTAAATTAGTAGTAAATAGTAGAGTGCCTCGATGTCATTTTGACAGATATTGTCGTCTTATAGAGTGACGACATGCATCATTCTTTCTCTGTCATACAGATAACGTCATCAATGTTATAGCCAAAGTGACAACAATTACAACTTACAATCACAATTAATGACGTTATCTGGATGACAGAGAAAGAATGATGCATGTCGTCACTCTATAAGGCGACAATATCTGTCAAAATGACAAAATGATGAAATAGGAAAGACTAAAGAGTTAAGCCCCTTAAAGGATGGCGATAACGGAAGTCTCATGCTAACTTGCTGTTGTCAAAGTTTAAAAGTTGGTCCAAAAAAATTTTACATAAATTCTGCCAAATTTTTGGATATAGGTTATGTAACGCATAAAAATAACGCGACGACGCAAGTATAAAAAAATTATATTCAAGAAAAAAATATAAGTTTGCCAAAAATCAACAAAAAATAGTACTTTCTGGTCATTGCTGAGTGGGTTTCTAAGAGTTAATTTTAATTAAGAATTGTGCTTACCAGCAACATAAATAAACAAAGCACAAGTTGACATATCCTAAAGGTCCATCAATAAGCGTTTTAATACTGAATTTTGGCAATTTAGAAGCACTATTTTTATACTCTTCACAAGAGTATATTGCAATCGATCAGAAAATCCTAAAATCGTCAATTTTCGTCGTAGAGCAAAAATTTTTGCAGATTCGTGCGTTTTATGACTTTTTAAGATTTTCATTTTTTGTCCGTCCGTCGGTCGGTCGGTCGGTCGGTCGGTCGGTCTGTGGGATGTCACGTTTCTTGTAAACACGCTATCTTAAGAACCAAACTTCCAATCCTATTCAAATTTTAAGGAAAAATCGATCCCTATAAGAGGAAGAACCCTATTGTTTTTGACAAAAATCTGAGTACTATAAAGCCCCCTTTTTGGGCCCCCAAGTGAAAAAAAAATCGTAACTCAATTATTATTAAATTTACAAAAAAAATTATTCGACATAAAACATAGGAAATTTAATTCTCTATAAAAAAGTATTCGTTGGTTTTTTTGTCAGGCCCCCCCGTTATCCCCCACCACAAAAAAACCTCCTATCTCCGTTATTATTCAATTAACAAAAAAAATCTTTTTTACAAAATTAATGAAAATTTAATTTTCTATTAAAAATGTTGGTTCATTCTTTGTAAAGTTAGCCAGTAAGGTTAAAAAAACAAAAAAACAATTTTTTCAATAGCAAAAAAACTTCTAAGTCCAAATCACGTTACGTGTCGGTCAAGAAGGCCATGCCAAAAATATTTTAAACAAACAAACAAAACCACTTGTCAGAACAAATAACCTCAAATATTTTAAATGTCAGAACTGACGTTTATCCTCTTCGTTAACTAAATTCTTCGTGTTTTCTGTTAATAGTTTGCACTCTTCGCAGATTTTCTTTACATAATTTTTTTTTATATTAGACTATTAATTATCCTATAATAGTTTTCTTGCGAAGAGTATACCATAGAATGTGTAGCAATTATATAAAAAATAGACTAAGCTTTGATTTACAAAATTACACTTCTACCGATTCCGAATTCTACCCGAGCTACTTATCTGTGAAGAGTAATTTCTACGCGTTTCGACTTCTACGCGTTTCGACTTCTACCCATTTCTAGTTTTACATTATTATACTCTTCGCAAGACTAGGTCCGAAGAGTATATTGCAATCGATCAGAAAATCCTAAAATCGTCAATTTTCATCGTAGAGCAAAAATTCTTGCAGATTCGTGCGTTTCATGACTTTTTAAGATTTTCATTTTTTTTCCGTCCGTCGGTCGGTCGGTCGGTCGGTCTGGTGTATGTCACGTTTCTTGTAAACACGCTATCTTAAGAACCAAAACTTCTATCCAATTCAAATTTTAGGGAAAAATCGATCCCTATAAGAGGAAGAACCCTATTGTTTTTGACGAGAATCCGAGTACTGCAAAGCCCCCTTTTCAGCCCCCCAAATGAAAAAAAAATCGTAGCTCGACTATTATTAAATTTACAAAAAAAATTATTCGACATAAAATATAGACAATTTAATTCTTCACCAAAAAGTATTCCTTAGTTTTTTTGTCCGACCCCCCAATTACCCCCCAGCACAAAAAAACCTCTTATCTCCGTTATTGTTCAATCTACAAAAATAAATATTTTTTACAAAATTAATAAAAATTTAATTTTCTATTAAAAATGTTAGTTCTTTTTTTGTAAAGTTAGCTAGTAAGGTTAAAAAAACAAAAATTAAAAAATTCCAGTAGCAAAAAACTTCTAAGTCCAAAACGCGTCACGCGTCTGTCAAGAAGGCCATGCCAAAAAGATTTCAAACAAAGAAACCAAGCCAACTGTCAGAACAAATAACCTCAAATATCTTAAACGTCAGAACTGACGTTTATCCTCTTCGTTAACAAAATTCTTTGTGTTTTCTGTTAGTAGTTTGCACTCTTCGCAGATTTTATTTAGGTACATAATTTTTTTTTATAAGAAACTATTAATTGTCCTATAATGGTTTTCTTGCGAAGAGTATACCATAGAATGTGTAGCAATTATATAAAAAATTGATTTAGCTTTGATTTACAAAGTATAAAAATAAAACTACACTTCTACCGATTACGAATTCTACTCGAGCTACATATTTGCGAAGAGTAACTTCTACGCGTTTCGACTTCTGCCCATTCCGACTTCTACCCATTCCGACTTCTACCCATTCTAGTTTACTTTAAAATGTCAATGTTGCCAATTTAATAAAAATAAAATTTTAGTTTGAGTTTTTAATTCTTTTTTAATAAATTAAATGAAGCGACTATAAAAAATAGTATAAAAAACTCGCACTATAATGAAAACAATTTTTTTAGGAAACATAGAATTGGACATAGGCGCTAATTTAATATCATATTATTCTTGCAACACTCAACAATAAAAAAAATACAAATTTTGTAAATAATACCAGGTATTTTCAGTTACTGACATTACTTATTTAAATATTTAGCTAATAGTTAGTTCCAAGTACCCATTTTGTAGTAAGAGTTCATTAACTATTTATAAGTTATATTGATTGTCTTGTTTGTAAAACAATAAAAGAACTAATGTAACAAGAACAACTAGCATTCACTTTTGAATACTTTTACAACTGTTTTGAAAGTAACACATAATTAGCAATGTAAATATCAATAAAAATTGTCAGTAGTAGGTAACAATAAACAGACTTTGCTAAATTCAGAATTAATTAGCAATTATGTATATTTTAATTAAATTACATTGGTCAGATTTATGTAGTGTCAGTTAAATTAAATACATATGTAGATATCTTTAGAGATAACAATTTTCAATTTACTGTTAATACTGCAATTAGGGTTTTGATTTGAATATTTTACGAATAATAAAAATAATTTAAATTTCCCTATTTGAAATTTGAATTAGCAGTAGTTGCACTTTCAAATGGCGTTTTTAATGTCGGTGGCACTTGTTTTAGGCTGCGTATTTTCGACCAATACGGGACTCTGCCGGAAGATAAAAGACTCTGCCATGTCGTATTATCGGTTGCAGCAGACCCTGCCGAGAGTAATTTTTTCTGCGGTCAAAATAGATGGCAGAGAATGCAGAAGACGCTATTTGCGCGCGATTTTTAAAAAACTGAACCCTAACGGCTTAAATTCTAACCTAATCTATACGTACTGTAATTTAATTAATTAATTACATGGAAATATAATTAATTACGAAGTAACATAACCTATAAATAGTAAATTTAATAAATGGCAAGTACACATGTAGCAAAAGATAGGTTATGTTTATAATTCTTCTTTTTCTCTTCTCCATTTTTAGGAAGATGTCGTTTTTTTAATCTCTGCCGGCAGAATCTCTTTTTTTTTTTAGGAAGATTGCGAAAATACGCACCCTTAGTAAATATGAAAGAATTTGGCAAATTAAAGCTATAGATTCAAATTCATAAATGGGATGTTCTGTGCACTCAAAAGTTCGTAAAAGTCATCTCCCTAAATGTCAGTTATTTTCGAAATTTTAACAAAATATGTAAAAATACGGAATGACTTAAATTTGTGTTTTCCATTTTACTTTGATTTTTATTTCATTTCAAAAATTTAAAATTGCACTTGTTTTTTGTATGTAAATCTCGATACAAACGATAATTTTCTTAGGGATCAATGTTAAGAATATGCCCTTTTTTTTGTATCTCACTCACGGATAAATTTTAATTTTCCAATATCGTACTATGTTTTTTTTTAAATATTTGTATAATATTTCTTTTACTAACAACCTTTCTTTGGCATCATTGATAATTATTTTTGAATAGAAACAGTTGTTTTCCTATCGATAATCATTTACAGTGCTTTACCATATTGGCTTGAAAAGCATTTAATTTGCAAAATCTATCATATAACTTTTGTTTTGAAAAGATTCTTTACTTCAAACCGGGAAATCTTTTGAGAAACTTCTTTACTTAACCAACTGCTCTATGTTGGATATTTGTAGTAATTCAAAAACTGTTAATTATTCAACAATTATAATAAAATGCAATATTTCACACAAATACCAACTTGTATTTTTTTTCTGAACAGTTAGGAACATCTCATGTTAGAACGCATTGCAGCATCACAAATGTAAACTAACGTGGTTTATGAGAAAAAGATGCCGTTTCACGTTCTCGTTCTCTACCATAAAATACAACAACATAAGTTTCCAATCTTATATTTCAACTCATTTCTCTTAGTATATTGCATCCCGTATGTTCGATCTAATTTGATCTTCCTGATAAAAATCATATGCAGCATGGAAAAAATCAACTAGCTAACAGCTGTATATACTTTATTAGAATTGAAGAAAGATTCACGCTGAGAACTGTATGAAATAATTAGAATTTACTGTGATCTGGTTTAGTTGAGGAAACATGGAAATAAAGTCGAAGAAGAATAACCATGTTTGTAGAAAAAAATGTTAATCAGACACTATTTATTAAAACGAAAGAAAATTATTTCTCCTTCCGTTACTTTAACATGTCATCGTAAAGAACAGCATCTTCTTTAGAATTTGTACACAACGAACTATAATTTAATAAAGACATAAAATCCAAACTATAACGCTGGTAACAAAATAATAAAGTTCAAAACTGATGGCAACATGAACTTTATTAGAAATTATAAAGATGCACGCTGAGAGCTGCGTGAGATAATTAAAAAAATACAAGTAATATTTACCTAGTTTGGACAACTAGTAATAAAATCAGAGAAGACATAGTTTAATTAACTAATGACAGATTCTGTCAACACAAGAGTTTAGATTAGCCTCCTGGAGTTTTAGAAAACAACGGTACAATTAAAGAAAATTATACATAAAAAAACATACAATCTTGCTAATTGTAAAAATAGCGGTTTATAAAAATGACATTTAGATGTGCCAGTTTATCTTTAATGATAACTACAAAACCGCCTGAAATAGGTATCCGGAGAATTCACCACCCACAATTCACCGCCGACAATTCATCGCCCACAATTCACCGATCCACAATTCATCGATAAGACAGTTCATCGACAAGTCAATTCATCGCCACACAATTGTTCGATGGGAGAATTCATCGCCTAGTATGAATATTAGTTTATTCAATGAACAAAATAAATGACAGAAATTTATTTACCTAAAATATTGCCTGCCACCAAAATAATTATAGATTTATAGATAATAATTACCTAATGATTTTACTAAAATTTCTTAGATATTTATTTACCTAGAATATTTGCAGACTTAAATGTTCAAAAACGGAAAGTATAGAGGTAATGGAATTTTTTTTATCTGAGTAAAGTCCAATATGCATACTTTTTTTTGAATTTTAGGATTTTAGACTTACTTATATGAAAGCACTGGGGGACACTTTCCACTGGGGGACATTAGGTTAGGTAGGTTAGGTTAAGTTTTGCTGCTAAAACGAAAATATAAGCAACTTTAGCTATGTCGGTGCCTAACAGTGCGTCCAAAATTGTGTGCATTACACTGAGGGACATATTACTTAGTGTTGTTCTCGGTGTTGTTATGCTAAAAATGTACCAACACATTATCAGAAAGCATTCTAGTTTAAAATCATTTCATTTAATATTCATACTAGGCGATGAATTCTCCCATCGAACAATTGTGAATTGACTTGTCGATGAATTGTCTTAGCGATGAACTGTGGATCGGTGAATTGTGGACGATGAATTGTCGGCGGTGAATTGTGGGTGGTGAATTCTCCTAGACCCCCTCAAATATGTTACTTTAATAACTATTTTCTACTTCCGCCTTTAAAATAACACTTATTGTGTCAACTTTAGTCATCCTTTAGCTACGTCTTGCAAGCCATGAGTAAAGTGGCACTTTATTCATGGGGTGAAGTTGCAACAAGTTCTTTACCCACGGGCCGAAGTTAGCGTTACTTGCAGAAAATAACAGATGATATTTTTTGTGTTTATTTTAGTTGTCGTATGTTGTATTAACTCGTGAATAAAGACTCGTTTATAGAACTTACTACGAAACTATTATTACCAAAATGTAGAAAATTATGAACTCAAATAATTTAATAAGGTAATATATCCCGCAAAAAAACTTTTATTAATGTTTCCATTACCAACAAGATAAAGCCACAATTGAAATTAAATTACGGATAGTTGTAAGTGAGAATATTCAACAGCTGATACAAAACCGACGTTATTATTGTCGATACGTCAAATATCATTAATCTAATTAACAATCAATAGCAAGAAATTTGAATAGAATTTCATATACATTCTACAATAAGCATATTAAAGCAAATAATCAATATTTAATTTAGGTTAATTTTCTATTAGTCAAAACACCATTTTCTAGATTAAATTTATTGTAACATGTGTAAAATACGCATATACCAGCGATATTTTTAGGTTTATGTATAAATATTGAGCATGAAATTTATCGTATAAAGCATGAAACACGTAAGCATTTTATCAGAAATAAATCAATAAAAAAAATATAAATATGGAAATAAAAAAGTATTGTTTGAAAAATGCAAAAAATGTTTTAAAACAAGAGAAATAAAAATGCAATAATCAAATATTGAAAAATGTTTGAAAAATCACATAATTCACTATTTGCAATATTTAACGACAGAATAAAAAAAGTCGCCATTTAAGAATCAACTTATCGCGAATTAAAACAAAATTTAAAATATTAAACGAAAGTTGTAATCTCATTTATAAATCAAATAAACGTCCGAGGGGCAATTCAATAAAAGAATTAGTGTACATTTTTTAAAGAATTTGTGAAGAATTTGCAGAATTTGTTAAGAATTTCTAGAATTTGTTTAGAATTTGTTAAGAATTTGTTTACCAATTCTAGAATTTGTAAATTAGTGTACACAATTT
The DNA here is from genome assembly GCA_963920755.1 of Cartodere bifasciata. Lineage (NCBI taxonomy): Eukaryota > Metazoa > Arthropoda > Insecta > Coleoptera > Latridiidae > Cartodere > Cartodere bifasciata. The sequence continues at coordinate 3,518,426 of OY987198.1, forward strand.
GCTCCTCGTAAACGTCATTAACGTTCACTTATAGGTTATATTTTTTAATTTTTATCAATTTTGGGTACAATATGGTACAATGGCATTTGTAACCTTTTTCACTTAAGAGCCCTATATCCCACCTTCTCTTATGCAAATTTGTGTACAACTTAGACCGCAGTTTTTAGAGTTTTTATTAACGCAATGACTTTGAAATTTTGATAGTATTACCTGAACTTCTTTTAAAATACTTATTGTTTGGCACATTTTGATTTGGGTCCCTAGTTTAGCAAAAATAACAGTTTAAAGGTGGGTAAACCATGCCAAAAACAACAACTATTTTTTTTAAGAAATTCAGCGCTCAAAAACAAATTTTAAAAAACAATAAGTATTACAAATTTAATAAGCTTTCCAATGACACCAAGTTTTTAAAAATCCGATAAGAATTAGCAAAGATATTTGAAGTTTAAATTACAAGAATATTTACATAGAAAAGGGTTCCCCCTCCGCCAGCCTCTATCGTACAATGGAAAAAGGATGTATCTGATTTTAACATGTTTACTGATTTATACGTTTTTTGGACCATGCGAAAACGATAATCATACTTTAAACATTATTTTATTGATAAATATTTAGATATTAATACGTCTGAAGGTGTACCTGCAGTTCAATGTGAAGCATATTGAATAAAACCTTATTATTTCAAAATCCGATTTTTGCACATACACTCTTTTTCCATTTTACGGAAGGCCGTCTCATGCTAGCGTTCCCCGCACCGATTCGCGTCTGACCATGGTAGTCGGAGGAGATATGAGGCTCTTAAGCCACCATCGGCTACTAGACCAAACTTTTAAAATAAGAAAGTAAAGTGTAAAATGTAAATAAAATCTGTAAAATAATGAGATTCTGAGATTTGGTCGCAATAATTTAAGTGGATTTAAGTGGCGTTAATTTAATGTTAAGCCTAACTTTACAATAGTACTGTTATGTCGACGGCGTCTATCTAAAAAGCCAAATAAAAGTACTTTTACTAAATTAGCAATTTAATTTGCGACAAATCAAAACTTGTTGGTAGCATGGTAGCTCTTTTAGTATCATTAAATAACTTAAGTAATTTAATCCACTTTAATTATCTGTGATTGGCACTATTAATTAACAAATTAATTCAATGTTTTCCTGAATCTTTTCACACACATTTCACAGAATGTATTAAAAAGAACAGCTCACCTACCTTAAACTGTATCCAAAACTGGTAAACCATGTTGCCAGGTTTTCTTAACAAATAGTTAGAAATGACAGTATGTCATCAAAAGTTATTTTTTATTTATAAGAATAAGTTAAGGATGTATTGGACGATAATCGGAGCAAAAAGTATCGCGGTTTTTTAACTAAATTACGGCATTTTTAGCGGCAGTACAATGAAAAAAACCATTATAAGTAGTACTTACAGCTTTTATCTATACATTTAACTAATTTCCCTCCTGTTTTACAATATTTTAGGATATTTTCAGTTTTCATAAAATACTTTTGACGCAGAAAAATGACTTGATTGAATCCTAGCAAAATAAAAATTTCAAAGTTTTTTTGAGCCTAATAATTGTTTGTGTGTACTAAAAAGTGTTTAAATGCTCTTAAAAAGTTCATTTGTGTAAATAAATCACCAAAAGTTATTCAAATTTGTGGTAAAAATTCAAAAATAAACATGTAATTTTTACTTGGAAATCGTGGCAACACCTCGGAAGTTGGTAATACTGACTTGTCCGTTGACGTCCCATAAAAATTTTAAAAATGTCAGAAAATGATGCGATTAAAAACGAAAATGTACAAAGTTTATGTTCCGAACTTATAAATAGTGACGTTACATCAAATTATTTCAAAATGATTTAAAAGCAAGACCCCACCAACATTGTTTGCAATACATATCTCACTAAAATCCAACAACAATCTTTTAAGAAGACATGGGTGTCGAAGTTGTGCCCCAAATCAAACATTGAAGAAGAATTGCTTGTATAAGTCTCAAGTTCATGTATTAAAATGTTGGAAATGAAACATTCACCAAAATTAATGCACTGAGGCTGGAAGTTATAGTACCTATTTAATTTATTCGAATTTTCAAAAATGCAAGACCATATTTTTCTGAAAAAATAAAATAAGAAATTCAATTTACAACGATCCTTAATTGTTACTATGGTAAGGAACCCCATCAAGAATCATTGCGCCGTGATAGATTCCGCAGTTTCGTAGTAACGACTGGCTAGGACAGTACTTGGATGGAGTACCACTTACCAAATAAAAAGCTAGTTCTCAATACTAACTAAATTAAGTAAATAATAAAGTATTTAATAATTCCTGTACTTAATTACACTACAAAATGTATCTTATTTTACATTCTTTAATTTTGTTTAATTTAAAATTTACAGTAAATCTTTTGTGTGTGTTTATTTTTTAAAACCTTCGGTTAAAACATGTTTAATGCCATGAGCCGACTTTTTGGTAAATTCCTAGGATTTTCAAGAAACTTGAGCCTAATTCTTAAAAGTATAATAAGATATTTAAAAACCAAAGTCTGCAGTATTTTTGAAGGAAAAATTGACATTTTTCAAACTTTCGCCCTAAATGAGACTAATAAAACCCTTGTAGAGGCTATCGAGCATAGAATAAAAATATACCGTGTTTGTGTTCACCTCCGCAGCGTTGCCATATTTTCTAGTTAAATAATTTTTAGAGTGTAAATATTCTAAATTATAATTAATATCTCGAAAACAAGTCCGATGACCCCCAAAATTTTTTTTACTATTATCTTTTTAAGACCTTCAGCTGTGCGTATACAAATTTAGAAAAAAAGTTCATTATTTTTTCTACCTTTTTTTTGCTAAAGTAGCCAAAATCTTGTAACATGTTAACATAAAATAATGCTAAACTATGTTACATTACAATTATTTTTGATGTTTTATGATTAAAATTGTTAGTTATTAATCCATCTACCCAAATTAATCGAAACTATAACGAAATTCCTTCGGATTTCTAAAAAATTAACAAAAAACATTATAAACTTTAACCCGTGTTTTTTCTGAAACGGGTTAGTAAACCGAATTAAAATTTTTAGTGAAGCTTTATATTGATAATAGAAACCTTGTGTGCAATTTTCATCAATTTCTCATTATTTTTGCAAACCATCCAGTACATCCTTAATAACACATACAGAACTGATTTAATTGTTTATAATTCTTTTTACAAGCACTAAGTATTAAACGTTTTAAAATATTGTTCTCTTATGTAAATCTAAAAATAATTTTTAAAATATTGTTCTTTTATATGAATTTAAAAAATATTTTTGACGCCTAAAAGCAATTGCGCGTGCGCATATGCTTTGATTATTTTTATTAACGCGTTAAATACCAATAAAAATCAATGTTTCTATTTATTTTTGCCCTTTATTACTGTACTTACTTTTATTAATTACTCGGGTTTTATGTTTTTCAAATTTGTCACAGAAGAGAAACTACAGCTGATTTTCCGCCTTTACTGAATTAAAGGGGAATGTCGCGAAGCATAGAAACTGTTGTTATGGGATGTTGGTTGCCTAAAATCAACAAAAAACACGATTCTGGTCATTACTCAGTGGGTTTATAAAAGTTAATTTAATTAAAAATGGTGCTTACCAGCAACAAAAAACAAAGCACAAGTTGACATATTGTAAAGGTCCATCAATAAGCGTTTAAGTACAGAATTTTGACAATTCAAAATGCAAAAAAGGTGCTTCTAAATTGCCAAAATTATGTATTTAAACGCTTATTGATGGACCTTCAGAATATGTCAACTTGTAAATTGTACTTTGTTTATTAATGTTGCTGGTAAGTACAAGTTTTAATTAAAATTAACTCTTATAAACGCACTGAGCAATGACCAGAAGTGCTGTTTTTTGTTGATTTTAGACAACCAACATTACAAAATCATAGTTTCTATCTATGCGACATTTCCCGTTAAAAAGTCACACCCTTAATAAACTTACTTAGTTTCATTGGTTTTTATGTTTACAAGGTAAATTTTGACAAAATCAGTTCAAAACTAAAACTAGACAAATTAAAAGTGAACATCAATGCAAACGGGAATGCAATTATTTTAGTTAATTGGTTTTCATTGGAATACTTATTTTTAATAGCATAATTGTTATAATACGTAGTAAAGTAATAAGACATTATTTATTTTTATGCTTTTTTGTCTATAGGTTGTCTCAATAAGATCTCTTAAATTTGCTGTATCTTTTACGATAAATATTTTACGTTTAAGAGCCCGATATCCCACCTTCTCTTATGAAAATTTTTGTACAACTAAGACCGCAGTTTTTAGAGTTATTATTAACGCAATGACTTTGAAATTTTGATAGTATTACCTTAACTTCTTTAAAAATACTTATTGTTTGGCACATTTTGATTTGGGTCCCTAGTTTAGCAAAAATAACAGTTTAAAGGTGGGTAAACCATGCCAAAAACAACAACTATTTTTTTTTAAGAAATTGAGCGCTCAAAAACAAATTTTAAAAAACAATAAGTATTACAAATTTAATAAGCTTTCCAATGACACCAAGTTTTTAAAAATCCGATAAGAATTAGCAAAGATATTTAAAGTCTAAATTACGTGAATATTTACATAGGAAAGGGCTCCCCTCCGCCAGCCTCTACCGTGCAATGGAAAAAGAATGTATCTTTATTTTGACATGTTTACTGCTTTATACGTTTTTTGGACCATGCGAAAACGATAATCATACTTTAAACATTATTTTATTGATAAATATTTAGATATAAATACGTCTGAAGGTGTACCTGCAGTTCAATGTTAAGCATATTGAATAAAACCTTATTATTTAAAAATCCGATTTTTGCACCTACACTTTTTTTCCATTCCACGGTAGGCCCTCTCATGCTAGCGTTCCCCGCACCGATTCGCCTCTCACCATGGTAGTCGGAGGAGATATGAGGCTCTTAATATAAAAAAAAAAAATGGTGAACAGTAAAGTGGAAAATGTATGCTTTAGTTTTAAATTGTTAATTTTTCCTTTGGTATTAAATCTCTTAAATCAAAGTATGTATTTTAAGACTGCCTGTAACTGTAATGCAATCATGTTTGTTTTTTTCATTTTCTATGCTTCGAATTACAGTACCTTTATCAAGTACAAGGTGATCATGGGAGAGCGTTTATAATAAAAAACATTAACTTAATTTATAATGCAAAAAATAAGTTACATGAAATAACACTTCAACATATGTAAGAGTGTTTAGAATTATTAAGTTCAATGCAATTTAAAAAATTAAAACAGAACCAATAGTAGAAAAAAACTTGTTTGCTGATAATTATGAAAAGGAGGATAATCTTTAACAGAAGATGAAATAAATTCTAGCGTAACAAAAAAAAATTCTCAGATGTTTATTGTTATTACATTGTTTAAAAGAAAAAACCGTGGCCTTAAAACGTTGTAGAACCGTTGCCTGTTATGTTCACCTACATAATTAAATTAATTTACCTGATTAACTTTAATTGACATTGTTATACAAGCCTAAACGTACCCAAACATTTTCGTTAGCTAAATAATTTTACGCGAATTTGTTTAATAGGCAAACATTTCAATTTATTTTATTTACAGCAATGTAACTGATGTTTTTTTAACTAATAAGGACGAAAATTTGACACTACAGTTCTAACTAGGACGTTAAACAGCATTGCCACCAGTTTTTATATCAAAGATTTAAATTATTTAAATCCGGTAAAATTAGGATTGAAATATTTGATTAACCTAAAACTGATTTTGAATTAATTCCACGCCTGATTCGCGAAAACTAATTTTAACTCGCTCCAGTTTAAAATCTAGCTAGTATTATAGTTAGTTATTAATACAAAAAATATTTAATGTATACTTTACCGCACGTTTGTTTGTGCTAATCGTTAAAGTTACTTCTTGATTAAACTTAACATAGATTACGTAAAACTACAATGTTTTTATTTACTTTTCTAGTAGTAGGTTATACAAATATTTAATTAAATTATTTATAGCAAAACTGCATAGCTTGATCAAATCTGGAATTTTAAAACAAGAAAACTTCCGTGAAAAAATTCATCATCTTCGCCTACTTATTTGTTTGCAACGTTAACAATTTATGAAGTTATTTCATCCTGAATTTTTAATCGATTTTTCATCATAAATCAAGTACAATCTCAAGATCTGTACTATTTTACTATAACTTTTCTTGCTTGAGATATTTCGAGAGATATTTGCATTATTTGCTGACGGAACAAAGTTGGCAAAAATAAAACAACGACTGTAAAGAATGCTATACATCAGCAAAATGATATTTCTCATTTCCCATTTTAATAAATGGCAAAAGAAGGAAATATAAAACGCTAAATTTATTTTGCTATGCTTTGAAATCAGTCAATTTATTTGAGTTATGCAAAATTGAAAAATACAGGAGTTTGTGTTCCCGAATACTTTTGCTTCATATAACTTTATACATATACAGGAAGTCCAATAAGTGGCGCATAAACGCGATGGTTCATCGTTCATGCGCAAATTTTTGAACGCCCAGTATTTTTTGTAATCAAAATTGCAATTTGACAAACGTGGTAAAACGAAGCCAATTACTTTATAGAAGAAGTTTTCAAATAATGAAGCTACAATTGTTTACTCATTAAAAGACTAATGACTAAACCTGATGACAATTTGCTCTATTATTGGTTCATTCAGTTCTATTAGATTTATTCGCCTAGCAAACTCTTTGTTGGATACTTCAACATTTTACTTTCATGACCCAAAATCAACCTTTCATTTAGTAGTCCTTGGTTAGTTACTACATACTTATAAATTATTTCTGTGACATTTAAATCGTGGTTAGTCTGGGAAAGGCAACGCGAAAGTTGGAACATATGGAATATCTTTGAAAACTTTTTTAATAATCTAGTGGTAAGGTGTACCGCAAAAAAATATTCCAAAGAACAGTGATTTTCCTTTCAATGACCACATTCCAATGGGTTTTATACTATTAAGTTAAAGAAAGCTTCCTCATTTATGTCTTTATATCTATATTTTATTTATATTATTGAACGACGGCAATAGTAATACAGCAATTTTAAGTGGCGAAGTGCCAATTCATATGTATAGAATCATATCTCAATAAATGCCAAAATGTCACCGTTTCCCTCTAATGGATTCAATCAAAATGAAATCTAGCAACTGGAAAGCATTACGAGCCGAAGGGTCAATACCATAATTCAACCGGTAATAGATATTTCCAGTTTCCACTTCTTGACGATATTTCCGTTTGAATTTCCTTAGACTACACAAGCCGCTTTGAGACTCGTAAGACCCATGTCCCGGCATTCTAAAATGACAACTTAAGTTGCTTTAAATTAATGTTTTCTTCTAAAGGCGGACGCGACGCTGCTGAAATATATCATGGACATCAACGATGTTCATTGCACTTTACACTGATTTAATGTGTTTAAAATCACTTCTGAGTTTTGTTTTTCACGTAATAAAATAGATTCCAAGATACCGATAGATCATTTTTTTGTTTATTCTACGGCGGAGTACTGTTGCCCTGTTTGGATGAATAGTTGTCATGTGAACAAAATTGACACACAATTAAACCAAACTATGAGAGTACCTACTGGTACAATAAAACCTACACCAACGCCTTGGTTGCCTGTGCTTTCTAACATAGCTCAACCTGACCTTAGAAGAAGGCATGCAGCAAAAAGGGAATGGGATAAGGTTCAATTTGAGTTGGAAAAATTCCCCTTACATATTGATTTGCAGATGCTTCCACCTAACAGACTTAAATCGAGGAAGCCTACATGGCAAGAGGAGTTTATTCATCAGCCCTTTTCCGTTACTGATATATGGAAAAATAAGTGGCAAGAAATTGATGGAACCCTGGAACTACCTTTGTTGGATCTTCAATCAATTCTTTGTTGGTTAACAAAGAATTGATTGAAGATCCAACAAAGGTAGTTCCAGGGTTTGAGCAGCTCAGAAAAGTTTGGAGTATTGTTAATCGCCTTAGAACGTGTCACGGACGTTGTAATGATATGCTATACAGGGTGTCCAAAAAATGGCGCATAAACGCGATGGTACGTTGTTGGGGCATGTCTAGGGAGCCCTAGAAAATTGTTAAAAAAAATCTATCTCATATACCCTCGTAGATATGTTGCCCCAAAGTGCGATACTTTAAATGCTTATATCTTGAATATAACAGCACATATTAACAAAATAAATGGTTTAATACAAAGCTACAGTATATCTTAAACCATTCAACCATTTTTTTATTTATTAAATGGTCGAATTACATTTTTATAATCAATTTAATTTTACAAAATTTTCATGAAATGAAGCTGACAACAACGTCAATAAAATCTACATAGTGCAAAAGTGTATGATCAAGACTCATAAATGGGATTTTTAGACTTATAGATGCGATTTTTAGATGTATTTTCCTAGACTGTGTTGCCGAATTTATGCAACTTTGTTCGCATTTTTCTCGATGAATATAACAGATGGATTTTTTTTGGCAATTTTCTAGGGATCCCTGAGAATCTCCCAAGAGCGTACCATCGCGTTTATGCGCCATTTTTTGGACACCCTGTATAAATGGAATGCATTATCTAGTTCACTTTGTGAATGTGGTGCATTGCCAGAAACGATTAAACATATTGTAAAAGAATGTCCAAACAATAAATTTAAGGATGGTTTTGAAGAAATACACCAATTAACTCCAGAATCTTTGAATTGAATATCAACCCTGAAACAGCTGTAAATTTTTAGCTGTGATTTATTGTACCACCAAAATTTTGACTAACACTGGTATGCCTGAGTTCTTTCCATGGTTTTTCTGGGCCGCAAAGTAAATGCTTTAACAGAAGAATAAAAATCGGCCATGGACGTGAAAAAATGAACAGCACTTATACCTTTTGAAAATTAGACATCTTCCATTTTATATTATGTTCATTTGTACCCATTTTTGAAATGTATTTGTATTTACAGTATCATACGAATATATGTATAATAGATAATTTAGAAAAATATGTGGATAATCAATAAGCAAACGAATTATTTGGACACGTGGGTATTACAACAAGATTGCCTGAAATTTAAGAGGATGAAAGATCTGAGAAAACATAAACAGTTTATGTTTCATCAGGTATGGATTATTTTATTGCATTTTAGAGAATTCTTTTGCAAAATTTGCAATTTTAAATATTGAAGAATCTCTGTTGCAAGCACGTTCCAAAATCAATAAATCTATCAAAACGAACACCTCCGGAAATATTGTGCTAGGTTAGGTTCTATCTAGTTTTATTTTAAAATCGTTTATAATGCATAATCTGTGTATGTTAAATAAGGCCCTAGGAGGTCTATTTAAATTAATCCAAGTTTCCCCAGCTGACAACACTAAAACGTTTACCTCCCTTTAGTACCTTTACAACTGTTGAAACACTTTAATCCCTAGTAAATTTTATTGTACACTTGCCGCTTCTACGCCAGCCTATTTTAAAATTTAAATATTTTATGTTTGTGGCTTCATAATGGGGATCTATTCATATAAACCCCTGAGGGCTTTAGGTGATTTGTGATCGAATATTGATAGGATGATAAGTTTATAAAGGAATTCTTTGTAGATATCGTAAAGGTAAATGTTATCGACATTGCTTTTTATGCAAAGAAAAAGGAAACTTACAACTTGTCTGATGTTTTAAAATCGTTTTTAGAGGCTTACCTGTAACAAAAATAAAAACGTTAATAATAAAGTTAAGTTATAGAGGTAGATAAAACATTAAAAATGGGTAGGATAAAAGAGACTTTTTATAGAACAATAATTGCAATTATTTTTATGAACAAGAGAGTAAAAATAACTCTATACAAAAAATAACAATTCGTAATAAAAAAGCACTTTTAATAATAAAGCTACACTCATGAATGGACAACAATTTATAATTTTTATCTCTACCAAAGTTAATAAAGTAAAAAATGTTATTTTAGTCGAATTCACAATTTATTAAGAGGGTAGGTATTTCATAATTTAATTAAAACACATAAATGAGAAAGAGGTAAACATTTTAATAATTAAAATCGAATCATAATGGTGGGTGTATGTAGGTAAATATTCTGTTAAAATTGTTAAAATATATTTGACTCTTGACCTTTAACAGAGCAATATTTGTTTATCTTTTGCTTCGTAAGTTGCTACTATTTCATTCTGTAAAAGTATACTTGGCAAATTAGCATCAGATAACTATAAAAAATATCATTTGGAAAACTTTAAATTGCTTCGAACATAACAAACCCATCCCAAAATGCTGAAAACGGTTTGTCAAAGTTAAATTTATTAGAAAACTTTTAATTTGTTTTCTTGTTTTATTATATTTATTTCTTTTGGAACCTTGTAAATGGATTTGCCTGGTTTTTCAATTACGTTGTACGATATTTAATCGTCTGTGTACATGTTATTTTATTAAAAACATCAATCAAAAAAATAAATCACCTTCATCTGAGATCTTTTTATGTTTTATGCAAATAGGTTGCCTATGTATAAGGGAAAAATGCAATATGTTAAGTACAATTTCGCGCTTTCTATGTTTGTTGAAAGATCAAGGCAATTATGAACATTCTTTTAACTATTTCATAAGAAAAACCTTTGCGGTAATATTTTCTTTATTGCATTGTACATATCCTTATAAAGACCACTAAAACAATATGTTTCTTTAGTTCCTTACCACCGAAGAAAATTTCTAAATAACAATTAAATTACTTGTTTATTAATCAACACTTAAAATTCAATAGAATTCCTAATCATAATTTATAAATTAATTTCCTCTTCGATGCTTATATTTAATTCTTTTATGCTGTTTACTTTCTTAATTTCTTTATTTATTTGTGTGTAGGTAATGCTTTTTTTATTTTTAATAATTTCCTATCTAATTACGTTTTGAGTTCCGCTCGCTCAAGGTTTCTTTTTATTTTATTTTTAAAATCAAATTATTTCCCTTTTTAATTTTACTGGGGTATTTAATGAAGTTGGCGATGAAATAAATCATATCTGTTTAATATTTCCAATGAAGGCATAGGCTCGTCATAGTTTGTAGATTGGTTTATGAACATTAATTAAAACATAGAATATTTATAAATAGAGGTGTGATTCAAAAAAACCAAGGTATACTAGATTACGTACTACGTTAATGGTTCAATCATTATTAAGACTCAATAATGATTGGTAACTAATTAATGGCAAAATTTATATAACATTCTAGTTAATTTTATGGAATAACTTTATTATAGTGTTTTAATTTCTTGTCTTATGTTTATATCAAATAACATGCAGGTGTAATAAAAGTCTTGGGTCAAATTAAGATGAATCATAGAATGAAATGAAGAAATAAAACCCTGGGCGATTTTTGTCATCGTCATTGATGGTGGTTTTACCAAAATGGGTATTTTACACTTTTACACATATTTTAACATTTTCAAATTTTGGTCTTTTCAAATTGTTCACTTGTTCACACATTGCTGAAAATAATCATAAATTGAATTATTAATTTTGGATACTATTTCTAATAAAGTGAATCTACCTCCATTAGAGAAATTTTCTTTAAATGGTGCTGTTGACAAAAACATTTATTCGTCTAACAGTTTTCACTTTTCCTGCTTCATTTTCTAAGGTTATTAATGACATTTTCAGACGTTTTTTTAATGTACTTTTGTACATTATCGCAACGTAACAACGGTAAGATTCATTAGTAAAAATGTCGCTTTTTCAAATCCATATTATAAAAAAATACGTGTTGTTATTAATGCGTTAGAAAACGTTGTTTTAATCGAGATAATTATTGACCAGGATATTAAAATGACATCTATTAATACCATTATAAATGACGACAGAGGTGTTAAAAATCTGGATTAAAATATTAGAATTAGGTGTATAAATTTTAGAAAGTAGTTAAATAAAAAAAAACTGTTTAAAAGTTTATTTTCACAACAAAATCGTGCATAAATTTATTTTTAATATCTCACGATTTATAAGCTAATACTGCAGACATGGATAAATGTATATTAAAAAAGTAAGAATAACCATTTATCAGTTTTTTCTTTGATAAATACCTACAGTATTAGATTGCTCTATTAGTAATAATTACTTATAGTATTTCTGGTATTTTAATGTGATTTCTTAAGAGATTACGCAATTGAATCTGATCTTTATGCTAATTTTTTTATCATAAAAATAAAATAAATTGTCATTCATGTTTTGCTAATATTCTAATATTGTACTTTTGCTACAGACACTAATTGTATCCATCAATTCGTATACGTAGATATTGTTTGATCTGTCCGATATAATGTAGGTTATGCAAACAAGTTAATAGAGATCACAAGAATATTTTAGTTGGCGAATTTCTTTTGCTGTTATTTTCTTTTTTAACCATAAATTAAATATTGCTACAAAACAATCCTTATCTTATCTAATTATTATATGAATTGTCTGACACTGTTAAGTGTCGAAGTAGAGGAGTTTGAACTCGGCGAACTTGGCGACAAAAGAGTAAACAGCAAAAATATTAACAGTTATGAAAACAAAACTAAAAAATCAAGATGAAATAATAGTATTTTTCGTATCAAGTGTTAAAAACGAGTCATTATACCACTTGTAACGAACAATACTTCTTCTACGACCCCAAAATTAAACAATATCGGACTTTTTAAAAGAAAAAAGATTGACTTAAAGAAAAGTTAGGTTAGAAAAAAATATTCTAGAAGTAGAAATGAAGATACATGTTGTAATATGCAATAAACTGTTATGTTAAATTAAAATCCTACCTCTGCTACACTAAACACTGTCTAAAATTATAAAAATACTCCAAAAGCAACTCACGGTTTTAACTTCAACGCGTTTTTTAGCGGACTTGTTAACACCCGTAAAAACTAACACTGACAACATTTGCAATCGCTTTAATGGTTAAGAAATGTAAACATATACTTAATATTTCACTGTAACTTTAATTAGAATTAACTTTTATCAAGAGAACACACCAAGTTATACGTTTTTGACAACTAACATAAATACAAAAATGTCATCTGTCATTATCAGCGAGTAACGCTAACTTCAGCCCGTGGGTAAAGAGCTTGTTGCAACTTCAACCCGTGGGTAAAGTTCCATTTTACCAACGGCTTGCAAGACATAGCTAAAGGATTGTTTTCTGTTTAATCAAGTCGTGCGATAAGTGTCACTTAAAGGTGGAAGTAGAAAAAGAAATATATTAGGACGATTAATAAATTCAAGAAGAGTAAATTGTTCATTAGCAATGTTGTACCTGTTGAAAAATGTTGTTATTTTTTCTGCTGAGGGTGTCCCCCCTACTCGGGGGTACATCCTTCCATTTAAACACCCCCATAACGGCTTGTTTGACCCACCCTCTTGACAGAGTATTGCGGTCAATCTCCGCCACGTTAGGCATGTATTCGTTTAAAGGCCACAGGGTTTCTAATTATAAAAAAACGTTAACACTAAAACCACATCACACTTCCAACATTAAAAATCCCAAAAAGAAGTTGAGTAGTATCCAATAACACAGTTAAAAATTTCACTTAAAATAAAAGGGGGTCATCAACAATAACTAACACGACACGCACAATAATTATTTTAAAATTTAATTAATAAAACAAACTGGTTTGAATGGAACAACAGTCACATTGTTAGGTTATGGAGTAATTCATTTGTTGTGACGAAACTGTCAAACTGGAGCAGCCGCCTACGCAAATACGCAAAACTTCGCGCTTCTTTTGTGAGCTCCGACGCGAAGTATCAAGCTGCTTGATCCGAACTAAACAAAGTTGCTTGGTTCCCTTTCTGGTTTGCATTTGCCGTACGATACAAACAGAAGAGAAGGCGCGACTCCGTAGTTCTTGCGCGCGCTTGGTGCACATGCACTTTTTGTTTTTAGGAACAGGGAACAGGAAATTGAAAAGTTAGTTTTTTTTGTTTCTAGTTCCGATTTGGACAAAGTTTTGAAATCAGAGCGGAACAGGATATTGGATTAAGCTGATTGAAATATTCCTGGGAACAGGCAATGGTTTAAAATCTACCAAAAGGACCTTATTCTTTAGCGACAATCCTTTTAATTAAAAGTTCTACATACAATGTTTGATTTAAAATATAGCTGTGTTGTGTAGGCCAAATTCCCAGTTCCGAACTGTCCTAAGGTGCAAAAATTCAGCGAACAACTTCATCTTTTTGGGTTTGATGAGCAAAAACTTTTGACAGTTAAAAGCAGTTTGGGTCTAAAAATTTGTCGTGTACGAATTCCAGCTTCAAACTGTCCGCAGGCGCAAAAATTTTGCGCAGAACTTTTTTTTTGTCAGTTTGAAATTAGTTTGAGACTGGGATTTTGGCTTGTACGAACTATAGACACTGTACAGTGTCTACATATAGTACGAACAGAGCTAATGACAATTCTTTTTTGCACAAAAAAATTGCTTATCAGTATTTGTATTTTTTACTACTACTACTTTTTGAATCCACATTATTTTCTTCAAGTCCATTTACAAGATCTGTTACTTTTTCTACTTGCAGCTAGATTCGATTAAATGTCGACATAATTCCAAAATGTTCTGTCCCTTGTTATACTCTTCGCAGACAAAGTCGAAGAGTATATTCATTTGTTCGGAACTTCTCTAAAATCGTTAATATTCATCCTAGAGCAAAAATTTGCAGATTCGTTCTATTCATGACTTTTATTTTTTGTCCGTCCGTCTGTCTGTCTGTAACGAAACTTGTGACCCCGATAACTGAAGAACGGTTTATTCAATTGCCTTGAGATTTGGTGCAAAAATCAATCCTGTTTGGGGGAAGAACCCTATTGTTTTTGAAAGAAATCAAATAATAAATAGAGGACTGAAATCACCCCCAAAGTTGAAAAAAATTCATATATCGGTTAATATCAATTTTACGAAAAAAAATATTCTTAACTAAATTAAAGATTGTATTTTTCCCTATGAAAAACCATTCAGTAATTTTTTTGTATCCCCACCCGTTTACAAAAAAAAATAAGTTTTACGTTTTTTTTAATAAAATAAAAAATGCACCTTTTTATTTAATCATCTACTGCAAAGAGTATCATATCGAATGTGTAACAATTATATAACAATAAAAAAATAACCTATCTGCGAAGTGTAACTTTTTAAATGATCTATGCCACTCACTGATCTAACCCATTCATTGATCTAACCCGCTCTTGTTTTAAATAATTATCTTTCGTTCATAGTTCATGAACCTTGCATTAGTGCTGTGAAAATTATTAGAGAAATTAAATAATTCTTCAGAAAAGATTACATCTAAGATTATGTAAATTTTTTCTAATGTGTAAAAATTGTTGTGTTACTTACATGTAAGTAACAAAAAAAAACAAATAAATCTTACAAAATAGCCGAAATTAAAGATCATAGACCGGATGAACGTGTGGTTCACACCATTGTCACACTTAAAAAATAATAAAAATAAGTATGAGAAATCTAGGCGTTTTTTAAACTTTGTGGTATTTCTACCGTTTTAAATAACGAAACTTTTTTTTTTGTTTAAGTCAATAAAAAAATATTAAAATTTAAGGTTTTGTTCAAATAAACGAGACATAAAACTTTAGGTATAACGCACTATAATCTTTTAAACTTTTAAATATTTAATTTGAAAACTTTACTCCTTTTCGGTAGCTACTTTTTTAATCTTATCTTGATTTCTTATGATTCGTATATTCGTATTTTTGATGCAGTCGTAAAATACATCACGGAATTAAAGGAAAATATCTCCTTCGCTGAAGTAATAATTTGGTTTCGGCGAGTCATAAAGTTTCAGTTTATTTTAAGTATTTCTGCAAGACGTAAAATAAATTTCCGCCCGACCCCGCGGATTGTAAACATAGATACATTTTTAACTCGGGATTCTGGAATAAAATTGGCATCCATCTCTATAAAATTTTTTAGTGATCCCTAAGCAACATTTACAATGATAGTTTCAGAAATACCGATGACAAACGTAACAGAAAAAAAGGCAGCATGTTTTGAAAACCTTACATCAACAAAATTGAAGTAGAATGTAGGCAGAACCTTTTTAAGGGTCTTGAAAATGGTTATCTAACTTGTTACTAATGTCAGTAAAAGTAATGAACAATGAATCTATTTAATAATGCCAAAAAGAGAAAAAAAAAAATGTCTAGCCATATTATCTTTTTTGAACAATTTTTTAAAAAAGACTGACGTAAAAATCTGATTCTCTTGAACTTTTAGAAAACTTAGCAAACAACATGACACTCGATAAAATGTTAAGAGATCCTTTTTTGAGATGTAGGACTTTTGTGACGTCAAGACCATTGTGTCTTTTGTTTACACAATTGCAACTAGTGACAGTATTACAGTTACTGAATACAGAGCTTTAAAAGATGGATATTAAAATCTGTAGGTAATGTCTTAAAAAACAGCTTGAAACCCGTGGAGATTTTATTGGCAATATTCGCAGTCCAATAAGTCCTTACTAAATAATAGCGTTAGTGAATATAAGAAAGTTCGGTCACAATAAAATAAAAAAATTGCATTTATTTCTACGGTAATGCATCTTTTAAATTTTGATAGAAAGTGTCGTTCATAAACGTTTTTTGCTAAAAATTTAAACAAGTAGGAAAGAGCATCAAAATCGAGAAAATAATTTGCAATTTAAAATTTTCTAAATGAAATCCATCCTCGTCGCCATTCTATAAGTGGACATACTTTATCTTATCCATTGAGACTTCTATTGACCCTTTCCGTTTGTCCCAAAATCGACCGTCGACGGCATCTCTGATACGTCCAAATATGTCAGAAATAAAACCGTCAGCCTGACGGCTACTGAGATGTGTCGACCGACGAACAGAATGGGTGGATAGGATTGACAATTCCAACAAGAGAAATGTCACATTTTTTGGCAGACAAAACTTGATTCGTAGCAAGGCATACTTCATTTTACCGGCGCATATTCATGTTCATTTTTTTGAATTCTGAAGGCCTTATTTTCTAGACGATCCAGTTTTGTGACGTCACGAAAATTAGTTTGGCTACTCGCTATCGTTATTGCTTTGGTCAGCAATAAATGAATACCAGGATTGTAAAATTAGACTGACAGTAGTAAATTCTGAATGAACTACTTCAAAGATGTTAATTTGCGTTTAATTTTGGTAGAATGTGAAAATTACATTACATATGAATTGGGCTTTACTATTAAACTTGTAGGCGCAGAAATCCGACATAACATTAAGGGATAAAAATATGTGGATTTTTGTGGGTTCTATCTCGAAGCAGGTGTTAAATGTCCGGTCTGTGTCGACGGCATGTGCTCATAATGCAATTCTACCTTTCCTTTATTTTTGTTCTCTTTTTTCAACGTTTTAACGTGCTTATCACATGTCGTGACATGTGCCACCGGTCAAATTGTGTGCCCGTATTCAGTTTAAATAGGTGTTCTAGGCTCTTAAATTCCAGATGTTCTCTTTAAAGTTTATTGAAAGAAGCCTAAAAGGTCCAACAACAGATTGCCGCTTAGCGGCCTTCTTTCTTTAAGCAATTTCCTCTCCTCCGTTACCTGATACCCTCGTAAAGTAAGTAGGTACCAACTTAATACAAAATGTGAATCATTTAGATGAAGTGTGCAGCAAGCTGTTTTATGTTGTTTATCATTTTTATCTGAGCCGACGACGAGGCATAAAGCTTTTGGAGGAGATTTACTTGACTACTTAAGATTATGTTAAAGCTTTATAATTTTTTGCAGTTTGGAGCTTAAGTTGCTCATAAATTGTTTAATGTAAGTTTATAGCCATGCATTTTCATTTTTAACCAGAATATATTGGTTTTATATTCCTAATTTGTTTTAACTCTGGAGGTACACAATGGATGCAAAAGGATGTCAGTTTTAAGTTTTGTTTTACAGCTGATCTGTTGACAAAACGACATAGCCACACAGTAGCAGATTGCCTGTGAATGAGTCACTTTTGTCTCGGCAGATGGCAGTAGCGGCACTTGTCCTTTCTTTGGTACTTGCTTAAATATACATAACTCCGTTTCTAAATCAGGTAAAAGTACGCCAATTTGGAGTTATACTCTTTGGATCTTCAGTTAATTTTGTCGATGTCTTTCCCAATAATTAGGACAGATTGACAGTAAGTACTATTCGTTTTAATTTTGCCGCAAAAACTTAAAATCGTCTTTTATTGTGACATGTGTTTCTGTTTACGATGTCTCCATTTTATATCGTGATTGATATTTTCAAAGAAACATCAAACATCCAAAGAAACGTTCCACCTCTGTACGCACCAAGACATGACTCTTAAAAGTTAAACTCCCCATTGTACATGGGTGCATCTGAGCGAGACCAGCACATCCGTTTTGGCTTTCCGGTGCGGTGCTCGATGTATTACCACCTAGCTATTATAGGGTTCTTTGCCATCAAGATGCATAAGCTATTGTCCTAAACCATGGGAACTAAAGTATCTCCATATTATTACATTATTGTCTGTAAAGGTATTTACCAAAGATGTTAAATTGCTAGACGATACATTCTATAGATGTATTGTGTAGATGTTAAAGCTTACAATATTTTCTGGGCCAGAATTCCATAGTGGCTGCTGAATTTGGCACATCTTGAAAATGTTAAATTGAAAATATTAATTTTTAACAATTTTATACGTTATATTAAAGATAATTTAATACTAGATATTTAATAGTATACCCCAACGCCATCACCTAGTAAGGTAGGCAGTAATCAGGCAATCGACAATAATATTGGCAACAGTGTATTGTTGGTTGCCTAATTACATTCTAGGATACAAAAATATTTTAGGTAAATACCAAAAATAAAGTATAATTCTCTTTTTTGATATTTGATGTTGTCAAAGTAGAAATGTATAGGTTAGGTCACCATCACATGATTGTTAGCAATATGTAGCTTTATTACCCAAAACCGGCTACCATAAGTAGAATGTGGCAATATACTTATTATTTAAGGAAGCATTATCAGATTCTAACAATAGCATATGGAGGTGGGTATTCGGTAATCGAGCTCCTGTGGTGTCCCCGAAGTAACCATATAACTTTGACAATCATATGTTTAATAACCTAACCTCCTAACACTTGATTCGACGTTTACTTCAAAACAACTCTCAGTACCACGTGACCTATTAGTTCTTGAGGTCTCTACGAAATACCGAAACTTCTTAGGCCTCAAAACTTTAAAGCATATAGTATAACATAGAGAATTAGTTTCACTGTTTACTGGTTATATTCATTAGACACAATGATTTTCCATCTATTGGTGTTAGATCTTTGAACCTATCTACGTGATTATGGCAACATTTGGAGACTATGATTTTCATGGTAGATGAACAACACCTGACTTTTTTGGACAGGTTCACATCACATTTCGTCCCATTTGGGAAAGGTAGTTATTATTTCAGGTAAAATAAAGAACTGTTACAAATCGTTTAATCAACGTGGTCTATTAAAGAATTTATAAACCTAGATATTTAACGGGATACATTTGTAAAATTACTGAATTTGTATTTGTAACCATACATTTTGTATTGGAATAAATGTTTTGTTAAGGATATATTGGAAGTTATGAGCAGCATGATGTTTTTGTAATATTACCGCAAAAGAATTTATTTTATTCATTTTCCAAACATTGCATTTTTATTTAAAGTTTTGACGACATTGAACTTTAGGTGATGAGTCGTTCTTTTGTAAGATCATTCAACATTAATTGGTATTTTAGCTTTAAATTAGCACCAAAGTTTTTATAAGGATTAATGAAATTAACCCTATACTGTAAGCTTAGTATTTGCTTATTTTAACTGATACTATACTAAATGATTTTTTTTAACCAACCTTATTTTCTAAGGGCCAAACCTGAAGTGATTGACAGCTCTTTTTCCTATTGGGGCTCATCAGAATCGTCGTATCTGGGTATCTGGCAAATGTTCCACGAGTGGCGCGAGTTTTTAAAATGGTTACTCACTTTTGTAAAGGTCTGTTTTAAGAAGTATTGGGGTCACAAGGGGTTACTGTTCCTTATTAGTTACATTGTTAACTTGACACCTAAATTAGCAAATTTAATGATTATAGAAGATAATGAAGTAGCTTACATACTTATGTTCTTTTTATCAAAATAACTAGTTACAAAAATAGGTTATGTCTAATAATATGTATTATGCAAAATAATAACAGGGAATATAATATACAATTATACAATCAAAGACTACAACTTAAATGAGATTAGACTAACATTTAATGTCAAGCTTAAACTCCTTGCATACAATGACTTTTTCTTTCGTCAGCAGAGCAACCTATTTCTCATGCTGATTTTGTCGAAATAACTGTGATTAAAATCATGAGAAACAACTCAGGAAAGACAATTGAATAATTCAGAATTGTACACAAAGACAAGCGCGACATGGATTTGTTAAGCCAAAGCTGTAAAACCAACGTTACGAAATTGCATTCGTTAAAATTATTCAAAACAATGACAAGTTAAATACATATTCCTAGTTCTAAATGCGTAGTAATTATGTAAAATTAAGCTTTTTGAAGATTATACCAAATTTTAAACTTATAATTTAAATAAATTTACACAATAGCTAAATGAAGAAAAACATAAAATGTTATTTAACAAAATAACATGAATTTTTTGCTATTATGTAAACATCGTTCTTTTAAGAACACACAATAATGAAAAAGAAAATGTCTATACCGGCAATAGGAAGTAAGTTGACAGCTTTTTTGCCCTTTTGGAGCTTGTCAAAATCACGCATGAGGGTACATAGTCAATGCATAACGATTAAAAACTGAGATACTTGTTTATTTCAAGAAGTACCAAAGAAAGGAGCAGTTCTGTTACTGCCATCTGCCGAGACTAAAGTGACTCACGCACAGGTAGTCTGCTATCGTATAGCTATGCTATGTCATCAAATTTTTTTGATAATAATCATATTTCTAGGACACCAGAAAACTAATTCATCTGAGCATTGTTACCCTGATTGCTTCACTAACTAAGTTACTCCAGAAGGCACCCTATGGACGTGTATAAACTTTACACTAATAACTGTCACTTAATTCAATTTGTTCCTCTCTGTTGTTTAGAAAGAGTGTATGCACCTGATTGACGACGCGCAAACAGTAGTTCAATAAAAGTCTTGGCTTGGTGAAAACTTATGAGCTATTAGTTTTAAGACGAAAACGGTATTAATATAAATTATAAGGTGATACAAGAAATGCTTGTTATTTACTATTTCCATTCCATACGGCGTTTCCTCAATTAACTTTTTAGCTAGAAATAAAATAGCATAAGCCAAGCAAAGAAGTAATGTCAAAGAATACGTATATGGTGATGGTCAATTAGATAAACTAAAAAATTGTTTAATTTACTTCTTTGATGGCCGGTCGCACTGCACCTCTTAAAAGTTCCTCAAATATATTTTATGGAACTGTGACTGTTTTTCGAAGATCGCACAATTTTAAACAACTTTAATTAAGAGCCCGATATCCCACCTTCTCTTATGCAAATTTGTGTACAACTTAGACCGCAGTTTTTAGGGTTATTACTAACGCAATGACTTTGAAATTTTGATAGTATTACCTTAACTTCTTTTAAAATACTTATTGTTTGGCACATTTTGATTTGGGTCCCTAGTTTAGCAAAAATAACAGTTTAAAGGTGGGTAAACCATGCCAAAAACAAGAACTATTTTTTTTAAGAAATTGAGGGCTCAAAAACAAATTTTAAAAAACAATAAGTATTAAAAATTTATTAAGCTTTCCAATGACCCTAAGTTTTTAAAAATCCGATAAGAATTAGCAAAGATATTTGAAGTCTAAATTACGCAATGCGCAATGCAATGGAAAAAGAATGTATCTGATTTTGAAATGTTTACTGATTTATACGTTTTATGGACCATGCGAAAACAATAATCATACACATTATTTTATTGATAAATATTTAGATATTAATACGTCTGAAAGAGTACCTGCAGTTCAATGTTACGCATATTGAATAAAACCTTATTATTTCAAAATCCGATTTTTGCACGTACACTCTTTTTCCATTCCACGGTAGGCCCTCTCATGCTAGCGTTCCCCGCACCGATTCGCCCCTCACCATGGTAGTCGGAGGACATATGAGGCTCTTAAGAAAAGTACATTAAAAGACCCTTCTATGATTCTTGATCTCACGTTTTTACATCTGATTCTATTAACATTGTTCTTCATTTAATACAAATTTTGTAAAATTAAATTGATTATAAAAGTTTTATTTGACGATTTAAAAGACAACCAAGAAGTAAATAGCTGTGCCTTTGTGTTAAGCCATTTTTTCGTTAATATGTGCTGATGTTTTCATGGAATGAGCGTTTAAAGTTTTTTACTTAAGGGCCTCATATCTCCAAGGGTATATGAAAAAGATTATATTAAACAATTTTCTGGGGTTCCCTAGGCATGCCCCAACCAAAGAAATATTCTTTGCCCCAACATCGTACCATACAGGTGATGCGTCAGTTTTAAGACATTCTCTTGAAACATTCTTTTGCGTAACATAAATACTTTAATTCAATTACATTTGACTTCAAGTAAAGTACTTAATTACTCACTTATCTACCATCACTGTTTCCAATTAAATTAATTAAAGTCCTCTGATTTACTTCTGATAACTTTTTTAATTATTTCTTTGTACACATGCAGTATGTAAAGTCTCTGTAATAATATATCAATATGTTGAGTATACTGTTATACATTTACTGTACACTGTCAAGACTTCTGTGGAGTCCGTTTTTACATTGTCGGCAACTAATTAATACTAGGTATTTCTAGAAATTAAGTTTTTTTTAGCAACATTTAACATAAATTTTACCTTGTCAATTAATACGCTAGATGTTTTAATTTTTTATGTAATAGTAAAATTCTAAATAGAAATTGTGGTATTAACCTTAACTGCACCTTCAATGTCCAAGTATATAATTAAGCAGTATTATTTTTTGAAGTATTTCACCTTTCAACAAAAACTGTCTTTTTATATTTGCGTTCTATAATATGCACATTATGAAACCCAAAATTTGGTTTTTTAAAGTTTCTGAATTGCTTCATTATTAAACCCAAAATTTTATTTTATTGGTTGGTTTTCCTGATGCAAAAAGATGAATTCTTTTCTTGCAAGGTACTTTTTATTTACAAATTTTACTATTATAATCAATCGGGGGACATAGTTTTTTTGTTGAGGAAATAACTAAAAGAATTGGAGAAACGATATCAATGGTTACATTTTCTCAAAAACGCCTATTCATTCAGTATTAAATGAGTAAAGTTTACAAATGTCATTATTCAATATGTCTAACTTTAATTTATTTTTTACTTCAAAATGTCAATGTTATGCTATAAGGTTGGTCATAAAAACAAAATTTCATCTTAAGTTTTTAATTCAAATTAAAAATGCTTTTTAATGAATTAAATGAAGCAAATATAAAAAAGAGTATAAAAAACTCGTTTTATAAGGCGTTTTTTATCACTTGTCCATTGGAAAACTCGCCGCTGCGCGGCTCTTTTTCCAAACCTGGACGCGTGCTAAAAAACGTTCCTTATAAAACTCAATGTTTTAATATACTATTTTGACTTACTTACGACTTCGTCGTAAAATTGTTTTAGTTTTATGATTTGAGCATATTTGGTGTTTGTATAGAAGTAAGAAGATTAAAAAACAAGAAAATAAAATAGTTACTAACATAAAGTATTTTTTTAATGCAAGGAATTTTTCCGGGATTCTACAATTAAAGAATGAACAAATCTGTGACTCTTTAACTGCATTTTTATGTAATTCGAAATTTTTTAATATTTTTACCTTCTCTGAAATTTTGAAATGATTTTCTTCTTTGTTAGAAAATGTGAATAACTTTTTTCTAAGTTACAATAATTTGGCACATCCTGTACAAGTTATTAGTAATTATAAGGTAAAGATGAATAATATTTTACCGCTATTTTGGATATAAAAATTTCCAACAATGGTTTGATGGTACGTTTTAGCTTTATACCAGGTAGGAATTCTATTTATTAAAAATAACCATTTTAATAATGCCTAACAAAGAAAAGAAAAAATATCGTTTCATAGGTTAAAGCATCAATATTATTTAGAGATGGTTAATATTAAGTAGCCAGGTTGTTGGAAGAATGACCGCATACTGATTATTAAAGCGTGCCATAACGGACAAAAATAAATTGCAAAAGATGTACTACCAAGATTAGAAATTAGCACTATAGCAATATTATGGCTTTAATTTAAAAATGATAATAGAGGTAAGCAGCTGCTATTTTGGAATCAATAAAAGTAATCGACAGCTTCTAATTCTTTTAAAAACAAATTCACAAATTATATATTATTATATATTCTAAGAATATCTAATAAGAACGAAATAGGCCTTCAAAGAAAAAATAGACTAAAAAAGAATACAGAAAATACTTCTTTTTTACAGATATGTTTATTCCATAAGGTTTTCCCAACGTTATCACAAGAAACTTATGGGGGCGAGCCTAGCAAACATTTAAAGACCGATGTTATGAAAATCCCCTGGTGATATTTTTTAGAACTTAGGCTAAAAAACTTTAAACAAATCATACAAGATGGCAGCACTTCTTACAAAAAAATTTAATCTTTTAATTTTGGGGTTATGTCGTTGTCAAAAAATGTCAAATTATGTAGGTCATATACAGGATCAAGCACAAAAATTGCTCTACCAGCTCTAGTTAATTTTTTTAGTACGTACCTTCTTAAAA
Organism: Cartodere bifasciata; assembly: GCA_963920755.1. Classification (NCBI taxonomy): domain Eukaryota; kingdom Metazoa; phylum Arthropoda; class Insecta; order Coleoptera; family Latridiidae; genus Cartodere; species Cartodere bifasciata. Next base: position 3,543,267 of record OY987198.1, read on the forward strand.
GTTACCCAAATTTACAAAGTGGTAGATTTTAGATCAATTAACATAATTTACACAATACTTTTCAATGAAAGATAAAAATACAAATAAAAAATTACTTGAATTAAGTATTCATTTTATTGTGGTATATCTTTGTAAGGTAATAATATACCTTATAATTGTTAATAATTCTATCAAACAACAACGTGTAAACAAATTTAATACATTAAAATTATAAGGTGCTTCCATTTTTAATAATAATTAGTTAATCGTTATTTATATTTAAAAAAATGCAATATAAAAATATTTGTAATCCGTCGGTGTGTAAAACTACAAAAAGTTTTCCCAAAATGTATAATAATTACTCCAGGTTATATCCGAGTTAAAGATTTGGCCATCCATTATATCAAAATTACCATTATTAACGTCCAAACGGCTATACATTTCTAGAATCATATAAAATTAAATTGGTTTTAACAAAATGTTGGTACAAAGTACAACATAGCATGGCTTGCAAAAAATTTGAATTTAAAAAAGGAAATAGAATGTATTGTTTTTTAAATTTGCACGATTTGATTGCCAAGCAGAAAGTTTTAAGAAATTTATCGAAGAAAATTAAGCATAAATGAAATTCGGCAAGATTATTTTACGAATTGGATGTTGTTTTAGATATAAATCAAAGGCTAAAGCCAAGGCCGTATTTAGCATTAGAATTCGGGGGAGTTTGCTGGATGATATAGCCGCTGCATGGGGTCCCGGGGGGCGGCAGCTACTTGCAAGTAGCGCCGCAGGCGAAAATTTTCAGGCTTCAGTCCCCACTGACCGCACTCAATTTGTCTTGGCTGCCGATGTTGTTGTCAACTTGTGATCGGGCTCTTTCGCTATACGCTTTGCGCAGATGCACGGTGCGCATCCACTACTGTAGACTAGTAGAGAGGAAGCAATGGCCGTCTGCGGTGTCTTGGTGCATTTCGGGTATTTGTCTTCATTTTACGTTAATAAGGTTCCTTAGTCCTTACAAACAAGTGAAATGGTGGAACGAGGAACGTTAATTGAAATGCGTGGAAGAGAACGAATGAAGTAAAATTAAAATTGATCTGGGCTCGCCAGTTTAAAATCACCAACGTTTTCTGCTTGCAAACAAGAAGGTATCATTTGTATTTGGTATTTACAAAATATCTTTAAAAAGTGGCTCTCTAGTGTAGTGTAATTATAGTCTAAAAATCAACGAGTTTGTAGGGTGAAAGTGAAAGGTTACGTTAAGTTGTTTCCTTTGCTGTATTTTTTGGAAAAACTTTTACGAAAATGAGTTTGCATCTTCAGAAAGGGTAAAAAAATGCTTGTAAAATTTTTGTAAGTACCTGCCTGTGTAATTTTTTGTTTAATTCGTTTCTTTCTTTGATCATTGCTGAAGAGAAACACCTTCGGTTTTATTTGTATTTAAAGTTAAAAGTGAATCTCTTTCTTAGGCCTTTCTCTACTTCTCTCATTCCAAAAATGTTGCAAGTTTTTACTCTTTGTACGTTTCTTTCGATTTTAAACATTTTAAATAAAGTTTTATATTTATTATACTTTTACTTACTTGTACGAAATAGGATTAACTAACTTCATAAAAACCAATAATAACTCACAAAGATACTAAATTTAGGAAATTCGCTCAAAAAATTCCTTACGAATATTTTAAAACTGTTTATGTTTAACCTTGACGTTTATCCTTTCATTTTTTTTAAATATCGGTAATGCAGGGGTCGACAATTTTTATATTTTTTTTAATTTTTTGACATTTTTAAGCATTGCAAATTTGTTTCAAGGACTCAGGGTGTATTTGAATTATAAACATCTATCATGTGCTAAATAATTATTCTACGTAAAATGAAGAACAAGATGTCCTATTTTGGGTTCGTAAATCAATCTAAAAAGTGCTGAAAATAATGACTAAACAGGAGCTAAAAATGGCCAAAAAAAGGGTGTTTTTTAATTCACTAAATTTGGTATGTTAATGCCTTTTGATACATATTTGAAACTACACACATTGTTTATTGACCTTTTCTCTTGCGTGTAAGTACCTTTTTTAAACATAAATGTTCCTTATATTCCCTGAGTCCTTGAAACAGAAAGTGCTGTTTTTCCAGAAATTACCACAGAAACAGACAAATTTGTTATGTTTCTATGCTTACGACATCGGTCTTTAAGAAAAATCTTCGAGTTGTCTTTAAAAAAGACAAAAAACAGGTAATTTCTTTCAATTTTTTAAAAAGTGCAAAACTTTGAACGTTCATACTATCGTGCACATTAAATTTACGATCAATTCATGCATTGTAATTATGGTCAAAATAGTGGCATCTCAAGTTTTATGCAAAGTGGACATTAGCAAGATACATTTTTCTGATGTTTTACGAAGATTAAAGCCTTATTGTTATTATAAAGCAAAATTATTTAAAAAAGCAAATATTTTCTTACTATTTTTCTCGCCTGCAGCATTTAATTTTACAAAATTTACATGAAATGAAACTGACAATAAAATAAATAAAATCTAATGCAAAAGTGTGATCAAGACTCATAGATGGGATTTTTAGATGCCATTTCCTAGACTGTGTTGCCAAAGTTATTCAACTTATTTCGCGTTTTCCTTAGTGATAATAACAGATGGATTTTTTCAAAACTGACTTTTTGCGCAAATTTGGAACTTCGCTAAATATTACACCCCAATTGCCATCTTTTGCCAATTTCATATAACTTCGCAATCCGCTGCTTTGTCTGTTTTAAGTGTAAACAAATCACAGGATTAATATTGACTTTCACTCTAATCTATAACAAACCACAAAGCTCCCCCCTTAAATAAGATACCTACAGGAAATACCAACATTACTTAACGCATTAGGGGTTTCATCCCATATTTACCGAGGCTATTACCTTCCACAGGTTATATGGTGGTTTTTTTGTAAGGTAAACTTCAGTCTGTAAAAGCCTATACTTACTAGATATGTGATATTCATTTTTAACGTGAATGTTTTAGTTTCCGTAGACCGTACCGGAAACTCTAAACTCTGGTATTTTGTTTGTTGAACTTAAAAAGGAAATGGGGTGGTTACTCAACGGAAGAAAAAATAACTAGCTATCAAAAAAATTAAACCACCTCCTATTTGATTAGTATTCTAGACTTGAAGAGTTTTGCTGTTTTTAAATTCGTTTGCATTTTCAAACGATTTGTACTAAAGGGTGTCGAGATTCGAAACCTGGTGCATCTTTTAAAATAGTGCAAATAGAGGGCACAAAAATATAAAGATTTCTCATGTCATCCTTGAGATTTAAGGGCCACCTTAAAAGGAGTCTTTTTGGAAGCAAAAAATGAATAGAAAAGTTTGTAGTGAAAAGAATATCAAATATCTCATAGAATATATAACCCAGTGATTAAGGAATTCATCTGCCGAAAAATTATTTGTTAACTTTTTTTTTTACCATTATCTTTATATTGCCATAATATACAACATATCAAAAGTCCCCTAAGATCCCGTGCCGGCGTCATGCCATATAAGAGGGTCAAAGGTCGAAGAGGACGTTTTTTGGTAAATAAGTCTTTTTCTATTGGTGTCACAAAAAAAAATGTGATTGTAAATTTTATATTGAACAATTATCTACAAAAAAAATCATTTTTCCATCGAGGTACCGTTATTGCGTAGTAGTGTCAATTCTGCATGACGTTGATTTATTTTAACACCGGCTAATATACACAAACGTGGTAAATTTCATTCAAAATTTTTTAACCAGGGTTTTAATTTAACCTCTAAGATACATAATCGGCAATAAAAAGTCTTGTAAATTATCAACTGCGTGTATACAGGTGCTCTAAAAATGAATTTGGAAATGTCTGTAATTCCTCAGGTTAATAAAATAAATTAAAATTTTTACAAAGAGGTGTTAGCTCTTGTCCTTTTAATAAGTTACAACCCCTTAACAAAGCCCCAAACTATTTATTAATCTTTAAAAAAAAATATTATGAAAAAATGTGACCAAATATTTAAAACAAAGCAAACTATGTATTTAGGGCCTTCTCAATGAATTGAATGGAATTACATAGTGTTTAATGGAGAGTTTATACAGCGTCTTTACCCCAACTTCTTTCCCCTTTACCTCATAGTCTTTACCTCCGAGTTCTCCTTATTAAAAATTATGGTTTATACAACTCTACCTCTTACCTCTAAGTTTGAACACGATACATAACCTTTTTAGTAATATGTTTTTACTTCTCGCATAATTTATTGTCTAAAATTGGCCTACTTTGCACTAGGTCTAAAAGGAATTCTTCGTTTATATCTATTTCACTCATTATTATTTTGAAAACTTTTTATTTTGACATTTCTAAGGTTAGGATAACATGATTTGTTAACCGAGGTAGTTCAAATGTGAAATTCATAGTTTAAATATTGATTGCGTAGTTCAAATGTTATCAAAAAGAAATCTTACCTTTTAGGGGCCTTTTAGTCTGTAACCTAACCATAAAAGATAAAATATTTGAAGTAAAAACTATGAGAGACGGAGGTAAAGACTTTCTGTTTAAACGCTAAATGGCATTCACACATATTTATCTTAGAAGACTATGAGGTAAAGAAGATAGAAGTTGAGGTAAAGAAGTTGTATAAACTATCCATAAGATGATGATATTCTCTATTGCTCCCAAGATAATGGTCCCATCACTTAAAAATTCCATACAATTTATTGAAAGGGCCTTTAATACATAGTTTGCTTTGTATTAAAAATTTTGTTACATTTTTTTATAATATTTTTTTTTTTAGGATTAGTAAATAATTTTGGGCCTTGTTAGGGGGTTGTAACTTATTGAAAGGACAAGAGCTAACACCTCTTAGAAAAAATTTTAATTTATTTTTTTAACCTGACTTATTACAGACATTTCCAAATTCATTTTTGGAGCACCTGTATACACGCAGTTGATAATTTACAAGACTATTTATTGCTGATTATGTATCTTAGAGGTTAAATTAAAATCCTGGTTAAAAAATATTGTTACGAGTAACATTTTTAGTTAATTTGCAAAAGTACATTTAAGTACGACTTGGCAACAGTTTTGCTATCTAGCCTAGGTACTAGCGTTTCCTAGAGTTATAGTAAATATGCTGACAAGATTTAACGTAGCTTATTTAATTATGATCTGCAAAAGGCAGTCTTCCCTGGCGATTAAGAGTGGTAACACCTCTAGCTTGGGGGGCTCAATGTGGGGCCCTTCTAGTTAGTTAAAAATGTAAGTACCATTTTTATTTAAATCTGTTTGTTCAATGCCGAAAATAAATTGTTTTAACTTTATTTTATGTTATCATTTATTTTTTTGAAATCATAAAAGTATCCTAAAGTCACCGAAAAACACTTCGTGACAATATTGAAAGAAATTTACCACGTTTGTGTATTTCAGCCGGTGTTAAAATTATACCAACGTCATCCATAATTGACAATACTACGCGATAACGGTCGCTCGATGGAAAAGTGTGTATACATTTTTTTGTAGATAATTGTCCAATCTAAAATTTACAATCACATTTTTTTTTGTGAGACCAATAGAAAGAGACTTATTCACCAAAAACTGTCCTCTTCGACCTTTGACCCTCTTAAATGGAATGACGCCAGCACGGGATCTTAGGGGACTTTTAATATGTTGTATATTATGGCAATATAAAGATAATGGTAAAAAAAAGTTAACAAATAATTTTTCGGCAGATTGCATTAATATTTGTTTTATTTTCCTGGGTTAATATCGATGTTCAAACAAGTAAGACCACTAAACTACCTTAGAAACCTACATAAAATTAAGCACTAGCTTTTCTCAAGGGTGTAATTTCTGCAAAGATAAAATGAGAACTAAAATTAGGGCAGTATATCTGACCTTTCTTAAGTCATAAACATTTACCTTTAGGATCAAACCCCTATTTATTGACCAAATAAACATTTCTCATAATATCATGTACTTACTGTTAAATTACTGATATGGTTTATGAATGTGTTGGTTTACAAAAGATGACAACGGTGATCTTTTAAATATCCTCTTAATAATGTCGCGAAGCATAGAAACTGTGGTTATGTAATGTAGGTTGCCTTAATTTCAGGAAAAACAACCCTTCTTTGTTCATGGACTCAGGGAATTAGAAACATTTAGGATTGAAAAAAGACTTACCCACAAGAAAAAAGGACAATGAAAAATATGAGTAGTTTAAATATGTAAATATGATGTGAATTAGATACAAATTTGAATTTGGCTGTACTATCGTGGACATGGAATTTAAAACGATCAATTTTTGCATCCTAAATATGGTCGAAATAGTGGCTTAAACATCTCAAGTTTTATGCGAAGTGGACATTAACAAGAAGCATTTCTCTGATGTTTTATGAAGATTAGAGCCTTATTGTTATCCTAAAACAAAATTATTTAAAAAAGGAAATATCTTCTTACTATTTTTCTCGCCGGCAGCACATTTTACATAATTTATTTTAATAAAATACATTTGACGCATTTGTTGTCAAAATAACATTCGAAAACTGACATAAAAAACCCATTCACAATAAAGTAAAATTCAAAAAATCAAAGATTGCTGAAATTTGTGCCCCAGGTGTTGTAACTTTTTTTTTGGCAGACAATTTGAAAAATAGGCGCAAAATACTTATCAATTGATAAAAATATCTGAAGTAATTAATCGCATTCTTTTGAATATTTCAAAAATATAATGATTACATTTTTTGACACCAATGACAGTTATCTATTTTGCCAGAATAAAGAGAATGGCAGGAAATATTTTTAAATAATTAATAACTGTCATTAGTTTTAAAAACTGGAATTACTATATTACCTAAAAAGAATACAACTTATTGCCTTAAACTTAAAAAAAAGGTAATTAAAGTACATTTGGTTTTAATCATTTACAAAAGCTGACAACGTTGATTTTTTAAATATTCTCTTAAAACAAAAACTTCCAGACGAGTCATTTTCCAGGCATTACCCATTTACAAAGACTAATAATTTTGATGAAGCCAGAATTCCAAATTAGGCACTTAATTGAGGAAATATTGGTTTCTGAAGTTGGAAACTTGCCGACATCATCAGTATCTGTCGCGTCGTCGCCTTCTCGATGTCTCAAACTTTCTTAAGATTAGATAAGCTTCAATACGTTATTACGTTAGGTAGTCATCTAACTTATTTCACAGCTATCTTAGATATATAAACTATACCAATACTCCACGATATATGTTTGCCTTTTATCAGGATAGTTGACGCGGAAGTTCGATACGGATATTATGGAGGGTTTTGCAGATTATCTATTTCTACTTCCGTTCGCTATTATTTGTTTCAATTTCAAATTGCAGTAGTGCACTCTCTGTTTAACTAGAGACTAAGTTTTGCTGTCGGTATTTTATTATTGACGTTAACACTTCTTGTTCCGGTAGGCGGCAATCCTTTAACCAGTGTTATCCTTTAATAAATACAGTAATTCAGAGCTTAACATATTTCTGAAAAATTCTTTTCTTTTACAAGTTCTTATTTAACGTTCATTTAGACTATTTAGAGACTTAAATTGTCTTAAATCAGCGAGAAGTTTCAGTTGATAAGATAGTTTTTTATTGAACCCAATTTTCAGCAACAATAATAAAATTACAAAATTGTTAGGAACAAAAAAGTAACGACAATCTTTGTACCAGTGGTAACTCCATTTCTAGGGGAGCTACAAATGACAAAAAACAAGTTTGAATGGAATGTTTTTCTTGCCGTTAATGATTCCATCAATTTTATTATGGATAGACAAACTATTTGTAAGATATTTACAATAAAGTATTTTTAGTGGCAGTGGCCTAGACATAAAAGGCTGTAGTTTTTAAACGATTCCCTCTAGCCTAGGGGGAACCGACACATTTCGAGTGTATCTGTCTATTTTTTCGCCCTCTTTACCCTCTTAAAAGATGCACTAGTTTCGGGGAAATCCTGTTGATCAAATTAACTTCACTTAGGCTGCGTATTATCGCTATCTTCCTAAAATAAGAGAGAGATTCTGTCGGCAGGGATTAAAAATACGACATCTTCCTAAAAATAGAAAATAGAAAAAGGAGAATTATAATCATAACCTATCTTTTGTTACATTTGTACTTGCACTTCATTAAATTTACTATTTATAGTTAAGTTACCTCATAATAAATTATATTTCCATGTAATTAATTAATTAAATTACAGTACGTATAGGTTAGGTTAGAATTTAAGCCGTTACGGTTAAGTTTTTAAATAATCGCGCGCAAATAGCGTCTCCCGCATTCTCTGCCATCTATTTTGACCGCAGAAAAAATGACTCTTATTTTCCGGCAAAGTCCCGCATCGGGCGAAAATACGCAGCCTTAAGGGACACTTTATAGTTTATTTCTGTTAATTTGAAATATTTTGTTTTTCTGTCACCGTTTTTCACTAGCGCCATTTCTCAGCTACTAGACCAAATTTAAAATTATTTTATCCCCAATATTGTTACAAAAAAAAAAGTTCTTTAAGGTAGATGTGATGAGAACAAAGATATGATAATGCAACGACATTAAGCTAAAAATGATTATATATTTTATTTTAACAAAGTTGTAAAGTAGAAGAAGAGAATAGAAATCAGAAAGAAGCTTTCAAAATGCACTACAAGCACATGTTTCAAATGCAAAGCTCTCGAAAAGCAGGGAAAGCCACAACTTTGTGCGAAACATACATTTATATCAAAAAGAAACCAAGAAGCAGCTCTTTAAAGTTGCCTGCAGGAAAGTAATATTTCTGAGATAAATTTAAAACACTTTGCATTACATTGAATAAGTAAAGCAGGTACTTTTAAGTTCTGAGAAAATATATTTTGATATTTATCTTTCTTCTACAGGGTGTTTTTTTTTGTGTACAACGCAACGTTAAGGCTATAGATTCAAATTCGTAAACGGGATGATCTGTGCACTCAAAAGTTCGTAAAAGTCACCTCCCTGAATGTCAGTTATTTTCGAAATTTTAACAAAATATGTAAAAATACGGAGTAATACATCAATAACAATGCTTAAAAATATTTAGGATAGTATCACAAACATTTAGGATAATGTTGTGATACATAGAAGTAGTAAGTGCAAGAAATAATAAAAATATGGTAAAATAGTACTTTTGGTGTTTTTCTTTCTAATTTCAAATATCTTTGAACGAGCACATCTATATTAGGGGAAAACATAAGTTGCAATTTTAATCATTTACAAACTTAAAAAAACATGTTAAATTACCGTATTATGGTTTGGCATAGACCACGTAAGGTATACAGGTGTCCCAGAATTGGCGCACCACCTGTATGGTACGCTGTTAAGGCATGCCTGGGAATTCCTGAAAAATTGTTTAAAAAACCCCGTCTGTTATATTCATTGAGGAAAATGCAAACAATATTGCATAAATTCGGCAACGCATCTGCATGAGTCTTGATTATACACTTTTGCATCGGATTTTTTTGACATTGTTGTCAGCTTATGTCAAGAGAATTTTGTAAAATTAAATTGATTATAATAATGTTATTTGACCATTTAAAAGAAGAACAATTGATTTAAGATAGACTGCAGCTTTGTATAAAATCATATTATTAACACGTGCTGTTGTTTTTATGGTATGCGTTTAAAGTTTTGCACTTTGAGGCCTCATATCTTCGAGGGTGTATGAAATAGATTTTTTTTTAGAATTTTCTGAGGATCCCTAGGCATGCCCCAACAACGTACCATATAGGTGGTGCGCCAATTCTGGGACATTCTGTATAAAAAAAAAAAAAACAAAAATAGTATAATGATTTTGAAGTCATATTTTCGACACAAAGAAATAACCGATTTAAATCAAACCATAATACGTTTGTAGCCCTATTTTTCTAGTTTTTAAAACTACATTTATATTTCTAGATCCTTTAGCCATTGTCTTGCAACCCATGAGTTTTATAACTCTAGATAGTATTTATTTAGTACAGCAGAGGTACGATTTTGATTTTACTTTTAATATTGCAACTTGTTTTTTCATTTCTACTTTAAAAATGATTTTTTACAGCCTATAACTTTTCTTCAAGCCGAAAAAGTATTCTTTTAATAATTGATATTTTTGATTTTGGGGCCTAGTCAAGTGAGACCTATCCTTTAGCCTCCTAAAATCAGACTGCCTATTACATTTAATTCACCCTGTATAGCATAGCAATAGAAAGTAGAGCTATAATATATGAGTAAATAAAATATACACCTACTAGGTTCATATAGCGTGAAATAGGACCTTATTGCGAATGAAAAACACACGGTTCTAGTTTATGTGCATTTTCTGCATAAGGAGGTAGTTTTTCTTTTTTTACATTGTTATTCAAATGGCATTATATTTTATTTACATGGAAAATAAGGGCCTCGGTATCCATTATGTTTTATACGTATTCTATTTTACCGTCTAATGCACTTTTTTGTAGAATAACTTTTTGTTATTGAATTCAAAATTTATTTTTAGTTTTATTAAAAATAGGCAAAGTCGAAGAGTATATTGCGATTGGTCGCATCTTCTCTAAAATCGTTAATATTCGTCCTAGAGCAAAAATTTACATATTCGTTCGTTTCATGTCTTTTTAAGACTTATTTTTTGTCTGTCTGTAACGAAATTTGTGACCACCATAACTTAAGAACGGTTTATCGGATCGACTTGAGATTTAACACAAAAATCAATCCCATTTAAAAAAAGAGCCCTATTGTTTTTTGAAAAAATCAAGTAATAAATAGAGTGTTAAAAACACCCCCAAAATAGAAAAAATATTCATATTTTCGTTAATATTAACTTAACGAAAAAAAATATTCCTAAGAAAATTAAAGATTGTATTTTTTCCTATAAAAAAGCATGTGGTAATTTTTTTGTATCCCCACCCGTTTACAAAAAAAATAAGTTTTACGTTTCTTTTAATAAAATAAAAAATGCACCTTTTTATTCATCTACTGCGAAGAGTTTCATATAGAATGTGTAACAATTATTATATAAAAATAAAAAAATAGTCATAAAAAATGAGCTATCTGCGAAGTTTAACTTTTTAAATAATCCATTCCTCTCAGTGATCTAACTCACTCTTGTTTTTATAAAGCATATAAAGCAAATTAGATACTTTTTTTGCATTTTCTTTGAATAAAAAAAATTAGAAAAAGAAAAAATCATATTACCTATAAAATTCAAAGCGATATTTCATTCTTTCTATTTAATTCATCGTGTACTTGAGAGAAATCAAAGCAATATTTAAATACCACAGTTGCTTTTATTTGCTTTTTTAACAAAGTTTTTAGATCAATTTAACTAGCGCCACCTATCGCACAAGCATTAAACTAACCGGTATGTACTTTACCTAATGATGAATTAAACGTACTGAATGATCGCGACTTCTGTTACACGCGTGTATTGATGGCTGCATGCAAACACGGCGTCACGACAGCCTACTACAAACATAATATTTTTACTACGATATCAATGGAAAGTTATTCGCTCTTGTTCATTCATACTCGTGTGTGGGAAGAAGATTGCTATTTAATAGTTTTAAATTATGACATATTTGTTTATTTTATAGTTTTATGTCACCACGAAAACCATAAAATCCCTAAATTTATGTTTTATGAAATAAATAAAAATACTTAAAAATAAGTACCCGAGAAAAAACATACCTACCTTACTTTTTTTATACAATTTTTATTTTTGCATAGCTGAGTTGTGGCGTCCTTACCTGAAACAAAAAAATACTGTTTTAAACTAAAATATACATTTTGTTAGAAAGTCTCAAAAGACTCCTAGCGTTTTAGACAAAGAGATTATACATTTACAATGGAGAATGTATAAAAATTCATTGTATGGTTCCAAGATCTATTTGTTTACCCAATGTAAGTTATATGGACTAATGAGTCAGTGGACGTAAATAAACAAACGTTTTCAATGGAACCGACCTATGCTAGCCTTTTAGATCATGGACCCACACACTGGTAATGATATAAGCAATTCATTTCTAGTCATTCTATTTCTATGGTTTTGGACTCTTAAAAGTGCTTTTATCAATCGAAAAATGTAATGTATATGACACAAAAATCAAGGTTTGGTTTAGTATGTTTACATTTAATTCTCTATATGTCTTTACAATATTTTAAAACTTTTTTGGAGGCTATATAATGATAAGAAGTCACTTACAAACAAAGACAAAAAACTCTTTTGCTTGAAGGTTTGTTTATTGAAGGAAGGCAAATAAAGATACAATTTTCTAATACTTTTTCCTCGAGTTTTCCTATGTTTTTAAAAAGTAAACATCCGAAAATAAACATGGGAAGTTGTTTACTTTTAATGTGTTTTTGTCTTGGAAAACTATATGTACTTTCCACAGAAAAGAAACGTTAAGAGCCCGATATCCCACCTTCTCTTATGCAAATTTGTGTACAGCTTAGACCGCAGTTTTTAGAGTTATTATTAACGCAATGACTTTAAAATTTTGATAGTATTACCTTAACTTCTTTTAAAATACTTATTGTTTGGCACATTTTGATTTGGGTCCCTAGTTTAGCAAAAATAACAGTTTAAAGGTGGGTAAACCATGCCAAAAACAACTATTTTTTTTAAGAAATTGAGCGCTTAAAAACAAATTTTAAAAAACAATAAGTATTACAAATTTAATAAGCTTTCCAATGGCACCAAGTTTTTAAAAATCCGATAAGAATTAGCAAAGATATTTGAAGTCTAAATTACGTGAATATTTACATAGGAAAGGGTTCCCCTCCGCCAGCCTCTATCGTGCAATGGAAGAAGAGTGCATCTGATTTTGAAATGTTTACTGATTTATACGTTTTTTGGACCATGCGAAAACGATAATCATACTTTAAACATTATTTTATTGATAAATATTTAGATATTAATACGTCTGAAGGTGTACCTGCACTTTAATGTTAAGCATATTGAATAAAACCCTATTATTTCAAAATCCGGTTTTTTGCACATACACTCTTTTTCCATTCCACGGTAGGCCCTCTCATGCTAGCGTTCCCCGCACCGATTCGCCTCTCACCATGGTAGTCGGAGGAGATATGAGGCTCTTAAACTAGATCTATACTACCTGGACTAGATTAATAGCTGCGCTCGCGGTGCTCGCTACGTAATTAGGCGGGTCAGTCGATTTTTGTAGAGAGATTTTTTTATAAAATAATCTTGATCTTGACCGTTCACGCGGCAGTTGTTTACGTTGGATCACGCGGCAGTTGTTTACGTTGGACACTGGCGGCTTTAGCCACCTATTATCATTGAGCTGACCTACTCATAGTGCCTGCATAGCCGGACATGAGTAGGCTGCCTTAGTGTGAGTCACTTCTGCTTCGCCAGATGGCGGTAACATCTCAAGTCCTTCTTGCGATATTTGTTGAAATACACAAGTATCTTAGTTTCTTAAAGTTATGCATCGATTATCCCTGATACGTTATTCTGATGAGCCCCAATATGGCGAAACAGCTGTCAATCACTTCAGGTTTGGTAGGTGCATACCTTTAAGAAATAAAGAAGGACTTCTTTTATAACTTGGCGTCCCGCCTCTAGGGTCGACAGTGAATCTTAGATTCCACCATTTTATATCAGATTTTTTTAGTTCAGACAGAATATGTGCATTAGTTAGTCCTGGAATTAGTAAACATTTTCGTAATTTTCTAGCGAATGGGAAATCAATAGTGCATATTTTTTTGAGAATCAGTGAAATTTGTGGAATTAAGTTAACATTTTTGCCCCAATTATTGGCCCTTCGTCAGGGGCGGATGGGCCCATCTGGATTTCTGGAGATTTCCAGAAGGGCCGCCGTACTTTGGGCCGGTAAGGCCCAGTTTTTTTAAATAATTTCTTAGTTTGTGCTTATTTTAACCAAAAAAATTTCGCCCGCGGCGCAAATTTGGGCCGGCCTACCTCAGTTCCAGGGCCGGTCACGTGCTTCCCATCCGCCCCTGCCCTTCGTTCTTCTATGATCAGCGCCTCATTTTATGATTCTACGCATCTAAATCTACATGTTTTCATCTTTGGAGGTTCTACAAAAGTGTTTCGCTTTGCGAACAACAGTCACTTCCTTATTTTTAAAGTAAAAAACCGAGTTGTTCATATTTAACATAGGTACTATTTTCTTCTTAGAAAACTATATCTATCTTCCGCAGGAAGGAAATGTCAACGTTAAACTTGCAATCTATACATTACACGGTTACAATAAAAGTTACAAAACATCAAGGATAAAAATATCTTGCAAAACAAAACCAACTAATCATAAAATTTACTAGAGCGCCACAACGTCTCCGAAAGTGGGTGTGTTTTGCAAGTTTTCTTGCATATAAAGAATTTGCATTACTAGATACAACATTTTTTTAAATTATTGTCTTGAACTAATACCAAACTTGTTAGAATACAGCTAACAATTAAATTTGAAAAAGCTGATATAAAATGGTGGAATCTAAGATGCACTGTTGACCCTAGAGGCGGGACGCCAAGTTATAAAAGTTGGTAGGTGAATACCTTTAAGAAATAAAGAAGGACTTCTTTTTTTTTTAAAAAAAGCTGTTTACCCCCTATTTATTATAATATATCCCAAAAAAAAGGGGCTCTTTTTCTAAACGAGAATAATTCTTGAGTTTAATTTCAAGTCGGTCAAATAAACCGTTCTTGACTTATGGTTCTAACAATTTCTTTACGGACAGACGGACGGACAAAAGAAAATTAGCTTTAAAAGTTATAAAACAAACGAATGCTAAGATTTATTGCTTTATTATTGATATTTACGATTTTAGAAAATGTCCGATTGTCCGACCAAAACCAAACTAAATAAATTCTTGACATTTACTTTGTCTGCAAACAGTATAACAAAAATGCAATATCTATAGTTCATTTTTTTTATAGAGAGAAACTCCGACCACACGATAAATGTGTTTTTTGGGTTGCCTATTAGGGGTTTGTTCAGTAATTTTCCTCTTTTTTGTTGTATTTTCGAACAAAGCTCAAAATCTAACGTTTGTCAAAACTGAAAGATTTAAACAAATCTGTCACAAAAAACTAAAATTCAAAACAAATTTAATGTTTTTGTCCATATACACCTATTTCTTAATGAGTAACAAGTTGTTAAAGTGTCTTGTGTGTTGGGTAACGGTTGGGGATACCATAGAGGCCATAAAGGGGATTCTCAATCATCTTGGAGGTATTAGTTATGTAGAAGCATTAAAGGAGCAAAAAATTATATATAAACGTGAAATGAGAAGCCAAAAAGCCCCCTTTTAATTCAATGCAATTGTGCCACACCGATTCATACTGCAGCAGGATATTTTGGCCATTTTGCAGAAACATCAGACAGCAAAATAAACAGCTTTGAGAACAAGCCATTTTGGAAATAAAACAATTTGAGTGTAGCGCAAAAAATATTTAACTTGCAGTGAAAGACTTTTTAGAATATTTGTAAATTATAATATTAGATTCTCAAAGGTTGTAGTTACATAAAATAAATTTTAATGAAATAAAATAAATAATTGTTTAGTGGCACAACTTAGAAGAATCGGTGGATTATTGTAAACTATTCAATCGGCAAACTTATAAAATTTCAGAACAGATAAGCTCCGTTTAAGCACTATTAAAACAGCGTCATCCGCAAAAATAACCACTTATTAAAACCCCTCTTGTGAAGCATAATATATACAAAATTTTGCCGCCTTTTTTGCGAAGGGACTTTAGTTTAGATCCTGAGAGTTTTCGCATAAACAAATTCTGCAGTTCCTGTTCATGGTTCAAATTCCAGTCCCCCTTTCGGTCCCATGCTCTTAATTTATTTAAAAGATTCTTAAAGCAGGATCTTCTGAAGCAGCCTAGCTATTAAACACAGGTTTACAATGCACAATCCACATTAACAGCAATTCCAGAAAAATAATCTTTTTGGTAAAGAGGATTTAAAATTTGTTTATGGTGTTATAAAACTAACATTTTCTTTTATAAGAATTTTAACTGGCATGTGACGTGACAAGATATTGACATATAAAAAAAAATTCAACTGTTCAACTTTTGTTTTGATTGTTATAGTGACACTATAGAAGTTGACGTTAAGCATAACCAAAGTTTTTTTTATGCCAAAAAAAACATATGTTTTGCTGCGGCCATTTTGAATTTTTCTAGTGTAAATTCACGGAGCATGCAACCAATCACAGTAACTAATTTTTTTAAGGTAAAGGTAAAAAATTCTCTCTATAAAAAAAATATACTATAGTTGCTTAATATCTTTGCATAGTCTCTACCCAACTATTAGAAATTAAAATGCATAATAGGTATGTAAAACTAGCAAAAGACATAGCCATGTGATTTATTTACATGTCTAGTCTTTAACTACTTATTAAATTAAAGAACATAAAACTGCAATGTCAAAATAGGTCGAAGTTTACTAAACTTTATAATGCTCTTCGTCGTATGAAAATAATTTTGCGAACGATTATATTAAAAAATAAAACAAATTAAATTCCATTTTCCTTTTAAGGGGCTACAAAAAAATTATCAGTTACTTTTTGTAAGTTTTTGATAAATAGTGATAAAAGTTAATTAAAAATACTTTGACGTAAACCGATAAATGATTTTCTTTGAGCTTTCGCTAACAGCTACATGTACATATTAGGAAAGTAATAAAAAATTAAAAAAGTAAATAAGTAGGAATTTTCTAGCAGATTCGCAATGTTTCAGTTTTTCATTAGCTGTCTCAAGACTAGGAATTTCATAAGAAACCAATGCCTTAGACCTCCCACAGACCCGCTGTAGGTAATTCTTATTGAAATAAACGAGGAAACAAGAATCAATTAAATAGTTTTTCCTGTTCCTACCTACAAGAATGAGTAAACATGCCTACGTTTTACAGAATTTGCAATTCCACTTATAAATGCAGATTTATTGACAATATCTGATAATGCTTCTGTAGGCCACGATATTATTACAAATAGGCCAAGATAGTTTCACAACAATTCACAAAATGCACAAAAATAAGTGTTGGCGTGGAAGCTCCCAAAAAAAAAACCTTTTAATTTGCAACATTAGATCCCGATGGATCTGCACCAAATTTTGCAGGTGCTAAGTAGGATTTAATAGGACTATTGAAAGAATTATTCCTCTAAAAAAAATTTTGCGCCCCCTAAATGGCCCCCGAAAAATAATATTCAATCATGTTGGATTTACACTTAATTTGGTAAGCACATGCAAAATAAGATTCTAAAAACCTTTTTTAAATTCCTTCATTCCATTTGGGAAGGGGGCCTTTAGAGGGGAAGACACATTCTTTAAAATATTTAATTATAAGGTTTTTAGAATCTTGTTTTGCATCTATTTGTTAGGTGTGTAAATTCAACATGATAAAAAATTACTCTTAAGGGCCATTTAGGGGGCAAAGGAATTTTTATAAAGGAATAATTTTCCAAAAATCTTTTTACAATTTTATAGGACCTATTTATAAAATGTGGTGGAGATTCATCGTGATATAATGTTGCAAATTAAAGAGGGCTTCCACGCCAACCTTAAACAATTATTTGTGTATGTCCTCTTATTTGCGGACACCCAATTTGCGGACACACCCAATTTTCAGACATAAATGGTTACCTGGGTAAAGTCCAAATGCATATTTTTTTTTTGAATTTCAGGGTTTTAGACTGACTTTCATAAAAGCACTGGGGGACATTAGGTTAGCTAGGTTAGGTTAAGTTTTGCTGCTAAAATGAAAATATAAACTCTAGCTATGTCGGTGTCTAGCAGTGCGTCCAAAATTGTGTGCATTACACTGAGGGACATATTACTAGGTGTTGTTCTCGGTGTTGTTATGTTAAAAATGTATCAACCAAAGAGATTTATTCTATTTCTACGGTATCAACACATTATCAGAAAGCATTGTAGTTTAAAATTATTTGATCTTTATACTAAATAAAAGCATAAAATATTACTACTGACTTCTGCCCATAAACATCTTAAATTAAAGGATAATCCTTTTCTTACTGCAGGTAAACGGATTAACTCTTACTTAATGACTATGTCCTCAAATTGGAGAGTATTTTGGAATGTCCGCAAATAAGAGGGCTTTTTATTTGTGTGCCTTTAGTGGAGAAGCCCTCTTATTTGCGTACATCCAATATGCGTACATTCCAAAATACTCTCCAATTCGCGTACATAGTCATTAAGTAAGGGTTAATCCGTTTACCTGCAGTAAGAAAAGGATTATCATTTAATTTGAGATGTTTATGTGCAGAAGTCAGTAATAATATTTTATGCTTTTATTTAGTATAAAGATCAAATAATTTTAAACTACAACTACTTTCTGATAATGTGTTGATACATTTTATACATAACAACACCGAGAACAACACCTAGTAATATGTCCTTCAGTGTAATGCACACAATTTTGGACGCACTGCTAGGCACCGACATAGCTAGAGTTTATATTTTCATTTTAGCAGCAAAACTTAACCTAACCTACATAACCTAATGTCCCCCAGTGGAAAAATGTCCCCCAGTGCTTTCATAAAAGTCAGTCTAAAACCCTGAAATTCAAAAAAAAAATATGCATATTGGTCTTTACCCAGGTAAAAAAACTCACTACCTCTAACCTTTTCGTTTTTGACCATTTATGTACGCAAATTGGGTATGTACGCAAATTGGGTGTACGCAAATAAGAGGACACGTTAGTGGATTTTGTTTCTTAAAAATTTTGTATTGATTAAGTTTTTTGTACGATGATTTATTACGAATTGAATTACCCAAAACATGCCTAATCTTTGTTATTATCGTACTCATTACGTCTACTTTAACAACCACCTTAAAAAGTATTGTTTTCACAATACCCACCAATTCAACAACGTTAGTAATACTAATAATAATGTTATTCTAGTCCAATTATATTTCTAGGAACGAATCTAACCTGCAATACATGCCTCATGTTACATAAAACAACTAGGTACTTGACTATAAATCTGATTTTAATTAAGATACGTCAATCTTATGAGACATCCTGGACATGTGAAACGTGTCTTTACCAATAAATAATAGCTAATGCATTTTAACGACTCAATAATGCGTACATCTATAGTGATTATCTAGTGCTAGATAGATTTATAAGTGCGGGAAATGGAATAATAATAGCGCACTAATGGAATTGAAATACAACTCCTTAGATAGAATAAGAATGGACTTAACAGTCACTACTCAGCATTGCGTCTAGTGCTGCACCATTAACTTAAGAGTAATCTAGAAATGAACGAAAATAATAAGGACATTTTTTAGATGGGCCTAACACTGTTCATAGACTAAGAATGACTGTCACTGATTCTGATAAAGCACCTGCTTCAAGGCCAGAGGAAAAATCGCGGAAAAAAAATCCAGCATACCAGGGACAGCATCCAGTTCCTTTACAAGGTACAATAAATTGCCAAAATTATAGAGGTTTCAGGGTTGATATCCAATTTAATGCATAAGGAGTCAGATTATGTATTTCATAAAAACCGCCTTCAAAATTGTTGTTTGGACAGTCCTCAAGAATGTGTTAAATAGTTATTGAAGATTCACCACATTCTTATAATAAACTAGGTAGTGCATTCACTTATATAACATATCATTGCAATTTCCATGTCACGTTCTAAAACGATTAAAGGTACTCCAAATCTTCCTCGGTTGATCAAAACGCAAAACCTGATAGAACCTCTTGAGTGGAATCTTTGATTAATTCCTTATTGGACACGGCACTATTTGGCAATTAAGTTTCCACACATCAAATACTGAAACGGGGTTGCGTACTAATTTCTCTTACCATAAGAGCTTTCTTGATTTTAACGGGTTGGGGGACAACCTCTGCAAATCTAGGTTTAAAGAAAATTGGTCCAATTCGAAATGTATCTTGCCCCACTCTATTTTAGACGCATGATTACTCCTAATGTCAGGGGGTGCAATGTTTTTCAAGACGGGCAACCAAGACCACCAAATATGTGTTGCACCTGGAATAATTCTCGAGTAATTGAATAACTCCATTGGATTAAAGTCTCAACCAAGCCAATGCCGTGAAAAAAGGCTGCCGGTTACGTTTAGTGGAGAGATACCTGTATCTCAGGACATCTTCGTTCAGAAGCGAAGTAAAGCCGGTGGTCCCGTGTGGGTATATGAGGGCACTTTAAAGATCCGAACCTGAGGCTGAAAATGTCCCCGGTCTCGTTGAAGAAATGTACCATGAGCCCAATTAAGAGGGCTTAATCTTGAGTTGACCCAGAGCTAGTGACGTAACTAAATTACAAAACTAGCTGAGTCGAGGCCGGTGCATCCGACTCTTGAGTTCATTTCTTACGTTACATTAATTTTTTTGTTAGAATCAAAGCGTTTCCTAAAGATAGTCCAGAAGGTCCAAAACATAAACACAACCTTTTATGTTTTTAAAGACATGTCCAAAATATACATTACATTTAACAGGAAATAATTTTTGAATAATAAAATGTGTATTGAACTTTTAAACGATATGATCTTGACATGTCCTTGAACTCCTGTCTTTTGGTTATCCATCCTCAAAGTTTGACACCTTTAACTATTGTGATCTTTGAGATAACCTAAGTCAATCTATAAATCGCTTCCTGAAGATGGAGAACTAAGTCTGAAACATAATTAAAACCTTTTGTGTTTTCAAAAACATGTCCAACATTTACCTTGCATTTAACTTAACATAGTTTTTTAATAATAATGATGCTATTAACCTTTAAAACAATATGACCTTGACATGACTTTGAACTCCTGTCTTTTGGTTATCCATCCTCAAAGTTTGAAACCTTTAACTATTGTGATCTTTGAGATAACCGAAGTCAAACTATAAATCGTTTCCTGAAGATGGTCTACTAAGTCCGAAACATAAGAACAACCTTTTGTGTTTTCAAAAACATGTCCAGCATTTACCTTGCATTTAACATAACATAGTTTTTAAGTAATAAAAATGCTATTGACCTTTTAAACAATATGACCTTGACATGACCTTGAACTCCTGTCTTTTGGTTATCCATCCTCCAAGTTTGAAACCTTTAACTATTGTGATCTTTGAGATAACCGAAGTCAAACTATAAATCGTTTCCTGAAGATGGCCTAATAAGTCCGAAACATGAGAATAACCTTTTGTGTTTTCAAAAACATGTCCAACATTTACCTTGCATTAAACTTAACATAGTTTTTGAATAATAAAAATGCTATTGACCTTTCAAACAATATGACCTTGACATGACCTTAAACTCCTGTCTTTTGGTTATCCATCCTTCAAGTTTGAAACCTTTAACTATTGTGATCTTTGAGATAACCGAAGTCAAACTATAAATCGTATCCTGAAGATGGCGTAATAAGTCCGAAACATGAAAATAACCTTTTGTGTTTTTAAAAACATGTCCAACATTTTCCTTGCATTAAATTTAGCATAGTTTTTTAATAATAAAAATGATATTGACCTTTAGAAAGATATGACCTTGACATGACCTTGAACCCCTGTCTCTTGTGTATCCATCCTCCAAGTTTGAGTCCTCCAACTATTGTAGTATTGGAGCTATGTCAATGCAAACATTGACATTTGAAAACGTCATAGCTTTTTTCCTAGACATAGAATTTTTTTTAAAAAGTTTTAACACAAAGGGCTCTCCGAAAGAATATGTTTAAGCAAAAAAAAATCACAATATTTTGGGCTAGATTTTTTTTTGCATGCAATATCTACTAACCTTGACCAGTGGTCAGTATGACCTTGAGGTCATCTTGACCACAAGACTTTGGTATTTACTTATGCCAAGTTTGAACCTTGTATCTAGTACCATAGTTAAGTAAATTACAGTTAAAGAAATTTTTTGCTCCGTACATCCATCCATCCATCCATCCATCCTAACATACACCAAAGTGATATTTTTTAATAACTACCCAGTGGATGGTCCGATCGAGATGATTCTAGTATTAAAAGATCGGTAATTTTTTGTAGCATCTTTTCAACACCCTTAACATTTACGTTTGCTTCGTTTAGGCACAGTTGCAAAAAGACATCGATTTTTAGAAATTGCAATTACAATAGTACATTTCCTTTAGAGAAATGAACTAAAACTACAGAAAATGTCGTCTGCCGTCCTCCTGACCTTTAGTATGCGATTCAATCCCCATCACAATATTCTAAGACATAACTTTTTTCCAAAACTTCTGCTATAAATTTCAACAGTAAATTAAACAATAATATCTCATCATAATGTAACTAGGTTCTCCTAATTAGTGGTTAAACATTTTGCAAGACAACATAAAAATATTATAAAACCGTCGGGTTCAATACACTTTATACGTTCACGTTCAATACTTGCTATTTCCTCATAATTTTCTCTTTTTCTTAATAAGGGAAGATGTTCCCTCAATATGGCCAATAAATCTCTAGATGTGAATTCTTCATAACTAAGTACTTTTGAATTTTATAATCGTAGAAAATATTGCCATAAACAAAACTAATTACAAGATTATGTTGTTCATTAAGGTAAATGAAAAATGGAGATTAGATACTTAAGATAATCAATTAGATAATTGAAAAGTGGAATTGCCAAATAAAGCAAATGACTTAAATCAGAATCATAAGGTAACTTTACTCTTGCTTAATTTAACTTATTCTGATTTAATAGTTTTTTACTGTGTCCATTCTTTAAATAATTCTTTAATTATACTAAAGGATCTTTTACAATGAATATTTTGAAGTAAAGAAAACTTCTACGTCGCAGATCACAGATCTACATTAAAAAACTGTCTTTGAAGTAGAATTTTGATTCTGTCAGATTAAGCCTCTTTGTTAGAACAATATTTTGTGAAAATAAAAGGTTTTTAGGTAACCCTTGGTATAAAAATGTGCTATAATGTCTTAAATTCGATATTTCAAGTTTAGTTCATTGTAATACTCTATAATATACAGTTTATGTAATAATGTTGTGCACTCTCCAAGATGTGAATTTTGAACGGAAATTGGTTGAGAAAGCAACCATATCAAGAGGTCTGGTAAGTACCATTGTAAAATTAACATTTTTTCTATTACCTAGAACAAACCATACCCCTTGATATGGTTGCTTTCTCAAGCAATTCGCGTTTAAAGCGGACATCTTGGTGGGTAATCATTATCATCAGATTAATAAGGGATTTTTTAATTCTTGCGGTAAATTCTCGGGTAAATTAAAATATCGTAAATAAGATATAAAGAACATTTTTACACCAATGGGACCTAAACAACTCTCTTATTTTTCTTTAAATAATGTTTTAAAAAGACCAATGGTGGAAACACAGAATAAGAAAAAAGTGACCATTTTCTTTAGTCCGTAATGTTGGTTGCCTAAAAAAATTTCACAGATAGTATTTTAATGCACTTCCGTGAACTGATGACGTAGGCTTGACCGAGTCCATTGTAAATAGCTCTTAAAATCGCGTTTAAAATTACACCTACTCACTGCCCATATTTAAATAAAAAGAAAATAGACCGTGACCTATATTTTTTATGATCGTTGCATTATTTGCAAAATTCTCATTCATAATAAAATAATGTCAATTCATAAAAAAGCTTTTAAAAACGTATCATGCACGTCAATTATTATTGACGAGTCTAAATATGGACATACCGTGGGCGAATGCATAATAGTTTTTAAAGAATTAAATTAGATTTTTTGTGTTCTCATTTCATAATCTTTGACCAACATTTAAAATTTTTATTCTAACTTATAGCCCAATCATTCTAATAATGCCCCCAGAAAAAAATCCCAACCAAGATCTGC
Organism: Cartodere bifasciata; assembly: GCA_963920755.1. Classification (NCBI taxonomy): domain Eukaryota; kingdom Metazoa; phylum Arthropoda; class Insecta; order Coleoptera; family Latridiidae; genus Cartodere; species Cartodere bifasciata. Next base: position 3,567,060 of record OY987198.1, read on the forward strand.
TTATGCAGGTTTGTAGCCACTACCCTCAGAAACATAAAAGTGAAAAATTCCCACAAAATTTCCGTGACGTTTAGCCCCCATCTTGCATAGAAGTGGGGAGTTAGATTTTTGTTAATATCTAAACTATTTGGCACTTTTAAAAAAAGTTTTAAAAATTTTTAGGAACATTATTTTAATAAGAATACAATCATTTTTAAAAAAATAATTAACCACCAATATGAACGATTTTATAGCACCTTGAAAATGAGCTAATTTGGTCCTACAGAGAACGCTGCAATCTATGCTTCAGGACTATGACTAAGATAGACGATTATGATGAAATAAGGTGATTTTCAAAGAGCTATAGAATGGTTAATATTAGTGATACATTATTTTTTTAAAAATGATTGTATTCTTATTATAATAATGTTTCTGAAAATTTTTAAAACTTTTTTCCAAAGTGCCGAATAGTTTGGGTATTAACAAAAATCTAATTCCTCACTTGTATGCAAGATGGGGGCTAAACGTCACGGAAATTTTGTGGGAATTTTTCACTTTTATATTCCTAGGGGTAGTGCCTACAATCCTGCATAAACAGATCTTGGTTGGAATTTTTTTCTAAGGAACCTACAAATTTTAAATAGAATGATTGGGCTATTAAAGAATTACATTTTTTTCTAAATTATTTTTAAGACATAATATGGATGCGCTCTTTAAAACCAGTAGCAGTTTGGTAATAAAATAAAAATTAATTAATCGTGTTAAATTGCTTATTAAGATTCAATAAAATGCAATATTACCAACCTATTAATGTTCAGCCAACTGTTTGAAACTGATTTACTTCAATAACTTTGGAAATCAAACAAGTATTTCCTCGAGTATTTCAATAAAAATATGTTAATGATTTGCTAGAAGTTGTTTCCAACTGAGTAACAAGTCTATTGCAATATGAATATGATTTCTCTTTTAATTTTTACAATTCATTTTGTTATTATTAGGTTTAATTACAGCAGAACTTAAACTTGGTATGATTTTCTTAAATTCATTCTTATTTTCTACAAAAAATAAAGTGAAAAATTCCATACAAAACCTAATAACGGTTATTGAAACAATTGTTGGTGTTCCTTCTTTTATATCCATATGATTATTTTCCGTCTCTAAATTGGCAAACTTATTATTATATTCTGTTTTACTTTCCTATACCCAATTAAAGAGTATATTCACAAATAGCAAATTACGCCTTCCTAAGTTCGTTTCCCTTTTAATCAGTAACCTAGTTAAATTGATTGCTAGTTTCTTCTTCTAAAAAAACAACGGTAAATAACATATCATTATCCAAACAAAAAAATCACACAAATAATTTTGTATCAAAAAATGTTCTTTTGTGTTGATTTTAAAAGTTATGTTGCCTCTTTAGCAGATAATATAAATCAAAAATTTACAGCCCAAAGTTGTAATAAACTTAACTTATTAATAATCAAATAAATAGTCTTTTATGATTAAGCGAAATTGACTTTTGATTTTTTTTCTAATAATTTAGCAAAATTTGAATGGGTTATTGCCTGTTTCATAAGAATCAATTACTTCAAGCATAAAAAACCTAAAGTATTGGTTCCTGATAAATTATTACCAAAATAGTATATTAAAACATAGAGTTTTATAAGGAACGTTTTTTAGCACGCGTCCAGGTTTGGAAAAAGAGCCGCGCAGCGGCGAGTTTTCCAATGGACAAGTGATAAAAAACGCCTTATAAAACGAGTTTTTTATACTATTTTTTATATTTGCTTCATTTAATTAATTAAAAAGCATTTTTAACTTGAATTAAAAACTTAAGATGAAATTTTGTTTTTATGACCAACTTTATAGCATAACATTGACATTTTGAAGTAAAAAATAAATTCAAGTTAGACATATTGAATAATGGCATTTGTAAACTTTACTCATTTAATACTGAATGAATAGGCGTTTTTGAGAAAATGTAACCATTGATATCGTTTCTCCAATTCTTCTAGTTATTTCCTCTACAAAAAACACATGTCCCCCGATTGATTATAATAGTAAAATTTGTAAATAAAAAGTACCTTGCAAGAAAAGAGTTCATCTTTTTGCATCAGGAAAACCAACCAATAAAATAAAATTTTGGGTTTAATAATGAAGCAATTCAGAAACTTTAAAAAACCAAATTTCGGGTTTCATAATGTGCATATTATAGAACGCAAATATAAAAAGTAATTTTATTAAATAAGGAAATATAAACACCTACAATAATTTGCATACATTAATTTTTTATTGATTCTCATCTTAGTTAATTTTAAAGTTGGTTAGATGGTGTGTTTTTAGCAATAAATTTTGACCAGCAACTAATTTTATATCATATTAAAGATGTTTATCATATTCTTGTAAAAACAATCTTAATAATCAATTTTTTATACGAGTTATTAACATAATTTGACTAAATTGGCGGGGTAAAATAAAGAAGGCATTTTAAAATTTCATGAATTAAGAGAGAATTTCTAGAATAGGATAAAAACTAAAATTAACAAAATTTAAACTTGGGGATAATGGCTATTGCAATGCAAAAAGTTCGTAATTATGAATAAAATATAAGGACCACTCAAAAGTACCTAAAAAGGCACAAAACGCTTTTTAAAATGCATTCGGATTTAAGCTCTCATCTTTTTCCATAAATGAATAATGGGATTACAAATTCAAACAAATGCATCATTTCTCTTAGTCATTTTACTTTCACTGATTTAAATAATAAATCATTAGGTTTCCTTTATCTATCTGCACTTTGCATTTAATTTAATAAATAAAATCTTAGTTAAGTTGACTTATTCCTCTTTAAATGGTCAATATTAAATATTCAGGTTGCCCTACAACCGATTAAAATTAAGGAACCCCTTATAACAAGAGGAGTTTGTACACGACCTCTTTTAAGTAACCGATGTGTGATACCTAATTAGTAATATGTTAATGTGTTCAATAAGGTATTAATCAAAGATCCCACTCAAGAGGTTTTGATCAGCCGAGGAAGATTTGGAGTACTGTCAATCGTCTTAGAACGTGTCAGGTACGTTCTAATGATGCATTAAAAGTGGAATGGACTACCTAGTCCATTATGGAAATGTGGTGAATCTTCAGAAACTATTAAACATATTGTAGAGGACTGGCCAAACACCAATTTTGAAGGCGGTTTTTATGAAATACATAATCTGACTCCAAATGCGTTAAATTGGATATCAACCCCAAAACCTCTAATTTGGGCAATTTGTTGTACCATGTTATATAACTGGACTTCCTCTGGCTTGGAAGCAGATGCTTTATCAATATATGAACATTATTGACAACAAAGCAAAAATTCTTACAGATTTGAGCATTTTATCAAATTTTAAGCAATTATCAAGAAATTCTCAATCTCTAGATCATAAAAAAATTGCCTGTCCGTATGGTACATACGTTTTTTGACACCTAGCTAGCTCAAGAATAGAAAGTCCAATTGAAAGTGATGCGACAATACGACGTAACACTGCATGCTTTTACTAATATTTATTGATATTTTAATGCTGCACGTCTTTGATTTTATTGTTATTATTAGGAATTTCAATGAATATTGATGGGAAAAAATGCAAACAGGCACCTATTGTGTTTGTAATGCAAGGAGAGAAAGTACGTCAGTTTATCATGATAGTACTTACAAGGTAGATAAATCGTTATTCCGATGTTTTAAATCTTGGATGTGAATGTTTAACAAATCAAATTTTATTTCACAGCTGTTGAAAAATTATGTTCGTGTATGAGATGACATTTTAAATTAATTTTTTCAGCAGACATTCTTTAAAGTTAACGGTTTGTTACCACCAATTGCAGATTCTTAAAAAGGTTTCATATAAACTTACCCATGGTGAAAGTGGCAAAAAAACAATTTTTTGTATTTTCATAATTTTTATTGTCTTTAACTAAAAAGTGAATTTTAGGATTTTGGAAGATTAACATTGGTAGTAATATTAAATTGACAATGGACAATTTATTAAAAAATCAGGAGCTGCATATTTGGACTCTTTCTTAGTAAGTTCCTCAAACTATGGAAAATGACCAAGTTTAGGTCCAAAAAAAGCTATGTGGGAGTGAGTAGATTTTTTTGGATTACTTTAAAATGTTAATGTGCTAATGGAGATGCATAAGAAACAATTTCGCTTTAACCCAGTGATTTAGGAATTCATCTGCCGAAAAATTATTTGTTAACTTTTTTTTTCATTATTATCTCTATATTACCATAATATACAACATATCAAAAGTCCCCTAAGATCCCGTGCCGGCGTCATGTCATTTTAGAGGGTCAAAGGTCGAAGAGGACAGTTTTTGGTAAATAAATCTCTTTCAATTAGTCGGGCAAAACAAATGTAGGATGCAAATTGCAGATTGAACAATTACTTACAAAAAAATTCATACACACTTTTCCATCGAGCGACCGTTATCGCGTAGTAGTGTCAATTATGCATGACGTTGGTATACTTTTAACACCGGCTAAAATACAAAAACGAGGAAAATTTCTTTTAAAATTTTTCAACCAGGGTTTTAATTAAACCCCTAAGATACATAATCGGCAATAAAGGGTCTTGTAAATTATCAACTGCGTGTATACAGGCGCTCCAAAAATGAATTTGGATATGTCTGTAATTCCTCAGGTTAATAAAACAAACTTAAATTTTTACAAAAAGGTGTAAGCTCTTGTCCTTTCAATGAGTTATAACCCCTTAACAAAGCTCCAAAGTATCTATTAATCTTTAAAAAAAAATAATACAAGAAAATGTGACAACATTTTTAAGGATGTATAGGACTATAATCGGAGGAAAAAGTATCGCGATTTTTTAACTAAATTGCGGCATTTTTAGCGGCAGTACAATGAAAAAAACTATTATAAGTAGTACTTACAGCTTTTATCTATACATTTAACTAATTTCCCTCTTATTTTACAAGATTTTAGGATATTTTCAGTTTTCATAAAATACTTTTGACGCAGAAAAATGACTTGATTGAATCCTAGCAAAACAAAAATTTCAAAGTTTTTTTGAGCCTAATAATTGTTTGTGTGTACTAAAAAGTGTTTAAATGCTCTTAAAAAGTTAATTTGTGTAAATAAATTACCAAAAGTTATTCAAATTTGTGGTAAAAATTCAAAAATAAACATGTAATTTTTAGTTATAAATCGTGGCAACACCTCGGAAGTTGGTAATACTTACTTGCCCGTTGACGTCTTATAAAAATTTTAAATATGTCAAAAAATGATGCGATTAAAAACGAAAATGTACAAAGTTTATGTTCCGAACTAATAAATAGTGACGTTACATCAAATTATTTCAAAATGATTTAAAAGCAAGACCCTACCAACATTGTTTGAAATACATATCTCACTAAAATCCAACAACAATCTTTTAAGAAGACATGGGTGTCGAAGTTGTGCCCCAAATCAAGAAGAAGAATTTCTTGTTTAAGTCTCAAGTTCATGTATTAAAATGTTGGAAATGAAACATTCACCAAAATTAATGCACTGAGGCTGGAAGTTATAGTACCTATTTAATTTATTCGACTTTTCAAAAATGTAAGACCATATTTTTCTGAAAAAATAAAATAAGAAATTCAATTTACAACGATCCTTAATTGTTACTATGGTAAGGAACCCCATCATCAAGATTCCGTAGTTTCGTAGTAACGACTGGCTAGGACAGTACTTGGATGGAGTACCACCACCAAATAAAAAGCTAGTTCTCAATACTAACTAAATTAAGTAAATAATAAAGTATTTAATAATTCCTCTACTTAATTACACTACAAAATGTATCTTATTTTACATTTTACATTTTTTAATTTTGTTGTTTAATTTAAAATTTACAGTAAATCTTTTGTGTGCGTTTATTTTTCAAAACCTTCGGTTAAAACATGTTTAATGCCAAGAGCCAACTTTTTGGTAAATTCCTAGGATTTTCAAGAAACTTGAGCGTAATTCTTAAAAGTATAATAAGATATTTAAAAACCAAAGTGCAGTATTTTTGAAGCAAAAATTGACATTTTTCAAACTTTCGCCCTAAATGAGACTAATAAAACCCTTGTAGAGGCTATCGAGCATAGAATAAAAATATACCGTGTTTGTGTTCACCTCCGCAGCGTTGCCATATTTTCTAGTTAAATAATTTTTAGAGTGTAAATATTCTAAAATATAATTAATATCTCGAAAACAAGTCCGATGACCCCCAAAATTTGTTTTACTATTATCTTTTTAAGACCTTCAGCTATACGTATACAAATTTAGAAAAAAAGTTCATTATTTTTTCTACTTTTTTTTTGCTAAAGTAGCCAAAATCTTGTAACATGTTAACATAAAATAATGCTAAACTATGTTATATTACAATTATTTTTGATGTTTTATGATTAAAATTGTTAGTTATTAATCCATCTACCCAAATTAATCGAAACTATAACGAAATTCCTTCGGATTTCTAAAAAATTAACAAAAATCATTATAAACTTTAACCCGTGTTTTTTCTGAAACGGGTTAGTAAACCGAATTAAAATTTTTAGTGAAGCTTTATATTGATAATAGAAACCTTGTGTGCAATTTTCATTAATTTCTCATTATTTTTGCAAACCATCCAGTACATCCTTAATACAAAGCAAACTATGTTTTTAAGGCCTTCTCAATAAATTAAATGAAATTTTAAAGTGATGAGACCATTATTTTGGGAGCAATAGAGAACATCATCATGTTAAACACCATGTAATTCCATTCAATTTATTGAGAAGGCATTAAATGCATAGTTTGCTTTGTATTAAAAATTTTGTCACATTTTCTTGTATTATTTTTTTTTAAAGATTAATAGATACTTTGAGGCTTTGTTAGGGGGTTATAACTCATTGAAAGGACAAGAGCTAACACCGTTTTGTAAAAATTTTAGTTTGTTTTATTAATCTGATGAATTACAGACATATCCAAATTCATTTTTGGAGCGCCTGTATACACGCAGTTGATAATTAACAAGACCCTTTATTGCCGATTATGTATCTTAGGGGTTTAATTAAAACCCTGGTTGAAAAATTTTAAAAGAAATTTTCATCGTTTTTGTATTTTAGCTGGTGTTAAAAGTATACCAACGTCATGCATAATTGACACTACTACGCGATAACGGTCGCTCAATGGAAAAGTGTGCAGAAATTTTTTTGTAGGTAATTGTTCAATCTGCAATTTACATTCTACATTTTTTTTGTCCGACCAATTGGAAGAGATTTATTTACCAAAAACTGTCCTCTTCGACCTTTGACCCTCTAAAATGGCATGACGCCGGCACGGGATCTTAGGGGACTTTTGATATGTTGTATATTATGGCAATATAGAGATAATGGTGAAAAAAAAAGTTAACAAATAATTTTTCGGCAGATTGTATTAATTTTTTATTATTTTTCCTGGGTTACTTGTGATTTAACTTCCTTTAGAAACAGCATTACATTTAAAATGTTACCGAGTACGTTAAATTTAAACAAGATTAAATCATATTTTGAATTCTTGGAAAATTAAAATTAGTAGTAGTTTCTAGTTGACAATATACACATCTTTTTGTAAAAAAAATATGACCCGCATATTTGCACTTCTTCTTTATAAGGCAGCTATGAAAAATGACCAAATATGGCAACAAAAAAAGTTGTGTGAGAGTGAGTAGTTTTTTTTAAATATTTTAAAATATTAATGGTAATAGAGACGCATAAAAAACCAATTGTTTGTTTGTGATTTAACTTCGTTTAGAAGCAGCAACGGTTTATGCTACATTTAGACAAAATCGAATCACAAGACCTTATATTTTTTTTATTGTATTGACAATTCCAACAAGAGAAATGTCACATTTTTTGGCAGACAAAACTTGATTCGTAGCAAGACATACAGGGTGGTCCAAGCAAAAGTTTCCACCCCCATTATTTCCTGAACGAATTTGTTCTGGAGGAACTGCCGCGACACGTCATTTTTTTTTTGGAGGGGGACATCTAATTAGGGTATTTTTTAATTTTTTTGTTTAACCCTCCAAGCGGGGTGGTTACCCCATCAAAAATTTCAAATGGCACTACGGGTCAAGTGGGGTTTTATTTAAAAGCTACAATTTTTCTCTTTTCAAAAAAAAAAAAATTTCAAAATCGGGCGAAAATTTTTCAAAATTTTTATTTTTTTGAATTTTAAATTTAATTATATTTTACGCTTCTTAAGAAGAAAATGCTTAGACAGGTCGATTTTCTTTTGAAGAAGAACATGTAACAACATATTTCTTAATTTTTTTCTTCAACCCCCCAAGCGGGGTAACAATCCCATCAATAATCTTTAATGGCCATTCTGGGTAAGTGGGGCCTTATTTGAAAGCTACAATTTTTCTCTTTTCAACAAAGTAAAAAAATTTAAAATCGGACAAATATTTTTCGAAATTTTGTTGTTTTTTTTTATTTTAAATTTAAAAGTAAATTTACAAGCCTTAAAATTTTGGTTTTTTAAGAAATTATTCTTAAAAAAAATTAAAAATGTTATTTCAAGAATAATTTCTTAAAAAATCTAAATTTTTAGGTGTTTAAATTTACTTTTAGATTTAAAATAAAAAAAAACAACAAAATTTCGAAAAATATTTGTCCGATTTTAAAAATTTTTACTTAACTGAAAAGAGAAAAATTATAGCTTTCAAATAAGGCCCCACTTACCCAGAATGGCCATTAAAGATTATTGATGGGGTTGTTACCCCGCTTAGGGGGCTGAAAAAAAAATTAAGAAATATGTTGTTAGATGTTCTTCAAAAGAAAATCGACCTGTCTAAGCATTTTCTTCTTAAGATGCGTAAAATATGATTTAATTTAAAATTCAAAAAAATAAAAATTTTAAAAAACTTTCGCCCGATTTTGAAAATATTTTTATTTTTGAAAAGAGAAAAATTGTAGCTTTCAAATAAGGCCCCACTTAACCCGTAGTGCCATTTGAAATTTTTGATGGGGTAATCACCCCGCTTGGAGGGTTGGACAAAAAAATTAAAAAACACCCAAATTAGATGTCCCCCTCCAAAAAAAAAATGACGTGTCGCGGCAATTCCTCCAGAACAAATTCGTTCAGGAAATAATGGGGGTGGAAACTTTTGCTTGGACCACCCTGTACTTTATTTTATCAGGCCGGCGCACTCTCATGTTTATTTTTTTGAATCCTGGAGGCCTTATTTTCTAGAAGATCCAGTTTTGTGACGTCACAGAAATTAGTTTGGCTACTCGCTAACGATAGCGCTTTAGTCAGCAATAAAAGTGAATACTATCGGGTGAGCAAATAAAATCGGCCCATAAAAAGTAACAATGTAAAATTTGTCAATTAAGAATATTTTGACAATCCCCATGGCTTACTTATGGGCCGTTTTTTATTGCTCACTCGATATATGCTTGGTAACATTTTAACATGAAAATAATAAAAATCTACTCACTCCCACATATCTTTTTTTAGACCTAAATTTGGTAATTTTCCATAATTTAAGATGCTATCTGGGAGAGAAGGAGTGCAAATATGCAGCTGCTAATTTTTTAATAGAATTAAGTTACCAGGAGTAAGCACTGGACTAAACCTCGAAAGGATCATATCATGCAGCTACTAAGAAGAATTTTCGGTGACCATATATGGAATAGGCCCAAATTGTTTAAAAACGGTTACAACAACTTCATAGGTGATTATGATGTAAATAAAACAGTCTATAATACCATTGTTAACGATAACAATGTAGTTCATAGGTAAATTAATTCAACTAGATAAGCGTTCAACACGACTTTTGTTGAACCGGCCTTTTTATTTATTTTTCATTAACAGAAGTTACAAAAAACCCATTGAGGTTGGCGACAACTGTCAAAACAGTGGTAAAAGAATGTAAACATGTGGTTATGAATTTGCAAACTCAAGAGATTAAATCTTGTCGAACGATGCGACTTATTTACATAACAAGATTAAAACCAGTGTATATTTACTGTATTCTTCTTGATATTATTTATAAAGCTCGTGTTGGTCGCTTGGTACGATTATATAAGGAATGTTACGTAACAAAGTTTTGTATTTAATTATAAGGGTATGTACAGTTAGCTGATGGTTGATATCTGTCTGCGTCTTTGCTCTCTAATCGCTCATCGTTTTTGCCTTTTTTGGTTTGTTTACTTTTAATTTATTTCCTTTTCTACTGTTGCATAGGTAGGAAGTAATGCAAAGCTAACTATAACAAGGTTGGATAGGTTTGGATTTGATAATAGAAAAGAACAGATTAATGTTGTTTTGGTTTTGGAATAGTTTTTATTGCGACTGAAACAAATTATCCTAATAAAGAAAAAGTGAAGGTATCCCCACCGAGCGTAGAAGCACTTTTCATAAGTGTATTAAAATTTGGACTTAATAGTGAAAATTTTAACCAATTCTTAAATCTGCTTTTTTTAGAAGCCCTCTTATTTGCGTACATCCAATATGCGGACATTCCAAAATATTCTCCAATTTGCGGACATAGCAATTAAGTAAGAGTTAATCCGTTTACCCACAGTAAAAAAAGGATTATCCTTTAATTTGAGATGTTTATGTGCAGAAGTCACTAATAATATTTTATGCTTTTATTTGGTATAAAGATCAAATAATTTTAAACTACAATGCTTTCTGATAATGTGTTGATACATTTTTTACATAACAACACCGAGAACAACACCTAGTAATATGTCCTTCAGTGTAATGCAGACAATTTTGGACGCACTGCTAGGCACCGACATAGCTAGAGTTTATATTTTCATTTTAGCAGCAAAACTTACCCTATCCAACCTAACCTAATGTCCCCCAGTGGAAAAATGTCCCCCAGTGCTTTCATAAAAGTCAGTCTAAAACGCTGAAATTCAAAAATAAATATGCATATTGGACTTTACCCAGGTAAAAAAACTCACTACCTCTAACCTTTCCGTTTTTGACCATTTAGGTCCGCAAATTGGGTATGTCCGCAAATTGGGTATGTCCGCAAATTGGGTGTACGCAAATAAAAGGACACGTTATTTTATTGTATTTCTAAATTTTCGCGTTTAACATGGGCGAGATCCTGCAAACCCACACAAATAGAATCGCAAAATGCATAAATATCATAAACAGCTTCTTTAGCATTACTTATTTCTTCTTATTCTCCTAGTTCACCTATTTTACGCCTGGTTGACCTTTCGTAATTCTAATTTATTAAGTAGGCAATAAATTGCAAAAAGCTAACTACCGTCCTACGTAAATAATAGGTGCTTACAAAGAATTCCAATTTCTCTGTGGTTATTTATAAATCCTTTGGGAAAACAACGCAGTCGGCTTTAAACAAGGAGTATTAAAAACAAATGCAAACAAACGCAATAATTTTGTGTTAAACATTTCACTATAAAGAGCTTAAAATATTTAGTATTCTGTGGAAGAATGTGCAACTAAAATAGTAACTTCCCTTTGTGTTAATATAACTTCTTAGTATTAGACTAAGAGGATTATGCCGGAAGTGAGGGGTTTAGCTAGATTTTTTCTTGTGTAATTATTGTTTTGCGGATTTCTATAGTGTTTCTGCAGGCTGCCTTTTGTAATTTCGCTCCAATTTAGATATAAACGCAGATCGTTATTCCCTGGGGAATTTATTTTTATAATTTAAATTATAACAGCGTAACAACACAAAACAACGCTGGACTCACAAATAACAACTTTTCGCACATCGTTTATTAAAGACATTCATTAACGCACTCCAAATCGTTGATTAATGACCCCTATTAATTCATGGATACGAGCCAATAGTAACGCTCTTCTATGTTTAAAATTACTATCTATGTTTCTACATTACAAATGTTAAAGTAGCTTTGATTACGGTTTAAGCAACAAAAACCAAAAGATATTGAATACAGTTGGAAAGAATGAGAAGCAGATCCTGTGACCACATTTTAAGGAAATAACATTCATTTTCTATTCACAATTAATAAAAGTTCGGTAAGCTGTCACCTGTCTTCTTCTTCTTCAACTTTAATAAATTTGAATGGCCGACACATTGTTTCTTCTAGTTGGTGAAATAACTGTTTTATTTTATGACTTATTTAATTATGATCTACGATGTGCGAAAAAGTATTGTAACCAGTTCGTATGTTAAATGGCGATTAATAAACTCACTTATTAACAAGCTTGCTGATCGCTCACTTGTTAAAACCGCTCGTTTATCAAAAGCCTTTATAACACATACTAGTTAAATAACTATTTTTAAGAAATCAACTTACCTGACTGAAATACGCTGGTAACACACATCTTTGGTCATCTAATCTTGAACTTTGAGCTTTTTCCAAAAGTTCAAAAAGGTCATAGGTCGTCCCTTTGACTCTTTCTTGGCTTGATTTAAGTGGTGGGCTTTGTACCACCGAATTTGCACTTATCACTGGAGCACCGTGCCACGTTGTATTACTTTGTTGGCTTCGCCTGCAAGAAGAGAAAAATAATTAAAAATTTGGCACTAAAAACTTTGTAATCAATGTAAAAGAAACAAAAAGAGCTGCATCTTATTTTTATCAGCAGAATCATACACTAAATCTCAAAACATAAATGGTAAAAAAAAACAAATTACTCATAGCATAAAATATCCAAAAAGTCCGTCATTTTAAACAACAAAATTTGCGGTTTTTGTTTCACTTTAATTTATATTTACTAGACTAGACACGATTATGCATCAAAGCAAACTGAGTCATTTAAGATAAAACATTTTTTCCTGAGTACTTGAATACAAAATACCCTTCCTTATCATAAGAAAACTGGTTTTCGTTCAGTTGCATTATTTTATCTGATAATGATAAGACTAAAGTTGACTTATCGATATTTCCAAGTAAAACCCAGCAAAATTTACATTGTTTATTCTACATAGATAATCGCTAAGATGGTACATTGCAGTCATTGACTTTTTACGGTAACATGGAAATATAAAAGGGTTATTTTTTGCAACGATAATTTTATTGTATAATGCTTATTAATGAGGAGTCCCACAAGACTACGTTGTTGGTCCATAACGTTCTTATTATACTCTTTTGCAAAAAAGTGTCATATAGTATATTACGTTCGGTTAGACCTCTCCTAAAACCGGTAATATTCACTAAACTAAAAATGTTTTTTCACGACCGGGCGCAATAGTGCACTTTTTGGCCCGCCTTTGTGTACGTAAAGTTAGGATTTTTCGACCATGGGCGTCTTTTAAGCCCGCCTGGCGCAAAAGATATTTTTGCGCCCGCAAAACAAAATGTCAAGATGATAGATCAATTAAAAAATTCAAATTTTTATAATTTTTTTCACGACCGAGCGCAATAGTGCACTTTTTGGCCCGCCTTTGTGTACATAAAGTAAGGTTTTAAATATTTATTTTTTTCTAACTTATATTGTAAGACTATAACAAGAATATTAAAAAATGTTGCGGTCGTGAAAAAAATAGTGTATATATCACGGACGTAATTACTTTACACCCTTGATATATAAATAACTATTTTAGATTCGTTCGTTTTGACTTTTTAAGACTTATAGTTTTATGTTTTGTTCGTCTGCCTGTATCAAAATATTGTGGGCACAATAACTCTTTTTTTTAATAGAAACTGCTTATGTGACAGGTTTAATGCAAAATAGGGTTGAATCTCATACCGAAAAGAACTATACGAATTTTTAACGAGCGCAGGATACTGCACATGCAGTGGAACGAGATGGAAAATTAGGCCATTGAAGACCATATGTGTCAGTTTACATTTCGAAGTGGGTTATTAACTTTCCATTTATTTATTTCTTTGGTAAAAGAAACTGTTTTTTAAAGAATTTAAGCTTGTCTTTACGTTTTGTGTAAGTGAAAAACCCAATAAGGCGTGCTTTAAAAATATGTGAAACAGGATATTGATTTTAAAGATCATATTCTAGGGCTTCTAATTATTTTATAAAAATACCAAAAAAGTAACACACAAAAAAGTTGGGGTGAACAACCCCCATGGTACACCCAAATGTGCCCCTTCCAATTATAATTTTTATTTTTTTTCTACCACACTTTATGCCTTGAGGCAAGAAAATTACCCGTGCTAAGTTTTAAATAAATATCTGGTTTAGTTTCTTGGTAATCTTAGAAAAAAATTTTTTTTTTAGAAACTTTGGCACCCTGTATCTCAGAAAAGAAGGATTTTTGGACACATGTTTATATGAATTTTTTTACTTAAAATGTGTCCAGGAATTACCCCGTGAATTTTTTCCTAGTTATTTGGTAAATGTGTGGGTTAAATTAAAATAATTTGGAATCAAATTATTTGATTTATTAAGAAAAGGAGTCCATGAATGATTAATAGCTTTTATTTACCATTTTCTAAATTTAACAAATTTGGTATTAAAATAGTAGTTAAAAAAGGGAACTGAAATTTGAAAGTAGAATTTAAAAGTGTGCTAATTTACTGTGAACTGTGACCAATTTTTGAGTGGTCATAATCATAGTCTAATAATTATGATATAATTTGAAGAATAATAATCTTCTTTTACTTTCCGTTTCTAAATTCCTGTATTCTCTTTTTTAATTTAACGCAAAATTAAACATTAGCAGCCAGACAGATTCTCCAAAAATTGGCAGATAACCGTGATAGTATGGTACATTTTTGGACAATGTATATTTTTCTTATTTGGGTAGACAAGCTTATTTATTTTCGCCTTAAGAGCCTCATATCTCCTCCGACTACCATGGTGAGAGGCGAATCGGTGCGGGGAACGCTAGCATGAGCTACCGTGGAATGGAAAAAGAGTGTATACGCTAAATAAGTATCTCTAGTGGCGCCCCCAAAAACGAACTATCGATAGCCAAGTTCATAGATAGTGACGAAACTGGTCCTATGATCTTAAGATAAACTTTTGTCGTTCAAATGTCATTTATTTAAAATTTAAATAAAATGCCGCAAAAAAGAAAATGTGGTCACAATTGTTGCGTTCCAGATTGCAAATCCCGGGGCTGTGGTAAAAATATTGCATTTTACCACTTTCCAAAAATGCCCTAGGAAAAAGATCGGCGTGGTACGAATACTGTACTTAGTACTTATATGATATGTTTTTCTTTATTTTAATTACAAAATTCTTATTTACTTCGACGTACTACTGTAGTTATTTTTAGTAAAAATGGAAATCCTTGGGAACATTCACACTCTGAAAATGGCTTCTTATTGTTACATTTATGTTATCAGACATTTTTCAGTTTAAAAGTTTGAAATTTTAGTTTTGACAACCTTACGTCAACGCGTAGTCAAGTGTGCGATGCGGAACTATCGATAGTCACGTAGGTGGCGCGCACATCGATAAAATGGTAAGGCAACTACGGGTATAGTCCGTAAGTCATTTTGGTAAACCTAAGTGACAGAAAACGACTTGTTACACAATACGTTGTCATAGAAAATGATTGTTAAAACTGTCACTTAGGTTTACCAAAATGACTTACGGACTATACCCTACATTTGCTAGAAACTTCGTTTCTATAGGTATGGCGGACACAGGTAATGAAACAAATGACTAAATTACTGGTCAATTTGTGCAAAAAGTCAGATTTGAACCTAAAACTTATAAAACTTCACTTTTAGTAAAAATGTCAAAAATGGTTCCAAAAAATGTGTTATTTTTTTCGATTAATCGTAGTTTAAAGGAACATTTTACTCTAAACACCTTTTGGTATATATTTTATTATCAAATGCATGTAGATACTGTTGACAAAAGAACTTCTTGATTAGAATTTTCGCCCCATTTTACGGTATCTTAATATTTATATAAAATAAAATATTTTTAAAGGAGATAGTGCTTTGGATGTTTGGAAATAAAAGCAAGATAGAATACTGAAGTCTGAAACATGAAAATTTGGAAATAACGTTTTTTTTTAATATTTTAACATTGTGGTAAAATGCAATTTAAGAAACAATTTGTCTATCCAAAATTTTAAATAATCAATCTGACTATACAAGAACAAGCAATAATATGTTTTTCTTTAAAATACATACGTTTTTAATCTATTGGCCACAAATTTACGTGAGTAAACATTTTTTGAAAATTACATTTTCATTGCACCAAACTTAAATTCTGAATATTTTATTACATTTTAAGTCTGAAAAACTTCGGTCGTATGTTATATTTGTATCATTTTCTTCACCAATAAATAATTAATTATTTTATTATTATTTATTACATTTTATAGAGTTTTTTCAAATATAATTTGCTGTATTTTTCAAAATTTGACGCATGTGAAGTTTTTAGATTATTATGTCAGAAACACAGAAATTTAAAATATTATTTATTCTTTAACTAGAAACTAGTAGACTAGTGACATGAGTATTAACTTTTCTCTAGCTCTGTAATCAAATTGACATAATTCATAACCTAAAAAATTTTAAACATTAAATTCTTTCATTTGACGTTTTGCACAAATTGACCAGCAAAATGCTTGGATACGGTTTCCGCTCTACCCATAAATACGTAGTATTTAGATTTTAAGTGCCCTATAAAATGGGATACTAACTTAGCGTATGTGCAAAAATCGGATTTTGAAATAATAAGGTTTTATTCAGTATGCTTAACATTAAACTGCAGGTACACCTTCAGACTATTAATATCTAAATATTTATCAATAAAATAATGTTTAAAGTATGATTATCGTTTTCGCATGGTCCAAAAAACGTATAAATCAGTAAACATGTCAAAATCAGATACATTCTTTTTCCATTGCACGGTAGAGGCTGGCGGAGGGGAGCCCTTTCCTATGTAAATATTCACGTAATTTAGACTTCAAATATCTTTGCTAATTCTTATCGTATTTTTAAAAACTTGGTGTCATTGGAAAGCTTATTAAATTTGTAATAGGGGTAGAAGGCCCAGTGAGTGACCGGGCACCAGTGAGTGACCGCTTCGGTATAAAAATTAAAATAACTAAAAACTAGGAAATATTTTGGCCAAATCTGATGTTTTTTTTGTTGTGAAATATATTTTTTTATTAAATGCATAAATAATTCATGGTCCATATGCTTTAAGATATTAGAAATTATTAAAAATAAAAATTGTTCTCGTGGTCGTGACAAAAATAAGCAAACAAAAAGTCGCGTTTAAAAAAGTTAACTTCACAAAAAATATTCGTTATTTGTAAAGCCAATGGGTGAAAAACATATTTGATGGATGTAAATAATTGATAAATCTTTATTTTAATCGTAGAGCATTAACAAATATCATTTTAATATATTTTTATCGAAAAATAAGCCGGTCAACTACTGGTACCCTCGATTTGAAAATTCACCAGTGAGTGACCGCTTTTGCTGTCAAAGTATCTGTTGTCAAAAAAAATTTAATTTCCATTAAATTATTGAAAAAAAGAACTATTTCCAACAATAAATCACAGTCACAGTTCTTCGTACTATTTTAGCTGATAATGGGAAGGTTTAATATCCTCTAATTGTGTACCCTTATAAAAAAATCCACTTATAAATCATTTGACGAATGAGAGTTTGCTCGAGAAATTTTTTAGTAAGGTAGGTAAATTTTAAAAATATTATAATAGGAATAGGTTGTTTTAATAAACAATTAGGTAGTTAAAAAATACGTAAATTTGTGGTTTTAATTAATTTTTCCGATATTTTGGATAAGTTAGAGATGTATACATTTTTTGCAATATTTTTTTACTCTTTTGCCTATTTTTTTGTTACTTACATTTACCATGCATGTAATGTAGCTAAAAACTTTATAATAATTCTCGTGATAATTAATAAATAACATAAATACCCGAACCTATCCAAAAATTTGAAGCGGTCACTCACTGGGGCAAATGCCGGTCACTCACTGGTGAAATCGGTCACTTACTGGGGCATTTGGTTGTTTTCAATAAAATTGTGTTTAAAATAGTTTCTGATTGTATATTTTGCATAAAAATCATTTTAAACTGTTTTTTAATTCCCCTTTATTCAAACTATTAAGTTAATTGTAAAAAATATTCGCTTAAACATACTTTTTTCTCCATTATAAAATGACAACTTCAGAATTCGGTCACTCACTGGTCCGTCTACCCCTACTTATTGTTTTTTAAAATTTGTTTTTGAGCGCTCAATTTCTTAAAAAAAAATAGTTGTTGTGTTTGGCATGGGTTACCCATCTTTAAACTGTTATTTTTGCTAAACAAGGGACCCAAATCAAAATGTGCCAAACAATAAGTATTTTAAAAGAAGTTAAGGTAATACTATCAAAATTTCAAAGACATTGCGTTAATAATAAGTCTAAAAACTGCGGTCTAAGTTGTACACAAATTTGCATAAGAGAAGGTGGGATATCGGGCTCTTAATAACAAACAAAATGGCCTTGAGCCATTAGCTGCATCTGCCCTACATTATGACGCACAATTTGACCTTCGAACAGAATGCATCATTTATCAGAGGGTTCTCTAATACCATTCTAATCTACATTTCTCTCAACTAGGTTAAAATTTGCTTATTTATTCAAACTCAAAATTGCGTAAATTCTGCAGCATCATGGCCCTTTCTATTTGTTTTGTTTGCTTGTGTTAATACGAAAGCCCCATATTCAGGATAACTTCAGATTTAGATGTTATTGTAGTTTACATACATTTCCAACAATTCTAATATAATCTAGGGGAACTGCAGCATTATTCAAATGTGGAGAATTATGGCCTAGCTTTTTGTTTGTTGGTTTTGATAAATAGACATGTTTATTTTCTATAGGGTATATCTAAATCGTATCTTTTTATTGAATTTGTTAACAAGCTTTGTGGACTAAAAGGCATGACTGGCGATTTGATTATTCAACTGCAATGTCCTGTTAACATAACAATTAAAGTTGAACATGATCATTTAGCTAGAATAAATTATCAAGTCATGATTAAAAAACATTTTGAATAGGAAAGACACGCGAAAATTAACAATATGTTAAGACAACGAACTTTAAGCTAAAGGGAGAAAATTTCTATTAAATCGTAGAACTAGAAGTGCCATCTTGTCCAACAAATAAACTTAAAAGCCCTATATATCCCACCTTCTCTTATGCAAATTTGTGTACAACTTAGACCGCAGTTTTTAGAGTTATTATTAACGCAATGACTTTGAAATCTTGATAGTATTACCTTAACTTCTTTTAAAATACTTATTGTTTGGCACATTTTGATTTGGGTCCCTAGTTTAGCAAAAATAACAGTTTAAAGGTGGGTAAACCATGCCAAAAACAACAACTATTTTTTTTAAGAAATTGAGCGTTCAAAAACAAATTTTAAAAAAACAATAAGTATTACAAATTTAACAAACTTTCCAATGACACCAAGTTTTTAAAAATCCGATAAGAATTAGCAAAGATATTTGCTAAATTTGTCTAAATTACGTGAATATTTACATAGGAAAGGGCTCCCCTCCGCTAGCCTCTACCGTACAATGGCAAAAGAATGTAACTGATTTTGACATGTTTACTGATTTATACGTTATTTGGACCATGCGAAAACGATAATCATACTTTAAACATTATTTTATTGATAAATATTTAGATATTAATACGTCTGAAGGTGTACCTGCAGTTCAATGTTTAGCATATTGAATAAAACTTATTATTTCAAAATCCGATTTTTGCACATAAACTCTTTTTCCATTCCACGGTAGGCCCTCTCATGCAAGCGTTCCCCGCACCGATGCGGCTCTCACCATGGTAGTCGGAGGAGATATGAGGCTCTTAAATATGATTCTGCACGGGATGTTTACATTTCTAAGATTGCATACATCCTTCCAAGTTACACTTAATTAACTTACTAAGTACTTACTACTACTTTTTACTTCATAGTAAAAGAACTTCATTGATGCCATGCGACTGTTAGAGTAATCAAATCTTAAGAAGAACTATTAAAAGAAATAAAACATGGCAAATACATACGAGATAAATGAGCTAAGTAATTAAAGGCTATAACTGTTTGAAATTGTCACAATTTATGATGTAACGGTGTGGCACAGACTCAAATATTTTTAAAATTATGAAAGATAAAGCATGCATAAGCAAAACAAATTTAGTGGAAAGAGTATCAAAAAAAATCAACCATTTAGCTAAGAGAAAAAAAGGGGATTGTATCTGCAAAATGTGCTCACGGTCTTAAATTTACTAGGGGGTTTCTAAGAAGGTCCATTAACCACTTTGGGCTCGCATTGTTTTCAAATGTTGCCAAGGGCCCCCCTAAGGCCCATTAGTACACTCTCTTCAAGACGCATTTAAAGTAAATAGGTTCAATTACCTTATAAATTCTAATATGTGTTACTCCTGCGATCCACGCGATGAGACATGTCAACATTTTTGTTTGAGCCCCCCTGCGCCCCATTTATTGTTATTCATTATTTAACACATCCTGTTGATTGGATTGTCACAAAAATTAACATCTACTTTCTTTGGATCCTACATTATAAGTTTGGGTGATAAATTGGTTATAAAAATGACAAGAGCCTCATTCAGCCCAAAACAAGATTACTTAAGAGATTTTGTTTTGTGGTGTTCCCATTTGCAAACACATACAATTTGGAAGATACAATGCTATTAATGTTCTATTAATGTTCAGCTAATTGCATTTTCCATGTAGCTTTTAATATTATTCGACCTTTGGAATTGAATGAGCCTCATTACAATTCAAATCTTTTTTTTCGACTCCAATTGATTTATGTGTAAAAAACAATTCATAACAAGGACATGTTATAGATTTCCTGGTTTCAGTATTAGAAAATCGCCCACAACAATCGCCAATCACGAGAAACTCCATTATTCGCGGAACACAAACGTTACATCTAATGTTATCGAAGGTGTAGAATTATCAGGAAACGACAGATAGATCAGACATGGCATGATCCTTGCTCTTGTCTTATCGTGGTAATCTATCTCTTCAGTCTCACCTTCCTACGACAATATGTTGCGCTGTGCAGCCTGTCGTATCGTATTTGCACTTTATGGACTTGTATCTTCTACATCTATGAAGGTAACTTGTCTCTTCAGTAGGTATATTCTCGTATGAATATTTCCTAATGTGATTCAGTGCATACGGTGAAAACAAGAATCTTATAACGCTGTAGATGCATTTCGTAAGCTCTCCCAGGATCAAATTATAAAAGAAGTCCTTCTTTATTTCTTAAAGGTATGCACCTACCAAACCTGAAGTGATTGACAGCTGTTTCGCCCTATATTGGGGCTCATCAGAATCACGTATCAGGGATAGTCGATGCATAACTTCAAGAAACTAAGATACTTGTGTATTTCAACAAATATCGAAAGAAGGACTTTATAACTTGGCGTCCCGCCTTTAGGGTCGAAAGTGAATCTTAGATTCCACCATTTTATATCTCCCAGGATCCTCTAAATCTCCTTGATCTAAACCCAAATTTTAATTTGCAAAATTATGAATTTTATCTACCACGGCATAAAGAACTAAATAGTTTTTTCTGCTTCCACCTTTAAAGTGACACTTATCGCACGACTTGATTAAACATAAAACAATCTTTTAGCTATGTCTTGCAATCCGTGTGTAAAATGGCACTTTATCCACGGGGTGAAGTTGCAACAAGCTCTTTACCCACGGGCCGAAGTTAGCGTTACTCGCAGAAAATGACAGATGACATTTTTGTATTTATTTTAGTTGTCAAAAACGTACAATTTGGTGAGTTCTTTCGATAAAAGTTAATTCTTATTAAAGTTACAGTGACATATTAAGTATATGTTTGCATTTTTTTAAAATTAAAGCCATTGCAAATGTTGTTGGTGTTAGTTTTTACGGGTGTTAACAAGTCCGCTAAAAAACGCGTTGAAGCTAAAACCGTAAGTTGTTTTTGGAGTATTTTTATAATTTTAGACAGTGTTTAGTGTAGCAGAAGTAGGATTTTGATTTAACATAACCGTTTATTGCATATTACATTACAACATGTATTTCATTTCTACTTCTAGAATGTTTTTTTCTAATCTAACTTTTCTTCAAGCCAATATTATTTTCTTTTAAAATGTCCAATATTGTTTGATTTTGAGGTCGTAGAAAAAGTATTGTTAGTAACACGTATTATAAACGTCGTTATACGTATAAAGACTCGATTATAACACTTGATACGAAAAATACTATTACCATGGTTGAACTTTGCAAAGTTAAAAAGTTAAGATTAATGGTAAGATACCACTAGTCTGTCTTCTATGTTTGCTTTGTTTCATCCTATAAAAAATAAAGATGATCTGCTTTTTTAATAACACGATTAAATATTCAACGAGATAGTCACGACGAGATCCACTTCTGACAGGTGGAGCATTATTTGTAAGGTCACGATCTTATCCATCAACTTTTGTGTTCTTGTTCTATTTAGGTAGGCATTAGTATTCGAGTTTAATAAATGGAAAAAAGATAATTATAAAATGTGTAAATCATCTTTAATCCATTTGGAAGTCTTTACGCAAGAGTTGAGTTAGACAAAAGCAATTTTGAATTTTGACAAATTATGTTCCTGAGTGAATATGAAGTTTTGTTGGAGCAGCTGTGGCAAAAGAGTTCAATGACAAACCCAAGGCAAATTATTTTAAAAGCTTTTACAAATCGCTAAGAAAAATGTTTGCAGAAGAAGAGTTAAAACGACGAAACAAAAACAAAAGAAAATTATTTAAAAAGAAGCAAAATATTTAATCATTCTTCCAGTGCCAAATAGCGTTTATTTTTACAAACGCAAACGTCCTTTTATTTTAATTAAGACGTTAATGATGCAGTTCGCTTAATTAATCTGACTAAACGATTTTAATAATAATTGGGTCCGTCAATAAATACCGGATTGACCAGCTGATTTAAAACCCTAAGTCACGATAAAGAGATACATTTTAGATAAGTTAATTTCTGTTTGTTCACTGATTAGGTAATTACTGGCCCGACCGGCGTGCCGAGGCACATAGAACTACTTAATTAAGTAAAATTAAAATTATCAAATTAGGATTCTACGAAACATCAGGTCAGGTTGATTTATTTAAGGCTAGAGATTCAAATTCACAGTTTTGATGCTCTGTGCTGCTAGAACTACCAAAAATAGAGCTACAAACGTATTGTGGTTATTTTTAAATCGGATATTTCTTTGTGTCCAAAATCTGACCTTAAAAATCATTACACTATTTTTGTTTTTTGATTTTGACTACGGATATACATTTGGTTTGTATACATTACGTGGTCTTTGCCAAACCATAATACGTAAATATACCATGGTTTTTTTTAATCTTGTAAATGATTAAAATTGTAAGTTACGTTTTTCCCTAATAGAGATGTGCTCGTTTAAAGATTTCAATGTAGAATGAAAAACACCAAAAGTACTATTTTACCATATTTTTATTATATCTTGCACTCAGTACCACTTCTATGTATCACAAACATTATCCTAAATGTTATTAATCATAGTTATTGATGTATTACGTATTTTTACATATTTTGTTGAAATTTCGAACATAACTGACATTCAGGGAGGTGACTTTAACGAACTTTTGAGTGCACAGATCATCCGATTTATGAGTTGGAATCTATAGCCTTAACTTGAAAGACTTTTAACACAATTTTACAAAAGCTCCACAAAATTCGTTTAAGCAAACATTACCAAAAATGACTACTAAAAGGCAAATTACAAATGCAAACTTCATCCGCATAAAACTCATTGTTATTCAGCTTTTAATGTTTCATCAACGTAATTTGAGTGGCAAAGTTTCATCCTGCAAAAAAATAAATGAAACACTAAGCGGAGATCGAGCTTTTAATTGGTGCTTTTGAATTCATCACTTTTTTAGTCATTTGGTGCTGTGAGTACTTTTTAAATTAAACAATAAATTCATCATAGCATGGAAACTGTGGATCTGTAATGTTGTTTGTCTAAAATCATCAAAAAGCAGCACTTTCTGGTAATTGTTCAGTGAGTTTATAAAAGTTAATTTAAATTAAAAATTGTGCTTAACAACAACATAAATAAACAAAACACAAGTTGACATATTCCAAAGGTCCATCAAGAAACGTTTATATTCAGAATTTTAGCAATTTAGAAGCACCATTTTTTTGCATTTTGAATTGTTCAAATTCTGCATTTAAAAGCTTATTAATGGACTTTTAGGATATTTGAACTTGTGCTTTGTTATTTATGTTGCTGGTAAGCACAATTTTTAATTAAAATTAACTCTTATAAATCCACTGAACAATGACCAGAAAATGATGTTTTTTGATGATTTTAGGCAACCAATATTACATAACCACAGTTTCTGCTTTGCGACATTTCCCGGAATAATGTGTTTTTTCATAAATTTTTTTTATTGCCGAAATATTGTAAAGAAAAAGTTTCAAAAATTATTTGGAACCTTATTTTGTATCAATTTGAAGAGTTTGGTGTAAATTCAACATATTTTAATTTTACTCTTCGGGGGCCATTTGGGGGAAGATGGAAGCACCTATTTGTAAAATTTTGTGCAGATCCATCGTGATGTGTTTGTTTTATGTTTTAAATTAAAGCGGGCTTTTTGGGGGGTTACCACGCCAACCCTTAACTCTTATTTGTCTGCATTTTGTGGGATTACCTTTCTGAATGAATATAAGACATACAGGGTGTTATTTTGTAGACTTTACTAGCGTTTTGCTCAGCTATGTGCAATTCGATTTCCATAAAAGAACTGTGCTTGCGACTGGTAAATACAATATTTTAATTGCTCCACTGTTTTTGCAGAAAATGACAGTAACTATCATTCTCATCAATTTTTATGTTAATAATTATTTTTTTTGGAAAATCTGGATAACTTTACGTACAAATCATATTTCACATTTTAAATAAACCTTATCATTACTTTATAATCGATTTAATTAATTTAATAAGTTTTCCTAACATAGTCGGCTGATTTAGTCTTTTTTTATTAATTATTTTAGGTAGATGGGCTACAGATTTAAAACTTTTCTGTGTTCTTATTGTGTTGACAAATTATGACAATCGTAATTTATTGTTAATAACGTCAAAAAAATGAGTGTCATAAGAGCAAAACAAATTCAACGCCTGCCTAAATAAAAAAAGAGAAATTTTCATGAAAATCGAATTGCACATAGCTGAGCAAAACGCTAGTAAAGTCTACAAAATAACACCCTATAAAAAAACTGGCTGTTATATATTTTTTGTAAGAATTGCTAGGATTTTTTTACTATCTTAGCATAAATCAGCTTTAGTTTATTTTACATCAAACTCGCTAAAAAACATTAAATCATTGTTAAGCACATTTTCTTCTATACAAGTCTATACGTATACAAAATTTTAGTGCAATATTTCTTAATTTTTACCCACTAATGAATAGAATAGCAGGTCCATAAATAATCATGTTGGAAATAATAGTTTATTGCTCTAAAATCCCACGAATAGGTACAGAAAGCGACTATAATTTTACTATTGTCATTATGGTTGGCAGCAAACAAAGTAATTTGCCGTGTTTGTTTATTTTGGATACTGTTTTTAGTATTTTCACATCTGTCCGGATTTTAAAACAAGTCACGATATCGTGATTTATAATTATTATTATTCTACATACATTTCGTTTGTAGTTGAAGATACTTATACATTATGTTATTGATGTTTGTATTGCTTTAATTTCGAGAAATACTTTGAGTATGGTCCTAATGGCTTGGTTTTTAACCTAGGTTTCGGTTTTGTGGTCCGAATTACATTGGTTTTTAACTAAAGTTTATTTACGGAACATCACTCCTGAAAAACCTGGTAAGTTTCAGCGAATCAAAGTGAACGCAGAAAAATCTTGGTGTATTTATTTAGGTCATGCGTAGAAGGAAGCCCTCTTATTTGCGTACATCCAATATGCGGACATTCCAAAATACTCTCCAAATTGCGGACATTGTCATTAAGTAAGAGTTACTCCGTTTACCTGCAGTAAGAAAAGGATTATCCTTTAATTTGATATGTTTATGTGCAGAAGTCAGTAATAATATTTTATGCTTTTATTTAGTATAAAGATCAAATAATTTTAAACTACAATGTGTTGATAAATTTTTTACATAACAACACCGAGGACAACACCTAGAAATATGTCCTTCAGTGTAATGCACACAATTTTGGACGCACTGCTAGGCACCGACATAGCTAGAGTTTATATTTTCATTTTAGCAGCAAAACTTAACCTAACCTACCTAATCTAATGTCCCCCAGTGGAAAAATGTCCCCCAGTGCTTTTATAAAAGTCAGTCTACAATCCTGAAATTCAAAAATATATATGCATACTGGACTTTTCCCAGGTAAAAAAACTCACAACCTCTAAACCTTTCCGTTTTTGACCATTTAGGTCCGCATATTGGGTATGTCCGCAAATTGGGTGTACGGAAATAAGAGGACACGGCGTAGAAGAGTCTCGGAAGGAGAACTGTCATATAAAAGATGTTGTGATATCAGAATTTTTTGTATCCTCATAAATCCGTCTTTTTTGACGCTATTGGCTAAAAATGACGTTAATGACATGCAAATGTAATTTTTAACCGATAGCAGAAAATGGTTCGGCAAAAAAAATTGTGTGTAAGGGTATACTATAAGTATCGGGTGAGCAAATAAAAACGGCCCCTAAGTAGACTATGAACAATGTAAAATCTGCCAAATAACAATATTTTGACAATTCCCATGGTCTACTTATGGGCCGTTTTTATTTGCTCACTCGATATTTATAATTTATAAATGAGCAATGCCACTGTAAATCTTTTATTTGTTTCTGTGAAATTTGAATATCACATATTAGGCGCTTAAACTGGTCCGAATGAAACCAAGTTCGTTAGTTACCATGTTGCGATTGGGACCATAGTCTTGGTTTCTGCTTGATACAAGGATGCAACGAAAAGAAAGAAATATCTCTTTGTTGATCAGGAGTTTGATTGGCCATTCTCTAAAATTTAAACTTACAAAAAATGTATAATTCCCTTAGGTAACGTTCTGTTTTTATCTGAATAGCAAAGATTAACCTATTGAAATTAGAGCAAACAC
The DNA here is from genome assembly GCA_963920755.1 of Cartodere bifasciata. Taxonomy (NCBI): domain Eukaryota; kingdom Metazoa; phylum Arthropoda; class Insecta; order Coleoptera; family Latridiidae; genus Cartodere; species Cartodere bifasciata. The sequence goes on from OY987198.1 coordinate 3,594,099, forward strand.
ACAAGAGCACCTAATTACTTTAAATTGTCCAGACCAAAAGGCATGTCCAGTTGTTCCAGTGAATAACACGCAGTCACCCTTTTTCTTTGTCACACTGCGGTTTAATTTGTACCTATTCTCTATCCGTATAATTAATAATGGCACGCATGCCACCGTTATTCATTAAATCGAGCATCAAACCTAACATTACTCTTCATCAGATAATAAGAAACGGTCTAACGCTCGGCTCGACTTTCCAATTAGAGACACATTGTATGTCCTTTGACCCTTTATTCAGTTTATTTCGTCCCAGAAGTGTGTTACATTGGACCCTATTTATAGCCTATAGTCTATTCATGTCCAAGTTACTTTATGACGTAAATGAATATGAGCTCGTTTGGAAGAAGTGACAGAATTCTGAAAGATCAAAGTTATGGACGCTTGGTTCATTGAACAAACATAATAAGTATTCCTACGTCGATCTGACTTGGAACAATCTATAAAATACGGTACATTTGGAGGTATTTTTAAATTGGATATGCGTTATAATAAATTTAATATTTTAAAACTTGACGAATGAAGGTTTTTCCATTTATCAAATAGCGAAGCAATGTCCGAATTTGCTCTTATTTTAGATGAAAGGAGGATATCCCACAAATAGCACAAAATTTTCTATCTACAACAAACTACATGCAGTTTTTATCAACACTACCAGTGTTTAACTAATTTTCAAAGGTGCCCCAAATGTCAAAATCGGTTTTAAATAACCGATTTTATTACCTTTATTGATTGTACAAATTTCATGATGGTTAGACCAACCATTTGGTAAATATTTACGATTACGTGTTTTTAGTCTACCTGCTTAAAGGCCATTATTTCCGAAGGGAATAGTGACGTCAAAGTAGCATGAAAAACCTTAAAATCTCTAACTTTGGGGAAACTCCATGGATTGACATCATTTTTTTTGTAAAACGTTCAAAATTAAATTTAAATCACTAATAAAAACTAAAATGGCGTCGCTAGTCCTTCCTGAATTTTTTATACTCTTCGCAAACTATATCTCGCTTACAGAAAAAATCATTCTTATAAAAATTGAAGAGAGTAAAATTTTGTAATAAAATAAAATATTGCCCCCCCGAGCTCTGCCCCCTTAAAGCCCCCAAAATTTTAAGTAAATTTTTTTTATGCTTATTTTTTGAAGAACAAAATTAACATTTATTATTCACCAAATGAAATAATTTAGTAAATAATGAATGTTTTTTTGTGCATTAAAAAATAAGCATGAAAACAAGATATTTTTCATTTGGGGGGTTATAGGGGGCAGAGCTCGGGGGGGGGGAAGTTATATTTTTTATGACAAAATTGTATTCTCTTTAATTTTCATAAGAATGATTTTTTCTGTAGATTTAATAATAAGCGAGATACAGTTTGCGAAGAGTATAAAAAATTCAGGAAGGAATGGCGGCGCAATTTTAGTTTTTATTAGTGATTTAAATTTATTTTTGAACATTTTGCAAACAAAATTAAGTCAATCCATTGAGTTTCCCCAAAGTTAGAGGTGAAATGCTACTTTAACGCGACTAGAAGCATTTTTTCAAATAACTGTCGAATTTTTTTAGAACTTTTCCCAGCTGTTATATTAGTGCAGCGATATGAATCAAAAATTCTCAATTTTAAATTTTTGTTGGACAACACTTTCACACCACCCTATTTTTAAAATATATTTAATTTGCATTCAGAATCTCATTTTGGAACTTTTTTCAGTGGGGGGAAAACCCCTTTTCAGCCCCCACAAAATTAAGATTTGGTGATTTTGAAAACTAATTTTCAGACTCATTAAAAAAGATATTTTATTTTTTTCTTTTGGTATCAAGTTTTCTAAAGTACCCTCTTTTTAATGATGTATTACTTAATAGTTTTGAACAATACTCTGGGTTAATATGACAAGAAGTAGTAAAAAACAGAGAAAAAAAATTGTATAAAATCAAATATCTCAAAATTTTTTCAGAGAAATAATAAATATTTATATATTAAAGTATTCGTACGAACCTCCTGCTTAAAATGAGTATTATAAACCCATGGGTCATAGATCTACCCGTGGAGTTAATGGACTTTGAGTTAGGCGCTGCAACGCGGTAAACGAGTAACGAGCGCGCTTTGGTC